>CM039672.1:243416208-243872057 GCA_022496015.1 Hordeum marinum | reverse complement strand
TTACAATAAAATTACAATAAAGTGGCTGAAGGCCAACTCATGAGAATATCTAAATCTTGCGGAAGCAACGAAGGTAGATGAGTCCATCTGACTCCAAGGGCATCTCACCGAGCGTAGAACGTGTCCTCACTCCTGGTCGGAAAAATACTCTGCAACATGATATGTTGCTACCGTGTAGGTCAGCATATGGAATATGCCGGCAAAGTCACAAAAGAGGGGTGAAAAGATAATCATCTAGTCTACATGCTTATATGGCAGGTGGGGTGGTAAGTTTTTGCGTAAAGCCAATTTTTCCTACATCAAGAGAGGGCTAAGCAAAAATATTACTAAGTTGGTTGATTAATGAGATGGTTCCACCAAACAATTCTCATACCCAATTGTTAAATACCCACATCATCATATTAATTGTGTTGAGAATTCCGAATGTTTCAGTTCCTTTGGCTCAAGTCGTCCATGACCGTGGACACGGCTAATCGATTAGGTTTGAGTACTCTGCAGAGTTTTGCACACGTTCCCCACAAGATTTGGTCGCCTCCGTTTAATTTCTCGCACTTCAGGGTGTTTGAGAAACGGATGACCAAAACATGGTCTTCCAAAGGGTTTCCCTGCGACTCTGTCAGTGCCCATCCTTTCCTACCGTTCTTCTACATCTCGTAGCACCGCCTGTCCAGGGTCACCACGATATCCAACCAAGCCAGAGCCCATAATGACTTGTGGCTGTGCAGGTAAGCCTTGGGTCTTGAAGCACCCATCCATCTCTTTATGCCTGGATGGACCTTTCCGCGTGAATACTGGCCATCTCCAGCATCACCTAGGCAAATCCACTGGTTTCTCCAGGGTGCCGTTCAACCATCATCCACCCAGAGGTATGTTGAAAACTCGGAGTCTTGAAATCTTGATCATTATGTAGGTCTTGATATTATTAACTCTCTCAACTCTCATGAATCACACAACCAACCCCGTCTACTAATAGCATAGCAAAAAGTAAAACAACGTTTCCCGAGGCCAATGTGTCAAAGAGTTTGAGGGGGTACCTACCACATGATACTACTACAATGTAACCAAGTTTCCAACTAACCTATCTTGCGTGCAATTGGGGAAGATGATAGAACTAATGCATATAAAACATGGGTAAACATGATCAAAGTGACTTGCCTGATTGATGATCTTCGTACGTGAGTGACTCTAAGTAACAAGCTTCGCACTCCGGATAATCTAACGAAACAAAAAAGCACTCAAATAAGCATACAACAAAATATTGTAATTCACAACCATCAACCAAGAACTAGTAAACAATCAAGACAAAACAATGCACAAATCACAAGTAAGAAAAACACACAAAGTTTTGTTTACTAAGAGGTGATTGCTAAAACACTACTATCATAATAAAACTATTTTGCAATAACAAACAATTGTTGACAGCAAAATATTTTGTTAATAACAGAATTGAATTCAGTAAAGTTTGTTGAGAAAACTTTAGTAAAGTTTTTGAAAGTTTTGATAAACACTATGTGAAACAACTATAGTTTTACTAACAAAAGGGCAAAACAAAACTTATTACTTAATAGCAAAACATGTTCTTAACAGAAAAGCATTTACAAATAAACTTGTTTTCGAAAACAAAATTAAATTATATAAAACTTTGTTCAAAGAAAACTATTACTAACTAGTTGTTTTAATCAAAATAAACCTATTTGAAAAGAAATTGTGATTCCTATATTAACAAAGAAATAAACTAAACAATTTTATATTTTTATTAACAATAAGTAAAACACTAAATGTTTAAATCAACAGAACCTACTAAACAAATTAAAACTAAAACTAAGTAAATAAAACTATACTATAATACTAGGTAGATTCTGTTTATAGCTAAAACACTAACAATGATCATCCTAAAAATCCTCAAACTAAACATGATGATAGTCCTAACTAATACCAAATAGTAGAAAAAAGATTCATGTCCAAATCTATTTTCAAACTTATTCAGATTTGAATGATTTGAGCAAATTTGATTCAATTCAAATTTTATAGTTCAAATTTGAAATTTAAAAGTACAGTGTGAAACTACATGAAAAATGTGAGCTATTGCAAAAAGAATCAACTCAAAACGTTTAATAGATTAAAAGATATTCACAAAACAAAATCATAACAGGTTCTGTTTACTAAACAAAAATCAGAAAAAGGAAATATCTATCGGACGGCCAGGGGGCTACGTGGCACGATCCTATTGGTTGGGGGCGTGTGCGCGCGAGAGCTTACGGGCGGGCGACCGGTCCGAAGAGGAAAACGATTCGGAATTAAATCCGATCTAATCTAACGCGTTGATTATTGATCCGATGGTCCAGGGAGCTTACGGAGGAAGGGTCGCCGGCGTTGGAGGTCTCCGGTGGATCCGAAGGCGGCGAAGACGACGGCGAGGAGCTCCGGTGGTCAAGGAAGGCAGCGAAGTGGTCCGGGCGACGGAGCTTGACGTCCGGCGTCGATTGGTGGCAACGGTGGGGCAAGGGGTGGACAGAGTCGATGGCTACGGTCGACGGGAGCTTCGGTGGTCGGAGTTACTCCGGCGAGGAATTGCGGCAGCCTTCCGGCGAGATAGGAGAGGGGTTTGGGGGAAAATGGATGCGGGGACTGGCCGGCTTTTATAGGAGTGCGGGGGAGCGAGGGGGTTAAGAGGGGCGAGAGATCCGGGAGGGGGAAAGAAACGGCCGGCGAGGTCCGGCGCGTGCGGGGGAAGGAGAGGGATGACCGGTCGGGCTAAAGGTCGGTCGGGGGTGGGGCCTGGTGTCAGTGAGAGAGAGCGCAGTTACTGCACGTCGGTCGGCCGACCGGTAACGATCTCGGCTTTTAAAGCCGTTGGACCGGCCCGTTTAATACAGGAAACCGTTACCATTTTTGTTTAATGTTTTTCCAGAGCGTTTCAAAAACCTTTAAAGCATTCAAATCGTCTCTAAATATAGGAGTATTATATATCGAAATTAACATAATAATAAATTCCATTTAGTGAACATTTTTATTCTGTCATTTTAACACTTTGAAAAAAATAATATTTTCAGAAATTGCCTAATTGTTTTTAAAACCTTTTTGCAAATATTTTCAAAACAACTCCTGGTTACTTTTGTTCAAATAGATCACCAAAATGACCCTGGTGTGGAGTGTCATGTTACTCCCCTCTTATTTTGAACATTTTACCAAGATTTCAAATAGGTGAAAGCAACTTAGAAAAAAAAATAGAAAGGGCTTTCAGAAAGTCAAAAGAAGCATTTCAATTAACACATACATTTCAAAAAATGGTGATGATAGATGCATAGCTATAAATCATAACAGTCCAAAATAGAATTTTGGGATGTTACACATCATCTGTGGCCATCTGAGCAAAGGTTAGTATGGCAGAGTGAGTGCTTTGGAGTCTGCTAAGCTTATCTGGGATAGGCTGTCCAAAGTCAACGAAGGTGTTTGTACTCAACGTGACTCTTGTGTTGATGTTCTTTGCAATCTCTTCAACTGCTTCAAGAGACTCGACAATGAAAATGTTTAGGAAATGTTTGATCATCTCACGGATATCTCCAATGAGCTTCAAGCACTGGGTGCCACTAATATCACCGACCATGAAGTTGTGAATAAACTGCTAAGATCTCTTGACTCCTCATTCGATACTCTGGCTTTGATGATTCGAGAACATGGAGACTACAAGTCACTTGATCCTGCTGATATTATTGAGAGACTCAATACTCATGAATTCCAACAAGCTGAGAAGAGAGACCTCTACAGGCCAAGCTATGGAATATCTCGTGCTCTGAAGGCAAAAGCAATTTCCCCATCTGAAGACGAAGATTCTGACAGTAGCCTTGGTGATCCTAAAGAACTAAGTCAGGAGCTAGCAATGCTCATGAGGAAATTCCAGGAGTTTTCAAGGATATGTGGATTTGGAAAGTCATCAAAGATTGGTTTGGGGAAATCAGATTCCTCAGATGACTACAAGAAAAGAACCTATCATCGTTGGAAGAAACCTGGTCACTTCATCTCTGACTGTCCTCTCTGGGAAAAAGATTCAAAGAAGAAAAGAAATACAAGGATGATAGTTCTGATGACTTGAAGAAAAAGAAGAAATCTTCAAACTCCTCATCTTCAAAGTCCTCAAAGCACAAGAAGAATGGTTCCAGAAAGGCTCGAGTGTTCATTGGCAAGGAAATGGATTCTAAACAAGAATCTGAAGAATATGAAGAAGAGGAAGAATCTGAGGTGGAATCTGAATCTGGTGTCGCTAGCCTTGCTCTTGCTATTGCTTTCATCAGCAAGTCAATCTTCAATGATGAAGAAAATTACTACTCCAACGACTCTGACGTCAAGAATGATGATTATGCTCCCACCTATTGCTTCATGGCAAAAGGCTCAAAGGTACACAAACACCATTCCTCATCTGAATCAAGTGAAGGTGAATCTGATGAATATGTGAAACCTAGCTATTCTAAACTTGTTAAAGTTGCCACTAAGAAACAAAGTGCACTTGAAAAGCTTCAGAAAATGCTAGACAAAAGCAATGATCTGTTGAACGATGAAGTGGATCGGACTCAAACTCTGTTTGACGATCTCAAAAGTCTTCAGACAAAGTATGATAACCTTCAGAGTCATCATAATGCTCTCTTAGACGATCATGAGAAGCTTTCTTATGAATTTCTTCAAAGAAAGCAAGATCTTGAGAAACTAAGGGTGTCATATGAGGATCTCCAAAGGGAAAATGATTCCTTACTGGCTCAACAGACAGTACCGCTCAAGAAGAATTTGTTCCACCTTGTTTGAAATGCATCGAACGTGAAACTACTAATTCTTCACCTGAATGTTCAAATGCTTCTATTGCTGCAAATTCTTCAACTATTCCAGTGGTCTCAAATTCCTCATCTTAGGATACCACATGTATCACTGACGAAAATGCAGGGTTGAAGGAATTTTATGTGACAGGCATGTACAAGAGTCTCAAAGGGAATCAAACCCTTTGCGATGTCCTCAAAAATCAGATTCTGAACAGGAACCCTAGGAAAGAGGGTATTGCCTTTGTGAGGAAACTCAACGCTAATGGATCTTACTGGACACCTGAGCAGTACCCCAAAACCTCATGGGTTGCTATGAAAGGACCTCCTGTAGATCCATCCACTTTATCTGGCTTTACTTGTGAAACATCATATTCCTTTGATGAGTCACTTGTCTCAAACTACAAGTTCTTCCAAAATCAGAAAGGTGAAGTATTTGCTAGATTTGTTAAAACTAACTGCAGGAACGGTTCTCCTATGAAGAAAATCTGGGTCCCAAGAGCTACCTACAAAGTCTTCAAGTGAATGTCCTCACGACACCACTCATGGAGAACAGGAACCCCACATCAAATTCCTCATATGGACCAAAGTCTTCACTTGGACCAAATTCCTCAAATGGTCAAAAATATCATTCTCGTGCTAATGCATCTGTTTCGCAGGGAAAATCTAAGAGTTATGAATATGTGCATTATTCTTCAAATCATTATGTTCATAAGTCCTCAAAGAATTTCTCTGCTTATTCATATGAGTACTCTAACCCTTGCCCTGTGAAATGAAGCGCACTTGCTTCAATGCCTCCCTTCTCATATGTTGCTCGCAGAATGATGAACTCTTTACCACCCCTCCAGATGTGGGTGGTGAAGAAATTGAACTAACCTCTTATGCAGGGTCAGGTCTCCAGATGAACTTGAACATCTGATGAATTTGCTGGAGACCTGAGGAAATGCTTGAAAGGACGCAAGCTAACCTTGTAGAAATGAATTCCTCATTTCTCACGTCCTCACACTACTTGCTTACTATCTTGTGTGATGAAATTTTGTCTGGTGAAATTGATGTCATATTCTTCAATCTGAAGCATATGAGTTTGTAAGTTGTACTAATTCATCTGTAGGATGAACCTCCAAAAGCTACTGAGTGGGTCCTCGACAGTGGATGCACAAACCACATGACTGGTGACAAGAGTCTTCTGATGAATTTTCCACTTGCTCCATCTCATCTGAAGCATATCACCTGCGCAGACAAAGGAAAAAGCAAGGTATTGGGTCTAGGTAAGGTTGCAATCTCAAAGGACCAAACCATGCATAAGGTGATGCTTGTTCAATCCCTTGGGTTCAACCTTATGTCTGTCTCAATGCTTTGTGATCTTGATATGGTTGTCGTATTTGGAAAATATCGATGTGTTTTCATCATGGAATCTGAAAATTCCAAAGTCTTTGAAGACTTTAGGAGAGGAGACTTGTATATTGTTGATTTCTCCACAGGTCCTCAGCCTGTCACATGCCTACTTGCAAAGTCCTCAGAAGGCTGGTTGTGGCATCGACGACTTGGACATGCTGGTATGAGGAACTTGCACACGCTCGTGAAGAAAAATCACGTCATTGGCATTGAAGGTGTCAAATTCCTCAAGGACCACCTCTGTGGTGCATGTGAGTCTGGGAAGATGACCAGATCCAAGCATCCCTTGAAGACAATCATGACCACTACTCGCCCCTTTGAATTGCTTCACATGGATCTCTTTGGTCCCACTCATTACTCCACACTAACAAATTCTTCAAGTTTGTATGGCTTTGTCATTGTTGATGATTACTCTCGTTACACTTGGGTGAATATTATTCTGTACAAGTCTGAAGTGCAGGATGTCTTCAGACAATTTGCTTCAAGGGCCTCCACCAACTTCGGTGTCAAGATCAAGCATATCAGGAGTGATAATGGGACTGAGTTCAAGAACACCAATCTTGATGAATATATTGGTGAACTTGGTATTACTCATGAGTTATCTGCCCCTTATACTCCTTAACAGAACGGCGTCGTGGAGCGCAAGAACAGGACTCTTGTTGAGATGGCTCGCACCATGCTTGATGAATACAAGACTCCTCATCGCTTCTGGCCTGAGGTAATTGATACTACATGCCACATCATCAACAGGGTATATCTTCACAAATTCTTGAAGAAGACTTCGTATGAACTTATGACTAGCAAGAAGCCCAATGTAAGTTATCTCAAAGTCTTCGGTGCAAAATGCTGGATTAGAGATCCCCATAATTCTAAATTTGCACCGAAAGCACATGAAGGTTTTATGCTTGGTTACAGAAAGGACTCGCACACCTACAAAGTCTTCAACACCTACCACCACAAGGTTGTTGAAACTACAGATATGCGGTTCGATGAAACTGATGGCTCACAAAGAGAGCACCTACCTTCTATGTAAGATGAACAGTCTCCTGAGGAAACCATTAAGCTGAAGGCTACTGAAGATGTCATACCCACTGAGTAAGTCATTCCAACGAATGAAGACAATCATGCTGATACACCTAAAGAAAATGGTGCTGAAGAAAATCCTTAGCCATGTCAACCTGCTCATCCAAGAGTTGCAAATGAAGTGCAGATTGACAAAATCATTGATGACGTCAATGCACCAGGTCCTCTCACTCGCTCAAAAGCTTCACATTTGACTAACTTTTGTGGGCACTTTGCCTTTGTCTCTATCATAGAGCCCATCAAAGTTGATGAAGCATTCAAGGAGCCTAAGTGGATTCAAGCTATGCAAGAGGAACTGCATCAATTCGAGCTCAACAATGTGTGGGAACTTGTCAAGCGGCCAAATCCTCGCAAGCATAACATCATAGGTACCAAGTGGATCTACCGCAACAAGCAAGATGAAAATGGCCTTGTGGTAAGGAATAAGGCTCGTCTTGTAGCTCAAGGCTACACACAGGTTGAAGGAATTGACTTTGATGGAACTTTTGCACCTGGTGCTAGACTTGAAGCTATTCGCATATTGCTTGCTTATGCTAAACATCATGATATCATCTTATATCAAATGGATGTGAAAAGTGCATTCCTCAATGGTAAGCTTGAGGAAGAAGTATATGTTGCTCAACCCCCAGGTTTTGAAGACTCTAAGCATCCTGACAAAGTCTTTAGACTCAACAAGGCCCTCTATGGCCTCAAGCGGGCCCCTCGGGCATGGTACAACACTCTGAAGGATCCTCATGAAGAAAGGCTTCAAACCCGGTTCACTCGACCCAACTCTTTTCACAAAATCCTATGACAATGAACTGTTCATATGCCAAATATATGTAGATGATATTATCTTTGGTTGTACTGACAAACGTTACAGTGATGAATTTGCCTATATAATGAGTGAAGAATATCAAGTGTCTATGATGGGAGAGTTGAAATTCTTCTTAGGTCTTCAAATTCGTCAGCAAGACAACGGCATCTTCATCTTAGAAGAGAAATACCTCAAGGATGTTCTAAGGAAATTCGACATGCAAGATTGCAAAGGCGTCAAAACTCCAATGCCTTCAAAAGGCCACCTCTGCACTGACGAAAATGGTAAAGATTTTGATCAGAACGTATATCGCTCCATGATTGGCTCATTATTGTATCTATGTGCATCTAGGCCTGATATTATGTTGAGTTTTTGCATGTGTGCACGATTCCAAGAAACACCAAAGGAATCACACCATAAGGCTGTGAAACATATTCTTCGATACTTAGCTCACACACCAACGCTTGGATTATGATATCCCAAGGGCTCAAATCTTCACCTTGTCGGATACTCTGATGCTGACTATGCTAGAGATCGTGTGTATCACAAGTCAACCTCAGGCACATGTCATTTGCTCGGACGATCCTTAGTCTGTTGGTCCTTGAAGAAGCAAAATTGTGTGTCACTATCTACTGCTGAAGCTGAGTACATTGCTGCTGGTTCATGCTGCACTCAGTTGCTGTGGATGAAGCAAACCCTCAAGGACTATGGCATCAAGTTGAAGAATGTGCCCCTCTACTGTGACAACAAGAGTGACATCAAGATTGCTTACAACATAGTTCAGCATTCCAAGACCAAGCACATCCCGATTCGTCATCACTTTCTTCGACATCATGTACTCAAGGGCGACATCTCCATCGACCACATCCCCACTGAAGAACAACTGGCTGATATCTTCACAAAGCCCTTGGATGAAAAGAGATTTTTCAAGTTGCGGTGTGAGCTAAATATCTTAGAATCTTCGAATGTTCTTTGAAAAAGGACACACATCCTAACACTCATGCAAAATTGATGACTTAGATGTGCAACACACAAAGTAACGTTTTTCTTCAATCAATGAAGAATAACCTTCTAAGTGTGAAGAAATTAATGAAGAATTTGATTCTCAGAACCCTACAACAATTGTACGCAGTGTCTGAAGTCATCATTCTTAAAACGGTGGGTCACGCCACCAACAATAGTTGAAATTCCTCAAAGTTGAGTTTTTCATCATTTTGCAAATTCTTCAAAGTGTCAAATTCCTCAAGTTTGCAAATTCCTCAACTTTTCAAATTCTTCAAACTATGAAACTCATGTTCTTCATTGACTATATATATAGATATTTGAGTTTTCAATGTCCTTAACAACATTCACTTATTGCTAATTCTTCAAGTTGATTTTCATCTAAGTGAATGTGATCGGACCCTTTCCCCCTCTATGATAAACTCAACCCAGTCTGTTCACAAATTCTTTATATGTGTTCTACTTTGAAACTCGTTCAAAGTCTTCATTGTGTCCTTGACAGCTGAAAAATTTGCGAACGGAAACTTTTAAATTTTTGCTATCAAAATTTTCGGCGGATCCCACTCAAACGGTTTTGATTCCCATGACTGGATAACCCACGATCCCCCACTATCGCCACTACTCAGAATGTGGGTGACACATGTCACGTGGAGAGCAAGGGTCAGGGGTAATCCGGTCCAAAATCTTCGGACGGATTGGTTTTCACCTCCACTATAAATACCCCTCCCCTTTCACTGTGCTCGGTTACTCCTCACTCCTACTCTCTCCCGAGCTACGACCTAGCGCTGCTGCTAAAATCATCGCCGCTGGTGTGGAAGAGCTTCACTGCCTCAACCTCGCCGTTGTCGTACTCGCATCGGCCGCGGAAGTCTTCATCCCGCCGCTGCTGTAGCTGTCTCCCTCTGCCGAGCTAGGGCGTGGGAGATCTAGACTAACGAACTTCCTCAATCTCATCTCTCAGTTCGTCGTGTTCTTCACCAGGGTAAATGAAATCTATTTTTACTGCCCTTGTTTGATCTTCAAGTTTTCCTAAATCTTCACAAAGGTGTTTATTCTTCAAGAATCCCATTCTAAAGCACCTTACATGTTCATAGACTTGATGACTTTCCCTAAGTTATGATTTTCTTCAAGATTCCTCAATTGTGTGAATCCTCAAAATTTGCACAACTCCGGAACCTAAGACAAAGAACACTTAGTGAAATTCCTCAAGACACCCATGGTCAAATTTCTCACACCTGATTTTATTATTGAAAAAATTCTGAGAATGCATATGACCTCTTTAAATTCCTCGCACCTATACTCTGTTCATAGGTATAAACATGTCCGCTGATGAATCACTAGGTTCTCTTCAACTTAACTCATTTGCAGGATTTCTTGAGGAAAAACTATGCACTTCTTTAGAGTCTTCAAGAGTTCAAAATCCTCAGCTGAAGAAAATGGTTGATGGGAAGAAGCCACAGAAAGGTGGAACAAAAGTTGAACAGAATATTGCTTTTGAGATTCCTGAACATTTGTATGCTAGTTACCGTACACCAGATGAGTCCATACACGGAAAAGAGACAAAAGAACAGAGGAAAATCAGAATTCACAGGATTGAACGGAGGTGGGTGAGGGAATGGAAAGAGTATCGCTATGTTACACCCAAATATATGAAGAAGTTCGCACTCAAACCCCCTTGCAATAGGGATCCTCCTACTGATGATCAAGAAGTTGATCCCACAAGTGTTGCTTGCGGTGAAGACTTTCCCGCTGAATGGGCAAAGCGTCAACTCAAACTTCAGAGGACTGCCGAAGCTGCAGTGAAGAAATTCAATGAAGACTCTACTGCTGTTGCCACTCCCGGAGCCTCTACAAGTGCTCCGAAGAAAAAGATGATGAAGAAATATGCTGTGAAGCCAAATCCTTCATCATCAAAGTCATCACAGTAGATTCCTCACGCTCAGCCCTCAAAGTCCGCAGCTGCTGGATCGATAGCTGCTTAGTCCTCGGCTGCTGCTGCTAAGTCCTCTACGCCTGTGCATCTTGCATCATGCCAAAGGACTAAGGGATTCTCAATTGCTTCAGGGGCATTAGCAAGTTCTTCATCCTAAGCACATTCCTCAAGCAGTCGTTCCCTGAGGAAAATGAAAGCAACTGCTGGCTGAGGCATTCGGCCAAGTCCTCAACCCAAGAAGGTGGCGTTCACGATACCATCAGATTCCTCAGATGAAGCTAATGAGGAGGATCTGGTTGCAATCATCAGAAACAAGCAAGAACGAGTGGCTCAAGCAAAGGGCACTCAAATTCCTCTTCTACTTGATCCAAAACAGGTGCTTAACTTCATTGATATCTTTCACAAGGATCCCAAAACGCCCATTGATGACTTGAAACTACCTCCTGGACCCGATCATGTCCTGACAACTTTCATAGCTGAAGAAAAATGGAAGTATGAGAAGGCCAGACAAACTAAGAGGGCTCAGTACAAGAAAAAGCATTACTTGAAGAAATGTTCTGAATTTGTCTCCTGAGGAACTTGTGAAGGTGCGGTCTTAAATCAAAGGCCTCAGTGAGGAATTCAATTCATACTATGCTGATTGGCAAGGCGCCAAGGTTCGCTTCGTCAACATTGCTAACAAAGTCATCACTGATCACAACTCAAGGGTTGCATCTCGCTCCCAACCACAAATTCCTCGGACTGAGGAAACTGCTCAGCCTACTGAAGAAACTGCCAGCGCTGCTGAAGAAAGTCAGACCACTGAAGAACCTGCCAGGGCACCCTCCACTGGTGCGCCTGATGAAACTGAACCCACAAAGATGACTATATCAGCCGTGCCTGATGAAAATGTACCACCTTCACCTTCAGCTGAATCAGCCAAATCATCAAAGGTGAAGACAATCAACCTTCCTTCTATATCAGAAGTGAAGAAAACTAAGGCTGCTGAGAAGAAGGCACTAAAAAGAAAAGCTTCAACTTCAAATTCCTCAGCCGTGAAGAAGTTGAAGACTCTGCCAAAACCATCAACTGAACCGTTAGATGCCACTCCAATCTCCTCAGCACCAGCCTATGAGATAATTCTATTTGGTGTCGACTATATCATCCCAGATGATGAAGATGAAGAAGATCATTCTGCTGCTTCGACAGAGCGGATTGATGAAGACATTGAAGTTGAAGAAAATGCTTCAACTCCACAAGTATCATCGCCCCCACCTCAGTTTACTGCTGAAGAGGCCGGCGTTGAAGAAATTGATGAGGTTGTGGACATTGGCAATACAACTCCTGTCATCAATGATGAATATTGGGAAGCTGCTCACCCAAATTCTCCAATGACCACTCCTCTGTCACGATTCCTCAGTCCCCTACCCAGACTGAAGAAATTCATGAAGAATCTGATGACTTGGCCGCCAATGCCACTGAAGAAATTCCATCTACATCAGCTGATGACTTTGCTGCTCCAAGTGCCACTGAGGAAACTGCACTACAAATTCCTCATACTAAAGAAATTCCTCCTATGCCAAAGGAGATCAAGGGCCGCTTCAAGCCAAATCTTTAGCCGAATCCAAAAATGCCATTCAAAGGCTCAAAGCGCCCCAAATTCCTCAAGTCCAGTTTCTTCAACGAGCACATTTTCTTCACTGGACCCAATCCGTATGACTTAGCAAGGGTCGGTCAAACCAGATTCTGGACTCCAACACAGATGAATTACTATGCATCACTTCTATTCGACAAGAAGAAAGTCTTCGAGCACCACCAAATTCCTCATGCTGATATGGAAACAATTCCATCCTTAACACCAGTGCTTTCAGTTCTTCACGATGCAGGAATCCTTCCCTTCTGTGTGGATATCTGCGACTGGAATGAAGAGCTAATTCTTCAATTCTATGCCACACTGCACATCACAGGTGATGCCTCTGACATCAACTCTTGGGTCTTGGACTGGATGACCGGATCTACTCACCTCACATCTCCAGCATCTGAATTGCTTCGGTCAGTCCCTGTCCCAAATCCCTCAGAAGATGCACGCCACTTGTTTGATGAACCTGCACTACCTAATCAACTGATGCAAGTGTTGATGAAGCCTTTGACTCCTGGAAAACCTCAACGGAAAACCTTCCTAGTGAAGGATTTGCTTTATGTGCCTAGGACGGTCTATCGCATTCTCACCAATACCCTATGTCCTTAGAAGGGCCACAACTCTGAAGAAGAAGAAGTGGAGGGAGTCATGAATAATATGTTGTTCACCATCATTCATGGGATTCCCATAAACTTCCATGATTTCTTCATGAGGACATTGGTGAATGCTACTCTAGCCCCATTTGAACTGAAGCCTTCTGCTCCTTGGATCATGAAGTTCATCAAATCAAGGTCTTCAGTTCCCTTCAAAGAGGACTTCCAGAATCACTTCGGCTTCTTGCCCCCGATTGAAGTCCTCAAGAGCACAATTGCCTCAGTTGAAGGAAAACGCAAGGTGGTCATTGATGAAGGCACTCGCCCATTGGATAGTCAGTTTCGCAAAGCTGCATCCTTCTCCACCAATGATGACACTGCAACTCAGGGGTCTGAAGCAAAAGCCTCAGCACAAAAGCCTCAAGAGTCTGCCCCTCGTGTGACGACTGATCGTGAGCTTCTCATAAGTCTTCATCAGAAGGTTGATCGCAATCACAAGTGGGTAAAGCATCAGTTTGCTTCAATTCTTCAGAACATGACAGTGACGCAGAACTTTGTGAAGAAAAATCACTACTATGGGCATGAAATCCTCAACCGCACTTGGGCTATTCTATCTCACATCAAGACTCCTAAAGAACTGAAGGTGGATCTTGAGGAAAATCTTGACTGGGCTCGTCAACCACAGAAGAAATTCAAGAAAGTTCAAGTTCCTCAGCTGGTAACAAGTTCATATTCTTCGTCGCGTGAAACTTATGAAGCTGAGGACATTGACGACATAGTGGCGAGCCCTACATCGACAAATGACCCCGACAACACTGGCGCTCCTTCCTCACCAACCCGATGAAAATTCTTCAAGGGGCGTTAGTCCTCACTTTTTCGTCCCTTTTGGTCATTAATGACAAAGGGGGAGAAATTTTGACTTAGTCTTCAAGCAGGTCTCTATATATGGGCTATATTTTTGTTTAAGTTACAACTCTTGCTCTTCTGAAGCTTTTGTTGGTTATGTTGTAAACTTAAGTTCGATGGTTGTCTGACTCTTTTGAACTGCTTTATGCATGCTTATTTCCTCAAGTATCTTAATACATGCATGCTGAATTTCACCAGACACCATTTTCCTCATGCATTTCAAATTCTTCATATCATATGTTCAAATGTGTGTATGAATTACAAGATATAGGGGGAGTCCTCCATGTTTTTAACCTGCCATGTGCATTTGCAGTCCAAAGCAAATTCCTCAAATATGCACATCTTCAGGGGGAGTTCTTCTATATCTTGCAATCAAATTCCTCAAACTCAGTAATTACACTTCATAGTATTATCCCCGTTGAAAACTTAACCTATTTGTCATCAATCACCAAAAAGGGGGAGATTGTTAGTGCATCTAGTGCCCCTTAGTGATTTTGGTGTATTGAAGACTTATAGGTTAAGGAACTAATGTGTTTGTGAGTGTACACAGGCTCTATAAGTCGATGAGGAGTTTGATATATTCTGAGATTATCAACCCCGAAAAATGTATGTCTTCAACTAAAGACTTTGGTGAGGACTTTGTGAAGACTTTGCTGAAGACTTTGGTATTCCCTGAAAACATTGAAAACGAAGAAGTTGGTGTGACCTTGAAGATATGAACGAGGACTATGAAGCATGAAGACTTTTGTTTTCGTAGTTTCATTTCCTTTCTTTGAGTCATAGGAAACACCATACTATTAAAGGGGCCTCAGGTAATACTAAGGAAAATTTCCAACTGATGCTCAACTCAAAATCCTCAACCTATCCAATCCTTCGAGTAAATCCTTTGGAAATCTCTTGCAGTTCAGTCAAGTTCTTCAGTGACAGAGACGATGTTCTTCTGGTCTCTGATGAAATTGATCTGACTGAGGAGTTAGGATTTCGCCAGTGCGAATTGCCTACAAGTGAGGAACATGATATGTCTGAGACTTTCATAGTTCGAAATTCTGACCATTGCTGTGCTTAGTGCCAGCTGTCCCCAATCATAATATCCACGTAACGGTCATATCATTGGGGGCATATATGTCTTATCATGTCAGGTTGCACCCTGGCTACAAATAGCCACCCCCCACAACCACTAGTTGGTTGGCTGCTCCGAGAAAGAACTAACACTTGTCATTTGAGAGCAACCCATCCTCCGAGGACTTTGAGAGAAAATCATCAGTGAGGAAATACCCACAAGCAAACCACCAAACCCAAAGTGATTGAGCATCACTAAAGAAATTCCTGTGTGGAATCGACGCTTGTTACCTTTGAGGACTGTGCATCCTCGAGACGGTTAGGCATCATGGTCTAGTGCATCCTGTAGTCAATTGGGGATCACGAAGTGACCTTGGTCTAGAGCATCCGGTAGTCAATTGTGGATCACCGGGTGACCAGTTTGTGAGGGTTTTGGAAGTCTACCCTGAAGAATTACCACGAGTGTTGGGCGAGGACTGTGTGACCTTAGCTCAAGGAGAATACGGTAAGGACTGTGTGTCCTGGGACTGTGTGTCATCTGGTTTAAATACCAGGCCGCTCCAAACCAGACGTACAACTATCACAGTAGTTGGAACTGGGTCATCAAACCATTGTCTTCATCAAGCTACCTGGTTCTATTTCCTCAACCCCTCTATTCCTCATATTTACTTGTTGATGAAATTGATCGTTACTGTTTGAAGAATTTGACTGAAGACTTTCACAATTTCCTCACCTCAAATTCTTCAAGTTGCTAGTTATTCATCACATTTCAAATTCCTCAAGTGATGAATTTGTAAAAATTGCCTATTCACCCCCCTCTAGTCAATATAATGCACTTTCACTTGCGAAACATAGTAATCAACTGAATCATATACTAGTCAAAGGGTATGTGTTCGCATAAAGTTATCAACTATGTGTTATTAGAACAATCATCATACAATACTAGATCATTAATGGCGCGCGTTGCCTCGCCCGTTAATTTTGAGATGATATATGATATAGATTATTTTTTGTGGGTTCAATAGAAGACTTAACAAATTTTAGTAGAATCAAAAGAAGTCACATAGGCGAGGCTTTACAAATTTTGTTAGAACCAAAATAAGTCACAGAGGTGAGACCTTACAGATTTAGTGCTGGGGAACATCGCATGGGAAACAAAAAAATTCCGAAATTCACGCAAGACCTATCCATGGTGATGAGCATCTATGAGAGGGAGAGTGGATCTACATACCCTTGTAGATCGCTCAGCGGGAAGCGTTAAGAAATGCGGTTGGTGTAGTTGAACGTCTTCGCGATCCAAATCGCCAAGCGTCCCGCGATCCAATAATGATCCATCCCGCAATCCAATCACGATCCGTCCCGCGAACTTGATCACGGTCCTTCCGATCTAGCACCGAACGGACGGCACCTCCGTGTTCAGCACACCTATAGCTTGATGATGATCTCCGCCATCTTGATCCAGCAAGAGGGGGCAGAGAGGAAGAAGAGTTCTCCGGCAGCATGACGGTGCTCCGGCAATGGTGGTGGAGCTATTCCGGCAGGGCTTTGCCTAAGCACTGCAGAAATCCGATATAGAGGAGAAACTATGCATTGGAGGAACGGGCAGCACATGGCTAAAAATTCTATGCAAAACCCTAAAAACCACTAGTATATATAGGAGGAAGAGAGGAGGAGGTTTGGCCCAAGGGCCAAGCCTCCAAGGAGTCGGCCGAACCAGGTGGGAGAGGTGGAATCCACCTCCAATCCTAGTAGGACTAGGATTCATCCTATTTTTTCCTTTTTCCACTTTTTCTCTTTGGGATTTCTTTCCCTAGCCGCATGGGCTTTGTGTGGGACTTCCACCAGACCACAAAAGGCTGGTAATTATTCTCCCACAGCCCATGAAGCCTCTTGGGTCGAAATACCCCTCCCGGTGGTCTCCCGGTACAGTATCGGCACTCCCAGTACATTACCGATTAGCCCAAAACTTTTCTGGCGACCAAAACAGGACTTCCTATATATCAATATTTACCTACGGACCATTATGGAGCTCCTCGTGACATCCGGGATCTCATCCGGGACTCCAAACAACCTTCGGTCACCACCATACATAACTCTATACTACCGAAACGTCACTGAACCTTAAGTGTGCAGACCCTGTGGGTTCGAGAACTATGTAGACATGACCGAGACACCTCTACGGTCAATAACCAATAGCGGGACCTGGATTCCCATATTGGTTCCTACATATTCTATGAAGATCTTTATCGGTCGAACCTCTATGTCAAGGATTCAGTTAATCACGTATGATGTTCCCTTTGTTCTTTGGTATGTTACTTGCCTGAGATTTGATCGTCGGTATCTCCATACCTAGTTCAACCTTGTTACCGGCAAGTCTCTTTACTCGTTCTGTAATACAAGGTCCCGTGACTAACACTTAGTCACATTTCTTGCAAGGCTTACTGTGATGTTGTATTACCGAGTGGGCCCTGAGATACCTCTCCGTCACACGGAGTAACAAATCCCGTTCTTGATCCATGCCAACTCAACAGACACCCTCGGAGATACCTGTAGAGCACCTTTATAGTCACCCAGTTACGTTGCGACATTTGATACACACAAGGCACTCCTCCGATGTCCGTGATTTGCATGATCTCATGGTCATAGGAACATATACTTGACATGCAGAAAACAGTAGCAATAAACTGACACGATCATATGCTACGTTTGTAGTTTGGGTCTTGTCCATCACATCATTCTCCTAATGATGTGATCCCGTTATCAAATGACATCACATGTCAATGTCTAGGAAACCTTGACCATCTTTGATCAACGAGCTAGTTCACTAGAGGCATACTAGAGACAAAGTGTTGTCTATTTACCCACACATGTAATGTGTTTCCAATCAATACAATTATAGCATGGATAATAAACGATTATCATGAACAAGGAAATATAATAATAAACACTTTATTTATTGCCTCTAGGGCATATTTCCAACAGTCTCCCACTTGCACTAGAGTCAATAATCTAGCTCACATCACTATGTGATTTACATTGTAATGAATCGAACACCCATGAAGTTCTGGTGTTGATCAAGTTTAGCCCTTGGAAGAGGTTTAGTCAACGGGTCTGCATCATTCAAATTCGTGTGCACTTTGCAAATATTTATGTCCTTTTCCTCGATGTAATCGTGGATGGAGTTGAAACGTCGCTTTATGTGTCTGGTCCTCTTGTGAAACCTTGGTTTCTTGGCTAGAGCAATGGCACTAGTGTTGTCACAGAACAGGTTCATTGGATTCAGTGCACTAGGCACTACTCCAAGATCTGTCATGACCTGCTTCATCCAGACAACTTCCTTTGCTGCCTCCGAGGCTGCGATGTACTCTGCTTCGCACATAGAATCGGCTACCATGCTTTGCTTGGAATTGCACCAGCTTACCGCTCCCCCATTGAGAATAAATACATATCCGGTTTGTGACTTAGAGTCATTCGGATCAGTGTCAAAGCTTGCATTGACGTAACCCTTTACGACGAGATCTTCATCACCTCCATAAACGAGAAACATTTCCTTACTCCTTTTCAGGTACTTAAGGATATTCTTGACCGCTGCCCCAGTGTTCCATTCCAGGATCACTTTGAAACCTTCCAGCCATACTTATGGCAAGGCTGACATCGGGTCTTGTGCACAGCATTGCATACATGATAGAGCCTATGGCTGAAGCATAGGGGATGACACTCATCTTTTCTCTATCTTCTGCAGTCACTGGGCATTGAGTCTTACTCAACTTCACACCTTGTAACACAGGCAAGAACCCCTTCTTGGACTGATCCATTTTGAACTTCTTCAAAACTTTATCAAGGTTTGTGCTCTGTGAAAGTGCTATTAAGTGTCTCGATTTATCTCTATAGATCTTAATGCCTAATATGAAAGCAGCTTCTCCTAGGTCCTTCATTGAAAACTCTTGTTCAAATATTCCTTCACGCTAACCAGCATTTCTATATTGTTTCCAATCAGCAATATGTCATCGACATATAATATTAGAAATGCTATAGAGCTCCCACTCACTTTCTTGTAAATACAAGCTTCTCCATAAAGTTGTATAAACTGAAACGCTTTGATCACCTCATCAAAATGCTTATTCCAACTCCGAGATGCTTGCACCAGCCCATAAATGGATCGCTGGAGTTTGCAAACTTTGTCAGCATTCTCTGGATCGACAAAACCTTCTGGTTGCATCATATACAACTCTTCCTCAAGGAAACCGTTGAGGAACGTTGTTTTGACATCCATGTGCCAAATTTCATAGTCAAAATAAGCAGCTATTGCCAACATGATTCTGACAGACTTAAGCATCGCTACGGTGAGAAGGTCTCATCGTAGTAAACTCCTTGAAATGGTGAAAAATTGCCACAAGTCGAGCTTTATAGACGATGACATTACCATCCGCGTCTGTCTTCTTCTTAAAGATCCATTTGTTCTGAATGGCCTTTTTCCCTTCAGGTAATACTTCCAAAGTCCATACTTTGTTTTCATACATGGATCCCATCTCGGATTTCATGGCCTCTAACCATTTCTCGGAATCCGGGCCCATCACTGCTCCTCCATAGCTCGTAGGTTCATTGTTGTCCAACAACATAACCTCCAAGACAGGGTTGTCGTACCACTCAGGAGTAGTACACAGCCTTGTCGACCTACGAGGTTCAATAGTAGCTTGATCCGAAGCTTCATGATCATCATCATTAACTTCCTCTTCTTCCGTCATAGGTTCCACAGAAACATCTTTCTGCGTTGCGCTACTTTCTGGTTGAAGTAAAGGTTCAATAACCTCATCAAGCTCTATTTTCCTCCCACTCAATTCTTTCGAGAGAAACTCTTTCTCAAGAAATGTTCCGTTCTTAGCGACAAACACTTTGCCTTCGAATCTGAGATAGAAGGTATACTCGAATGTCTCTTTCGGGTATCCTATGAAGATGCATTTCTGCGCTTTGGGTTCCAGCTTTTCAGGCTGAAGCTTTTTGACATAAGCATCACATCCCCAAACTTTAAGAAACGACAATTTTGGCCTCTTGCCAAACCATAGCTCATATGGCGTCGTCTCAATGGATTTTGATGGTGCCCTATTTAAAGTGAATGCAGTTGTGTCTAATGCATAACCCCAAAACGATAGTGGCAAATCCACAAGAGACATCATAGAATGCACCATATCTAATAAGGTTGGATTACGACGTTCGGACACACCATTACGCTGTGGTGTTCCAGGCGGTGTCAAGTGTGAATCAATTACACACTGTCTTAAGTGACTGCCAAACTCATAACTCAGATATTCACCTCCTCGATCAGATCGCAGGAATTTAATCTTCTTGTTATGATGATTCTCAACTTCACTCTGAAATTGCTTGAACTTTTCAAACATTTCAGACTTGTGTTTCATTAAGTAAATATACCCATATCTACTTAAGTTATCAGTGAAGGTGAGAAATAACGATATCCACCACGTGCTGTAACATTCATTAGACTGCACACATCAGTATGTATGATTTCCAACAAGTCACTCGCCCGTTCCATTGTTCCAGAGAACGGCGTTTTAGTCATCTTGCCCATGAGGCATGGTTCACATGTGTCAAGTGATTCAAAATCAAGTGACTCCAAAAGTCCATCAACATGGAGCTTCCTCATGTGTTTTACACCAATATGACCTAAACGGCAGTGCCACAAGAAAGTGGTACTATCATTATCAACTCTACATCTTTCGGCATCAATGTTATGAACATGTGTGTCATCACTATCAAGATTCAATATGAATAAACCCCTCACATTGGGTGCATGACCATAAAAGATATTACTCATATAAATAGAACAACCTTTATTCTCTGATTTAAATGAGTAATCGTCTCGCAATAAACAAGATCCAGATATAATGTTCATGCTTAACGCAGGCACTAAATAACAATTATTCAAGTTCATCACAAATCCTGATGGTAATTGAAGAGAGAGCATGCCGACGGCAATCACATCAACCTTGGAACCATTTCCCATGCGCATCGTCACTTCATCCTTTGCTAGCCTTCGTCTATTCCGTAGTTCCTGTTTTGAGTTGCAAATGTGAGCAACCGAACCGGTATCAAATACCCAGGCACTACTACAAGAGCTAGTAAGGTACACATCAATAACATGTATATCATATATACCTTGTTTGTCGTTGGCCGCCTTCTTGTCAGCCAGGTACTTGGGGCAGTTCCGCTTCCAGTGACCAGTTCCCTTGCAATGAAAGCACTCAGTTTTTGGCTTGGGTCCATGCTTGGGCTTCTTTACAGGAGTAGCAAATGCTTTGCCATCCTTCTTGGTTTTACCCTTCTTGCCCTTGACCTTGACCTTCCCATTTTTCTTGAAACTAGTGGTTTTATTGACCATCAACACTTGATGTTCTTTCTGGATTTCAGACTCAGCGACTTTTAGCATCGCAAACAGCTCGGCGACTGACTTGTTCATCCCGTGCATGTTATAGTTCATCACAAAGCTCTTGTAACTAGGTGGTAGTGATTGAAGAACTCTATCAGTGATCGCCTCTGGCGGAAGGGCAATTCCCAACTCCGCTAGACAAGTCGAATACCCAGACATTCTGAGTATATGTTCACTGATAGACCCATTCTCCTCCATCTTGCAAGCATAGAACTTATCGGAGGTCTCATACCTCTCGATCCGGGCATTCTTCTGAAAGATAAACTTCAACTCTTGGAACATCTCATATGCTCCATGCGTTCAAAACTTCTTTGAAGTCCCGGTTCTAAGCCATACAATATTGCACCCTGAACTATTGAGTAATCTCCAGTACGTGCCACCCAAGCGTTCTTAACATCTTCGGAGGTCATGTCTTACTGGTTGGTCACCAAGGGGTGCATCAAGGACATATGATTTCTGGGAAGCCGTGAGGATAATCCTCAGATTACGGGCCCAGTCAACAAAGTTACTTCCATCATCTTTCAACTTAGCTTTCTCTAGGAACACATTAAAATTCAGGGGTGCTACTGCACGAGCCATTGATCTACAACATAAATATGCAAAGTTTACTTAGACTATTGTTCAAGATAATGAGTTTAGTTAATCAAATTAGTAAAGCTCCCACTCAAATTGACATCCCTCAGGTCATCTGAGTGTCACATGAGCCAAATTCACCAACTCAAGTCCGATCATCACGTGAGTTGAGGTGTCTTCAATGGTGAACATCATTATGTTGATCATATCTACTATATGACTCATGTTTGACCTTTCGGTCTCTTGTGTTCCGAGGCCATGTCTGTACATGCTAGGCTCGTCAAGTTTAACCCAAGTTTTCTACACGTGCAACACTGGCTTGCACCCGTTGTATGTGAACGTAGAGTCTATCACACCCAATCATCACGTGGTGTCTCAACACCACGAACTTTCGCAACGGTGCACATTCGGGGAGAACACAATTTATCTTGAAATTAAGTGAGGGATCACCTTATAATTCTACCGTCGTCTAAAGCAAAACAAGGTGCATAAAAAGGATTAACCTCACATGCAAATCATAAGTGACATGATATGGCCATGAACTTGTGCTTTTGATCTCCATCTAGAAAGCACCGCCATGATCTCCATCGTCACCAGCAAGACACCATGATCTCCATCATCTTGATCTCCATCAACATGTCTCCATCGGGGTTGTCGCGCCCAACATGCTTCTACTACTATTGCTACCGTTTAGCGATAAAGTAAAGCATTACATAGCGCTTAATGATTGACACGTAAGTCATACAATAATTAAAGACAACCCTATGGCTCCTGCCGGTTGCCGTACTCAACGACATGCAAGTCATGATAATCTAGACATCACATGATCATCTCATACATCTCATATATCACATCATGTAATTGGCCATATCACATCACAACATACCCTGCAAAAATAAGTTACACATCCTCTAATTGTTGTTGCATGTTTTACGTGGCTGCTACGGGTATCTAGCAAGAACAATTCTCATCTATGCAAAAACCACAACGGTGATACACTAGTTGCTTTTCAACCTTCTCAAGGACCGCCTTTGTCGAATCCGATCCAAATAAAGTGAGAGAAACTGGCACCCGCAAGCCATCTATGCAACAAGTTGCAGTTGAGGGAACTGGTCTCTCGTAAGCGTACGAGTAATGTTCGTCCGAGCCGCTTCATCTCACAATACCGCTGAACCAAAACACGACCAAGGGAGGAAGCAATCTAAGCATCAACGCCCACAAACTCTTTGTGTTCTACTCGAGATCTCATCTACACATAGACCTAGCTCTGATACCACCGTTGGGGAATGTCACATGGGAAATAAAAAAATTCATACGTTCACGCAAGACCTATCCATGGTGATGAGCATTTACGAGAGGGAGAGTGGATCTACATACCCTTGTAGATTGCTAAGCAGGAAGCGTTAAGAAATGCGGTTGGTGTAGTCGAACGTCTTCGCGATCCAAATCGCCGAGCGTCCCACGATCCAATAATGATCCATCCCGCAATCCAATCACGATCTGTCCCGCAAACTTGATCACGATCCGTCTCGCAAACTTGATCACGGTCCTTCCGATCTAGCGCTGAACGGACGACACCTCCGTGTTCAGCACAGGTATGGCTTGATGACGATCTCCGCCGTCTTGATCCAGGAAGAGGGAGCGAAGAGGAAGAAGAGTTCTCTGGCAGCGTGATGGTGCTCCGGCGATGGTGGTGGAGCTATTCCGGCAGGGCTTCGCCTAAGCACTGCAGAAATCCGATCTACAGGAGAAACTATGCATTGGAGGAACGGGCAGCACGTGGCTAAAAATTCTGTGCAAAACCCTAAAAATGACCAGTATATATAGGAGGAAGATAGGAGGAGGCTTGGCCCAAGGTCCAAGCCTCCAAGTAGGAGGCCGAACCAAGTGGGAGAGGTGGAATCCACCTCCAATCCTAGTAGGACTAGGATTCATCCTATTTTTGCCTTTTTTCCACTTTTTCTCTTTGGGATTTCTTTCCCTAGCCGCATGGGCTTTGTATGGGACTTACACCAGCCCAAAAAAGGCTGGTAATTATTCTCCCACAGCCCATGAAGACTCTTGGGTCGAAATACCCCTCCCGGTGGTCTCCCGGTACACTACCGGCACTCCCAGTACATTACCGATTAGCCCGAAACTTTTCTGGCGACCAAAACATGACTTCCTATATATCAATCTTTACCTCCGGACCATTTCGGAGCTCCTCGTGATGTCCGGTATCTCATCCGGGACTCCAAACAACCTTCAGTGACCACCATACATAACTCTATACTACCGAAACGTCACTGAACCTTAAGTGTGCAGACCCTGCGGGTTCGAGAACTATGTAGACATGACCGAGACACCTCTATGTCAATAACCAATAGAGGGACCTAGATGCCCATATTGGTTCCTACATATTCTACGAAGATCTTTATCGGTCGAACCTCTATGTCAAGGATTCAGTTAATCCCGTATAATGTTCCCTTTGTTCTTTGGTATGTTACTTGCCCGAGATTCGATCGTCGGTATCTCCATACCTAGTTCAACCTCGTTACCGGCAAGTCTCTTAACTCGTTCCGTAATACAAGATCCCGTGACTAACACTTAGTCACATTGCTTGCAAGGCTTACTATGATGTTGTATTACCGAGTGGGCCCTAAGATACCTCTCCATCACACGGAGTAACAAATCCCAGTCTTGATCCATGCCAACTCAACAGACACCCTCGGAGATACCTGTAGAGCACCTTTATAGTCACCTAGTTACATTGCAACGTTTGATACACACAAGGCACTCCTCCAATGTCTGTGAGTTGCATGATCTCATGGTCATAGGAACATATACTTGACATGCAGAAAACAGTAGCAATAAATTGACACGATCATATGCTACGTTTGTAGTTTGGGTCTTGTCCATCACATCATTCTCCTAATGATGTGATCCCATTATAAAATGACATCACATGTCAATGGCTAGGAAACCTTGACCATCTTTGATCAACGAGCTAGTTCACTAGAGGCATACTAGGGACAAAGTGTTGTCTATTTACCCACACATGTAATGTGTTTCCAATCAATACAATTATAGCATGGATAATAAACGATTATCATGAACAAGGAAATATAATAATAAACAATTTATTTATTGCCTCTAGGGCATATTTCCAACATTTAGTAGAACCAAAAGGAGTCAGACATGCACCCATGTGTAGGATAGCTAAAGTGTTAAAGTTGGTCGCCTATTAGCATTCATCTTAGTGGAAGAAAAGAAATGTACTATGTTCCAAGCACAAGTGAGCTTCATGTCCAGCATTCATCTTATAGCCAACTACTAAAGTCACTTCAACATGTTGTTCTTTAGTAAACAGAATGAGCCTGAGCAGGAAATAATCAATCTGAATGGGATAATATATGTACAATATACATCTATAGAACTATCCACATGACCTTGTGAAAAAAATTAAGAAATCATTCACATTAATACTATTTGTGGTCTTATATTTTGTAGCATGTCAAACATGAAAATAGAGAAGGGGGGAACGCAGGATGAGCAGAGAGCAAAAGTATAATACAAGAGACCTTTACGATGAAAGAAGAAATGGGCTGATAATATGGCAATTGTTTGTACATCTACAGACCAATAAATTAAATCCACACATATACACATGGATAATAAAGTAGTAGAAAATTGGACATTTCTAGAGATAGGATCCCGATTTACTACAATAATGGAAATAGAGAAGTAGGATCCAGTTAACCAAATCTTAGTTATTACACATGACTAACCATATTTAGTTGGAAGAAAGTTGGCTGAATTATCATGTCCACCTTCGTCCATGGCTGAAGGAGAATGCACATGTGAAGAACACTAAGCTTCATTCCTTAGCTTCGACTGTGTGCCTATGCTGCTTACAAATTGGATGCACGCATGGATAGAAATGGTAATACAACCAGGTACCCAATTACCTGAACTAAAAATCGAATATTCACATTAGAATCCCTAGATGTATACACACAATGGTTATTTAACTGACCTAAAAATTAGTAATGAAAGGCATTTACCAGGGCAAGGGTAAAAAGGAACCTCGACAACTTTTGCATTCTGAACACGGAGTACCTGCCAAGTTCTTTAGGTCTGTTGAACTGTCGTATGCATGGGTTCAGATTAAAATTCAAACAAAGAAAAGCATGAATTCTGGGGCAATTTTGGGTAGTGATCGCACATCTAAGATACGCATTGAGTGCTAGCGAATAGATAGCTCATGTGGATTACATGATCATCAGTAGAAAATAGATAGCTTATAGGTGTTACATAATCATCAGTAGAATATAGATAGATCATATGGCTTACATGATCAAAAATCCAAAAATTCCTCACAGCGTACCATTGAATCAAAGTGGCTGGTAAGCCTGTTGTTTAATAACATCCAGACTCGCCAAGATGCATCATCATGCTATGGTAGTGACGTGATGCACCTATAGGTATATGGATCGTGTTCGAGATGCAAAGACTGCCGAGATGGAAAAAAATCTGTCAGCGCATTCTTAACAGGAAACTCAACCCCATTACCTTGTGATCCAGATCCGAATTATGGAGGATCCACAGGAAACTCAACCAAATTTCTGTCAGCGCATCTCTTCGTGCGTTTCCTAGACGAGGTCCATATTCGGATTGTGGAGGATGATCAAGAGGCTTTTGCGACCGCTGCGTCTAGGGGGAGGCGTCCAGCCGCGGCAGCTGCTCCTATTCTTCCCTGGCTCACGGTGGGGCGGCCCATAATCAGGCCGTCAGCGCCATGGTGCGTGGACGACGGTTTCCTCAGGTGGTGTGGTCGTTAGACAGAGATGAGGGAGGCAGAATGGTGGCAGCGGCGGCAGCTGATGAGGGAGGAGGGAGGACTATGGTGCTGGAGGGGTGCAGCGGCTATGGACCATGGGGAAAGGAGGGTTTGTGCGTGGCGGTGGGCTAGGGAGTGGGTTGGAACAAGCCCAGTTAACCACAGTACTTCGTTTAGGCCATCAGAGCAGCAGCCCATTAGGACAGCTTATGGTAGCCCAAGTGTTTTCCCTTCCTTTTATGGCATGTAACCCCATTGTATGAACCTTGTGTCATGAGCTATGTATGAATGGCACCTTGTCCCATGTGTTGGTTTGCATTCATGCATCATATCATCCATCATAGTATTCATCTTGCATGCTTGCTTTCATGTGTCTTGACATGTTGTGATTGGATGTGAGTGTGACTTGTGTTGTGATGATGTTTGAGTGTGGGTGGAGTTCATGTGTGCACCTCTTCTTCTTCCCCTCTCTTTCCCCTTATCAAACATGCCCTTCCAACCCCCCCCCTTCTCTCCATATAATTTTATTGTCAGAATTAAGTTGTTTTAAAAAAGATTAAAAATGTTCAAGAGCTAGCCCTATGCATATTATTAATTTTCAGTATGGTTCTTTGGTGTTAGGGGCTTGTATGATTTGGTGTTTAAATTAAATAGGGGTTGTTATTTATTAAAGTATTAACATTACTTGCTCTATAAATCAACTTGATAATTTTATTAAATAGTGCACATTATTTTCTTCGCAAAAATATTTTTGTTTTGCACTAGAACCTTTTCTTTTATTCTGGGGATTTCTTTTTGTGTGACTGGTTTTAAAATGAAAAACCCTTTCTGTTTTTGTTTTAAGAGAGAGAGAGTGAGCAGAGTGGGCCTTTCCCCGCGGCCCAGCCTGCGCGAGGAAATGGTCACCTGCTCCGTTCCCCTACCGTCAGGTTCAGAGAGAGAGCAGAGAGCCTCCGCCGTCGCATTTTCCGTCGACCGTCGCCGTCAGCCCGTGGGCATAAAGCCCCCCTCGGCATGCGTGCCTCCTCGCCTAGGGTTCCTCTTCTCTCCGCCGCCGCCGCAGCTCCCATCTCTCCCTCTATAGCTCTCCTCCCTCTCTTCTTCCTCCCTATCAGGTAAGGGTTCAGAGTGTAGCGAGGTTTAGAGAAAGCATCGCTGGCCGTCGTCGCCATCATTGCCGCGTCTCCGGTGGTTCCCCTCCGCGTCCAAGATGGCGTGGAGCTCGCGGTTGCCGTCCGTGTTCTGTTCCCGGTGTTAGAGCACAGTGGGAGGCTCCAAGGCGTCATCCTCTTCCTCCTCGCCGCGGATCGTCGTCGGGCCTTCTTCTTCCTCGTTGACGTCGCGTCCCCACCTCTCCTTCCTCGTCGCGCGTCAGGGTCGCCTTCGTCCTCCCCTAGGTGAGCTATCCCACGCAAGCCCTTCCCCCCTGCTAGCTCGAGCATCGCCGTAGCATTCTGCCTCCACCGTGCCCCGAGCCAAGCAGCAGCTCGAGCTCGAGCGCCTCCTTGCTGCCGCGTCCTGCCGTCGTCTGGTGCAGGGATGGGTTCCACGAGGACCCTGTTCTCCCCACTGGTGGTTTGCCTCGCTGGAGACCCCCTGTGTTGTCGTGTAGCACCGTCGCCGTTGCTTATCGCCGTAGTACTCTGTTCTTCAGTTTCGTCAGTTGCCGCTGTGTGTGTGTGTGTATAAGTCAGGCCGAGCCCCTCCTCTGTTAGCAACGGCAGCCGTAGCAGAGTGGTTGGGTTCGGGGGAGATGACCCTGAGGTCATGGGTTCGAGCCCGACTCCTCCCCCCTTTTGTTTTGTTTTTTTCTCTTCTTTTGTTTCTTTTCCTTGGCTATATGTATGTATGCATGTATTAAGATCAATTCCAACATGTTGTTTCTTTTTATTTATTTGTTTTTCTTCCTTTTCATATGTGCTTGTGTGTGTATGTACGTTCATGTGAGCATGTGCTTGTGTGTGTGTGTGCTTAGGCATACACACATGTGTGTATGTGGCATGGTGATAGGTGTGTGTGTGTGATGCTTGGTGCCTTCACATGTGTGTGTGTGGCACATTACACTCATGTGGTGTGAGTGTATATGAATGGTGTGGGGCTAGAGTGTGTATGTGGATATACATACATGTATATATGCATGTGTTTGTTGAGTGTGTGTGTGTGGGTGAACACCTCCTTCTTGGGGGTTATGTTCATGAGTGTTGGTGCTCCTATGCCTTGGGCATATGTAGAGCTTGTGTGTGCGCTTGCTTGTAGTGTGTGTGTGTTGAGTGTATGTGTGTGTGGGGACTAGTGGGTTTCCCCACTAGACATGCCCCTTTGTTGTTATGTTTGTTACTAGGTGTCTTGATATTTGCATGTTATCTAGTTACCAAAATTTGCTTAGGATCATTTATGCCCATGTGCATTAGAGCTATGTATCACTTATGGGAATAGGTGGTAGTTTAGCTATCTTGTTTGTGCCTTGTTGTTTCACATGAGCATATGTGTATGACCCATGGTTTTGGGGTAGGAAGAGCCAATGAATCCATTGGACCTTTCAGATTTCCCTTTTGAGCAAGTTCATAAATCTGTCATTTTAGCTGGGATGCCATTTTGTCATTTTTGCATGATTTAATCCATGCTTGCTTTGGGATATGTGCCAACTAGGGATTGCTAGTATTTTGTATCTAGTATGCCATGGTATTTTTGTTTAACATGAGAATCACCCATAAAAGTGGGAACCATGCTGCAAAGGGACCAACTTAATGTTTCTGTTTCAGCATGCTAAAAACTACCAAGTTTGGGAGTGTAGTTATTTTTATGCCATGGAGAGTGGGTGTTATCTAGTGGTGTGTTTGGAATTTGCTCATGCTCAGTGTTAGTTATTTGTAGTAGATATTGTCTTCTACCATCCTGTTAATTTTCATGCCAATAGGATCTCTCTAGCATATTTAACTACTGCTGTCAACTTGCTACTTTATTAACTCAGATTCCAAAAAACTGGAATTTTCACTAAGTCCCAGAAAACTGTTTCATCATGTCAACTTGATTGCTTCATGTTTATTGATGTGTGCCTCCCTTACTGATTGTGTAGTTAGATAAGTTGATGTGTGTGTTGAATAGATTCTGTCAATATCTTGGTTAGGGCTGTAGAATTCATGTAGCTCAAATTGTGAGCTAAGTAAGTTGCTATGATGCTGTTTTGTGGCAGATTGTGTGTTTATTTGTTTTTTGCGACTTGTGGGAGCTATACTCCATGGAATTGATTGATCTTTGAGTCTATTGTGCATGATTTTTTCATAACCTATCCAGTGGCTACCTTGGAATGCCAAGAATTAGCCCATGGCTTGATGGTCTTGTGTTTTTGCCTCCATACCTTGTCGTGAGCGTATCGTGAGACCCGTAACTCCGTTTCTTGCATTCTTTATATGCATTTGTATCGATTTTGCATGATTCTCCATATTTTCCATGTTCATGCATGTCTAAATAAATCAACATGAGGTTTTGTCCAGATTCATTAATAAACAAACTTTGCATGTGAAACATGACTAGTTTTGGATTGCCATGTTTAATTCTTCATAATGAATCATGCATCATCTTGGTTGTGCATTGCACCTTGGTTGGATGTTTATTGTTGTTGTTTCTCTTGGGTAGACACGAGTGTCGATACTGAGTATGAGGACCCAGGAGAGTACCACTGCGAGGATCTCGCTACTTGTTCCACTAAAGAACCAACAGGCAAGATGATCATACCCGGATCCTGATACTATTTTTGCTTGCTAGTTTCTCGCTCTTATCGTTACAATTGCGCTACCTACCACTTGATATCAGCCTCCTAATTGCCATGACAGCCTCTAACCTCCACATCCTAGCAAACCTTTGGTTGGCTAAGTTACCGCTGCTCAGCCCCTCTTATAGCATTCTTAGTTGCAGGTGCAGGTTGTTCCATGTGATAACATGGATATGGATATCACAATATTATCTGTTGTTTAATTTGATGCACATATATATCTTGGTATTGGTGGAAGGCTTGGCCTTTTGCTAAGTGATTTGTTCCGCTGTTACCGCCATTAGTTCCTGGTTACCAGTGTTATGTTTTCCATATTTGCGCTCCTAACATGCTCGGGGTTGTTATGGGGACCCCCTTGTTTGTTCGGTTGAGATTAAAACTTGTCTAGCAAGACCCAACATTGGTACTACATTTGCTTACAACTTAATAAAATTTGCATAGGGCTTTGCAACCCCAAGGATAATTTAATCAACCCCCGGGCCAGTGCTCCGCATGAGTGTTGGTCCAACCCAGAGCAGCTTATTAACGCCACCCGGGGCAACTCGGTGATTGGCGTGGTAACCATCGTTCATCCGTCGTGTCCTAAAAAGAGATACGTGGCTATAATCGGGTTCGTCGACACGTCGGGAGGTCTTGCTGGATTTGTTTTACCTTTATCGAATGTCTTGCGTGTGGACTCTGACTTTCTTCGGGTTTACTCGAGGTGTTGGAATTCCTTTGGAATTATCTATGATGATCATGAGATCCACGATCGAGGATATTCTCGCAGAGTGTGGTTAATTTGTGATGGATTAGTTGGAGCATCCCTACAGGGTTAAATCTTTCGGAAAGCCGTGCCTGCGGTTATGTGGCAAATTGGATATTTGTTTAACACACAGTTATAGTAAACTTGAAGTAAACTCTAACTAAAATACACCAACTATGTGAGTAACCGTGATCGTCTCTGCTCGGGAACATGATCCGAGAGAGAACACGGTGGGGTTATGATTCACATAAGTAAGTGTTCAGGATCTCATAGACATCATACTAGATTCGATTGTTCATCGTAAGCCACTCATATTTATTTTCATGTTGCGTAAGTTAGCCACCTTAAATGCTTAGTGCTGCTGCAAACTAAACACTTACCCTATCCCAACATTTAAGCTTGAATAGTCTCGGTACCCGGGCGCATGATTGCTGAGTCCTTGTGGCTCACAGTTTACTACAATCCTCCAGGTACAGGTTCAGATGAGTACGTGCAGGATGATCTTACCCAGCTCCAGTGGGAATATGATGAGGAAAGAGACAGGATGTATGTGACTTACCCGGATGAGTAGAGGACCATGGTCGGGATCTTTGGGATAGCGAGATAGTATCATTTGCATCTGTTTTTATTGTTTGATTTCGTCCGTAGTCGGACCCTGTCTTCATCTTGATGATTGAACTCTAAGTGAAATGTAATTTAGCATGTGGCGAGTGTAAGCCAATCTTGTATACTCATCTTTTCAGTATTGTATGATGTGATGATACTATACTTGCTAACGGCAAGATGCGCCTCTATCCCTTGCGAGGCCCTCGTGTCTTAAAATGGATAGGCGCGCATCTTGGGTGTGACACAGCTGGGCTAGTATTTAACAAATGCGGGTGGGAAGTCTATACGGAGCAGATCTAACGGTCAAAAATGTCTAGATCGCGAAAATGAATGGCCAGAAACTCAAATCGCTGTGAAGGCTGGGTTTAGTCTCAGTTTTACTGTCCTAAATATAGTTTCCTAAACAAGTCACATACTTATTGATACATATCACTCATGATGTTCAAGGACAATACAAAAGGCTCATGAATACATAGTGAAATATCATCATCACATGATTGCCTCTAAGGCATATCTCCAACAGTCTCCCACTTACATTAGAGTCAATCATTTAGGCATCGTATGCCCATGGACCTCATGTGCGCCTCATGCTTTGGCTATGAGAGAGGTTTCATCAATGAGTCAGTAACATTTGCATCCATGTGTACCTTGCATATGTTTACATCACCTCTCTTGACGATGTCGCAAATAAGGTTAAAATGCCCAAGTATGTGTTTGGTTTTATGATGGTTTCGTGTTTCTTTGACTTGTGAGATGGCACAACTACTATCATAATAGAGGTCTAATATATTTGGACGAGCCCTGAAGCACTTCAAGATTAGAAATAAAATTATTCCCCAAACACCTTCTTTTGTAACTTCAGAAGCCGCAATGTACTCGACCTCTATTGTAGAATTAGCTATCGTATCTTGCTTGGAAGTCCTCCAGCTCACTGCTCCACCTTCATAATGAACACAGACCCAGATTGTGATCGACTATCATCCCTGGAACATGGAGTTTATTGGTACTTAAATTAAAAAAATTGTAAATGGAGTGTGAAAATATGAAAATTGACATAGTTTCATGATATGACCTCACTATGATGTGATAAAAATTTGAGAAGGTTTCAATTTTTTTGAGGTGTACATCCTTTAGAAATCAGACAACCTCCGAGGAACGATCATGGTTTTGAGAGTGAATGCACCAAGTTGGCGGCAAACTTATATTTTCCTTTTTCATTTGATCTTGATTTTTTCTATAGTTAAGATACACCATAGAATCCTCCATATTAAAATTTGGCACCTTTCGAAGCTCATTTACTATATTTGAGTTATTAACTGCATTTCTAGTCATTAAAGAGATAAATTCAAATTTGAATTACGAGTACAGAAAATAGTATACACAAATGATTTGAAAAGTCATATTTAGGACAGTGAGTATATGTGTATGCCTCATGCAAGAAATAAATATAAAATTCAAATATCTATGTGGCAAGAATCAACTGTGAACATGAAGTTTATTGGTATTTTCATTCTAGAAAATGTAAATGATGTCTGATAAATATGAAACTTGGCATAGTGTCAAGATATGACCTTAGTATACTCTAGTAAAAAATTGAGAAGGTTTTCACATTTCTTTAATGTTGTAAGGGCAAAAATCAAATGCCAAGAAAGCACAAATGTGTGTACTAAATTCTTATTGGTGAATATATTGAAGCCTTGGACCGATGACATGGCATGGATCTATATGTCCATACTCCACACCTAATAAAAATATCTTCCCTTTTCTCTTCATCACGTACTCTACCACATCCACACATATATCTAGCTAACATCAATACAACCTCCTGTAAAACCATGGACATGACACACACTTTTTCGATGACATGGTTGGGCGGGTGAACGAGGCCTGCTCCACGCTCTGACTAGGAGTAGGACACAGCAGGGCAGGGAGCGCGCGTCATCGGGAGGTCGACCGTGAAGCGGGTGCCTTGGACGCCATGAGGCTCGTCGTTAGGCGTAGACGCGAGCATAAGGACAAAGCGACCGTCCAGCTCTGGGATGTCTATCCAGTGGCACAGCTGCTTCAATGGATTCTGCATCCCAGAAGGTAGCATCATGGAGGCGTAGTTCGTGGCCATGTAAGCTAACTACCCGTGCGTCTCTTTCCAAGAATCCATCCACCATGTTGGCTGCTAGCTAGCTTCCCGGATAGTACTAATCTAATCTTGTTTTCCTATGTCCAAGTATGATGTCTCTAGCCATCTAATCGATTATTGATTCTTCTCATCCATCAAAATTTCCCAAGGCATCAAACTAGTCACAAAATCTCTCTTGTGATGTCCTAAACTTTCTCATGCAATCCTTTTTGAGAAAAAAAACATTATACATGACTAGTGTAAGAACTAATTTCCAATAGGATACTTGAGTATGTTATATAAAAAATGAAAAAAACTAGAATTAAAATTCACAAAAATCCAATTTTTTGCAAGGTAGATAATTTAGTGCGTGAGGTACACCCCAAATTTCAGCTCATTTGCACATATGAGTAGCTGTCAGCAAAAAACATAAATTGTGTCACAACAATACATGAACAGTAAACTTTTTTACAGACCATAAATTTGTCTTTTTTGCCGAGGGATACTCAGATGTCCAAATGATCTGAAATTTGGAGCACACCTCACCCACCAAATTCTCTTTCGTGCAAAAAAACTTGGAAATTTTAAATTTTTATAGTGTTTTTTATTTTTTATGCATCAAAGGTGCATATGAGTCCGGGCGGCGAATCATTGCTATGTGTACTGATGTACTTTTTTGACCTTATAACCATTTTCTCTTGGTTTCTAATGATGAGATACAGTAACAAATCTGAGAAAGTTTGGCCGTTCATGTCATCAATAAATAAGAGACTAATGACGCTTTATGATGTAATTAGATGTGATTGCTAGTTGTATGTGTTGGTCGTCGTGTGATGTGAGATAGTATGTTTGTATTTTTATATGTTGTATGGAAGAGCTTGAAAAGAAATCATATAGTGGATTTTGAATGTGCATTTTTGCGTTATGTTTGTTTGCGAAAATGTGATCATACTAAATTAGTTACTATCTAGATGATTTTAGGACTAATTAACACGGCGTTAAGATCACACATTGCACATAATTTTTTGGATCCAATTGTGTGAGATGGCATTTACATCACACAGAGTTCTTTGTTGTTTTTATTCGTGTGCAATGACTCGCGCATTACATAAATTTTCGTGAAATAACCGTGTGTGATGCTAATCCAAATTGCACATAGTTTTTGTGTTGAATTGTGTGGGATGTACCCCAAATTACAAACAGTTTTGGTAGGTGATACTTGTGATCTGCGTTGGGTTTTCCATAAAGAGGAACGGGTAATTATAGCACAATACGGGTAAGTATTTCCCTTAGTTAAGAAACCAAGATTTATCAAACCAATAGGAATATTAATCCAGAACCGTCTTCAGCGGCTGTACACTAAAGAGCTAACATCTTGCACCCAACGCGGGCAAGAGGGTTGTCAATCCCCTTGATCTCGTTATATTTAAGAAATTGAAGTGTGTAGATAATTTTAAATTGCAAAATAATATAAAAGATAAATAATTGCAGCAAGGTAATGATAAGTTTTGTAAATATATAAGTGAATAGACCCGGATAGTTTTCCCTAGCGGCATCTCTCATGAAAGTAAGCATACGATGGGCAAACAAATTACTGTTAGGCAATTGGTAGAAAAGCGCATAGTTATGTGATATTCACGACAATTATCATGTGTATATAGGCATCACGTCCATAAGAAAATAGGATGACTCATGCCTACACCTATTACTATTACCCCACTTCAAGAGCACTTCTATGCTTGCCTCTCTACGAATTAAGTTCATGACAAACAGAGTAATGCTTGGAGAAAGATGATATGATGTAGACAAAGTAAACTCAACCAATATGAATAAACCCTATCATTTTATCCTGAGTGGAAACAACACAAAGACGTATCTTTTCCCCTACTTTGTCACTCGGATATAGTAACTCGTCAGGTTGAACCCACCACAATGCACCCCTCTCACTAAATAAATATCAATCTAGTTGGCCAAACTATTTCAATAGATCGGAGAGATTTATGAAGCTATAACAACCATACAAGTTAGAATCATAATATTCAGAGGTGACTAAAATACTTTTCATGAATAACCCGAAATATAAACCCACAATTTATCAGATCCCAACAAACACACCGTACATAAGAATTACATCGGATAGATCAAAGTGAAGATGCGATGATCATTATATTGAAGATCAACAGAGAGAGAGAGCCATCTAGGTACTAACTAAGGACCAATAGTTCTATGGCGAACTACTCACACATCATCATGAGGGCAGCAAGGTTGATGAAGAAGCCATTCGTGATTGATCCCCCCCTCCGGCAGGGTGCCGAAAAGGAGCTCTAGATGAGATCATGGCAGAACAGAGACTTGCGGCGGCGAAAAAAGTGTTTCGGGATGCCCTCTAGGGTTTTTGGAATATATGTGAATTTATAGGCCATAGAACGGTGGTAGAGGGCCACCAGGGAGGGACAAGCCATCAGGGCACACCGACCCCCCTAGGCGCGCCCTATTGGCTTGTGCCTCCCTCATGCAACCTATGGTCTTCTCCCAAAGCTTCCAGGTCTTCTTTTGGACTAGAAAAACGTAAAAAAGTTTCGGGGCAATTGGACTTCGTTTGGTATTGTAAACCTGAAAAGTAAAAACACGCAGAAAACAACAACTCGCACTGGGTCAATAGGTTAATGCTAAAAATAATATAAATTGGTAAATTACTACTCAAAAGGTATCCTAGAATGATAATATAATAGCATGGAACAATAAAAAAATATAGATACGTTGGAGACGTATCGGTAGTGTGTGGGATGGACCCCCATATCGCCCACACACGCAAAGTGATGGTTTGAAATTGCATCACTGAAAGGGGTTAAAACCGTTTGGTTAGGACGTCGCTGCACCAGTGGGGGTCTCGCCTCGACCCAACGATCCTATATTACCTGATAAATACCTAGACTTCGAGGCAATGCGGCGCCATGGTTTTATCAAGGATGGAACTCAGAGATATGATTATAACTTGATATTTGCTAAATATAATGTTGCCTTTGTTCTTTTGCCTGCACCTGTTCTTTTTAACTTTTAGAGCAAAAAGAGAGATTTCACCTATGAGAATGAAACACATGAGTACAACGTAGCAATGGAGGACGCTCATTTGGCTAAGGAGGCAACACGGAACGCCTACATGAGCTATCACTTTGATTATTATCCAGACCGAGGATGGTGATTACCAAGCTAGGCCAAGGCCTAAGCTTGGGGGATTACATATTTCTCACCAACATTACATCCATGTTCACACATTTCATTCCAAATTGTTGGTGTTCTTCATTTTCATGGTATATCCATGTTAGTCTTATTTTTGTTTTCTTCTTGTGTATTTGAAAAGCTTCAAAATCCCAAAAATATTCCTCGCTTCCTTTTGTTTTTTTGTTTGTTTGGTTTGTAATGTTTAAACAAAACCCAAAAATATTTCTCGTTTATTCTTTTGCTTGTTGGGATTTTTCCCATGTAAATAGTTTTTTTCTCGCTTGTTTTTTTCTTGAATTTGCTTTCTTCAGAAAAACAAAAAACTCCAAAAAAAATTAGTGTGTTTCTCTGAAATTCATTTCTTTATTTGAGTTGTCGAAAGGAGAAGACCATGATGAAAATGTTGAGTGGCTCTCGTATTCTATATTGTGGACCTAACAAAAAGCCAATATTACCTTGTCTTCTTCATGGAAATAAATGTTTTGTAGATTCCAGCTTAGTCCAGAGCACACTTGAACTATTATTATCCTCACATCATTCAGTCATGCAAGTGAAAGGCAATAAGGATGATATTTTGATGAAGTGATTGCGATAAACGAAGCTGGTATGAACTCTTCTTGTTTTCTGTTTTATGGAAATATGTTTAGCTCGGTCGCTCTTGATTCGACATATTATGAGTAAACATATTTGTGATGACAATTAGAGATTATAGTTTCTCATGCCATGCTTAAATAGCTAGGAGTGGATAATGATTTATCTTGTGTGTCAACATGCATTAAAATGGTTGTGATGTAGTATGTTAGCAATGTATCCTTCTATGAGTAATTCGAGTAACTTGACTTGGCACATGTACAAACATGTAGTTGATTCAAATCCAATGCAACCTTCATGATATTTCTATCCAGGGTGTCTACATCCTACTCAAAAGGATGTTTATTCACTTGTGATTGCATGAGAGAGGTTGGTAAATAGGATGCCCGGTCTCGCATAATCAAAAATAAATAAAACAGACTCCCTAGAAAGATGAATGTTAGAGGGAGCCCGTTGATTCGACCAATGATGGCTTGTGTATGTATGGTGGATGGGAGTAAACTTTACAATTCTGTTTGGGAACCGCTTATAATGTGTTTAGCATGGAAGATACCAAAATCCTTTGTCATGACGTTGACAAGAAAGGCACACCACCCAAAATTATAGTTACATCTCTGTTTTAAACCATGAGCTCTGGCACCTTTGCAAGTCAATGCTTCCCTCTGCGAAGGGCCTTTCTATTTATATTCATGTTATTTACTTTTATTGTTGAGTCATCATCTTCTTATCAAAAGCACCTGTCCTGAGATAACTATGGTCATTTTTATTCATTGAGTCTAGTTAATATTGGATGTTAGCATGACGGGATCTCTAGTATGCTAAATTACAATGTTTAGTCGCTGCTTGAACCTCATATGGTGCTCTGCAATTATGTTTTGTGATTTCAGAATGGCCTAGTGAGATACCATGTTATCATATTATATCATGATTATTTTGACAAATTATTGGCATCCGAGATATCTTATTATGCTCGCTAGTTGGTTATGTTATTGTCATGAGTAAATGTGAGACCTAATTGTTATCATTGACATGGTTAGTTCATGATCTTTGCTGAATACCTGATTATTGAGTTAAACATATATATATATATATATAACAAGAACAAAAGAGTTTGTAAAAGTTTTCTTTATCACTTTCAATTTGTCAACCGAATTGCTTGAGGACAAGCAACGAGTTAAGCTTGGGGGAGTTGATACGTCTCCAACATATGTACTTATCCAAACACTTTTGCTCTTGTTTTGGACTCTAATTTGCAAGTTTTGAATGAAACTAACCCAGACCAATGTTGTCTTCTACAAAACTACCATGGTGTTTCTTTTGTGTAGAAATAAAAGATCTCGAAATTGGACAAAAAAATTTGGAGATTTTTATGGAATATATAAAAAATACTGGAGCGAAGATCCACCGGAGGGGGGCCACCAGTTGCCCGCAAGGAAACAGGGTGCGTCCACCCCCTGGGCGTGCCCTTTACCTTGTGGAGCCCACGTGGCTCTCATGGCCCTAATTCCATGCTTATATATTCCTATTCCCAAAAACAAAATAAGAGCAAAGTTTTCATTGCGTTCTACAAGACGGAGCTGCTGCCACCTCCTGTTCTTCCTCGAGCGGGCTGATGTAGAGTCCATTTGGGGATCTCAAGAGGGAAATTTGTCGCCATCGTCATCACTAATCCTTCTCCATCAACAATTCCATGATGCTCACCACCGAGAGTGAGTAATTCCTTTGTAGGCTTGCTAGACGGTGATGGTATTGGATGATATTTATCATGTAAAGTATCCACTATGTTTTGAGATTGATGTTGCTATGCTTAATTCTTGCCACTAGGCCCTGATTGCCATGATTTTAGATCTGAACCTATTGTGTTTTCATGAATATGAGAGTGTTTTGGAACCTATCTTGAAAGTTGTATGCACCTATTATGTGTTATGATCCGTAGACCCCAAGGTGACAATAATTGGGATCATCTCTGATGATGACCGTAGTTTGAGGAGTTCATGTATTCACCATGTGTTCATGCTTTATTTCGATTCTCTATTAAAAGTAGGCCTTAATATCTCTCAGTTTCCTTATGGACCCTGCTGATACGTCTCCAACGTATCTATAATTTTTGATTGTTCCATGCTATTATATTATCTGTTTTGGATGTTTTATATGCATTAATATGCTACTCCCTCTGTCCCATAATGTAAGACATTTTTTAACACTAGACTAGTGTTAAAAAATTTCTTACATTATGGGATGGAGGGAGTATTTTATATTATTTTTGGGACTAACCGATTAATCTAGAGCCTAGTGCTAGTTTCTGTTTTTTCCTTCTTTTTGAGTTCCGCAGATAAGGAATATTAAACGGAGTCCAAACAGAATAAAACCTTCAGAAGGAATTTTTCTGGAACAAAAGGAATCTATGAGACTTGAGAACCAAGGCAGAGGATCCACCATGGGGCCACAAGCCCTAGGGGCACGACTAGGGGGGTAGGTCGCTCCGGGCAGGCTTGTGGGCCCACGACAGCTCTCCTAACTCTAATCTTTGGCCTATAAATTCCCAAATATTCCATCATTATTAGAACGAGCCACGAAAACACTTTTCCTCCACCAAAAGCCTCCGTTCTCGAGAGATCCAATCTTGGAGCCTTTTCCAGTAATCTGCCGGAGGGGGATTCGATCACGGAGGGCATCTATATCAACTCCATTGCCCCTTCGATGATGCGTGAGTAGTTCACCAAAGACCTACGGGTCCATAGCTAGTAGCTAGATGGCTTTTTCTCTCTCTTTGCTTCTCAATACCATGTTCTTCATGATCTTCATGGAGATCTATCCGATGTAATACTCTTTTGCGGTGTGTTTGTCAAGATCCGATGAATTGTGAGTTTATGTTTAGATTATCCACGAATATTATTTGAGTCTTTCCTGAATTCTTTTATGCATGATTTCATATCTTTGAAAGTCTCTTCGAGTTATTGGTTTGGTTTGGCCAAGTAGATTGGTAATTCTTGCAATAGGAGAAGTGCTTAGTTTTGGGTTCAATCTTGCAGTGTCCTCACCCATTGACAAAGTACGGGTAGCAAGGCACGTATTGTATTGTTGCCATCAAGGGTAAAAATATGGGGTTTTCATCATATTGCTTGAGTTTATCCCTCTACATCATGTCATCTTACTTAATGTGTTACTCTGTTCTTCATGAACTTAATACTCTAGATGCAAGCAGGAGTCGGTCAATGTGTGGAGTAATAGTAGTAGATGCAGAATCGTTTCGGTCTACTTGTCACGGACATGATTCCTATATGCATAATCGTTGCCTTGGATATCTTCATAATTATTTACTTTTCTATCAATTGCTCGACAGTAATTTGTTCACCCACCATAATACTTGCCATCATGAGAGAAGCCATCTAGTGAAACCTATGGCCCCCGGGTCTATTTTCCATATTATACGTTCCGATCTAAAACCAAAAAAAAACAAAAATACTTGTTGCCCTATTGTTACTTTTAGTTTTACTTTCCGTTCAAGCATCCTATTATATATATATATATATATATATATATTAGATATCATCCTTGCAAATAACCGTGAAGGGATTGACAACCCCTTTATAGTGTTGGGTGCAAGAGTTTGATTCTTTGTGCGGGTACATCTATTGGTGACTCGCTTGTATCTCCTACTGGATTGATACCTTGGTTCTCAAAAACTGAGGGAAATACTTATCTACTTTTCTGCATCAAACCGTTCCTCTTCACGGGAAACCAACGCATGCTCGAGAAGTAGCAAGAAGGATTTCTGGCGCCGTTGCTGGGGAGATACAAGTCAAGTCAAGATAAGAACTCTCTCATCAACTTGCCAATTTATGGTTTGGTTGCAGGGAGATCTACATCAAGCCTACCAAGTACCCATCACAAACACATCTCTTGCATTTATATTATTTGCCATTTGCCTCTCGTTTTCCTCTCCCCCACTTCTAAAATGATTATCAGAAAATACCAAAACTATTTGCCTTCTTATTCACCCTTTTTCGTTCGTATTTTGGTTTGCTTTTTGCTTGTGTGCTTGATTGCTTGCTTTGCCATCATGTCTGAAATAGGGAAGGTTATCACTGAAAATCTGGGGGGTATCACTAGTACTAATCTTGAGGAAAAATTTGAATCTTGCTCTCTAGATCATGAAACTGAATCTCTTCTTAAAACTAAAACTTTTCAAGTTGGAGATGGAAACATTATTGGTAAGAGTGTTATTCAAGAATTCTTTGATTGTACGGGAACGATACCTATGAGTAAGAGATCTATTCTTCTTAGCACGAACAGTTATGAGGATGCTATTGTCATGCTCATTGAAAAATTGGAAAGGAAATTTGTGCACATTCATCCCGCTTTGCAAAAGGTGTTTTATGAACTTCCCAATATTAATCATCCTAAGGCTAAAAAGATTGCTACTATTATCCTTATGCGAGAATTTGATTTCATCATACAAGAAGCTAGGGATATTTTTGCCTTATATAATAAAGATGTTGAACACCCTCCTATTGAAGGATAAAGAAACCTTGCGTAGCCTAGAATCTAGAGACTATCAATCTTATAGTGAAAATCTTAGGAAGAGAGCTCCCTACGTGGAAATAACTCACACCCTATATCATTAAAACTATGAGGAATTTGATTGGATTAATAAGGGAATTCTAGAAGGGTAAGAGGATGATTTGCTTGAAAATATGGCTAAAGAACCTCTTAGAAATAAGATACATGTGTTATATGATGATATTTATGGTGATGATTTAGACTACGGGTTTATGAATGTTAAAATCACTTGCCACAGCCCCTTTCATGATTTAAGTTCTTCTACTAGAAAAGAAATAAAGGAAAGGATGGATCTAGTTAGGAAATCTTTTGATGGATTGATCAAGTTTGGATTGCTTACCAAAGATGACAATACCTAGATCTATTGCGTTTTGCCTAATTAGGGGCGTTAAACAATAGCGCTTGTTGTGAGGCAACCCAACTTTATTTTGCTTTATGCTTTTTGCTTATGTTTTGGTGTGTTTGGAACATTATTACTTCTGTAGTAATTGTGTTTTTGTGTTTTGATTGGCGTTTGAGCCAAGTAAAACCTTTGGGGTGATCTATGGTAGTTGTTGATTTGATCCTGCTGAGAAACAGAAACTTTTGTGCTCAGTCCAGGAATTTTTTAAAAAATCAGAGCATCGAATAGATCTGAATTTTTTACAAAATATTTATATACTTATTTCCATGATTGTCCTAATTTTTCAGAATTTTTAGAGTTCCATAAGTATTCTAAGTTTACAGATTTCTACAAAGTGTTCTGTTTTTGACAGATTCTGTTTTCTTTGTGTTGTTTGCTTATTTTGATGTATCTATGGGTCGTGTCAGGGGGTATGAGTCATGGAAAAGTTAGAATACAGTAATTATGACACAAATATAAATAAATAATGAGTTCACAACAGTACCTAAAGTGGTGATTTATTTTTCTTATACTAACGGATCTCATGAGTTTTCTGTTGAGTTTTGTGTTGTGAAGTTTTCAAGTTTTGGGTGAAGATTTGATGGACTATGGAATAAAGAGTGGCAAGAGCCTAAGCTTGGGGATTAAAAAGGCACCCCAAGTCATATTCAAGGACACAAAAAATCCTAAGCTTGGGGTTGCCCCGGAAGGCATCCCCTCTTTCGCCTTCAATCCATCGGTAAATTTACTTGAGGCTATATTTTTATTCACCACATGATATGTGTTTTGCTTGGAGCGTCTTGTATGATATGAGTCTTTGCTTGTTAGTTTTCCACAATCATCCTTGCTGAACAAATATTTTGATAGAGACACGCTGAATCATTAATTTGTTAGAATACTCTATGTGCTTCACTTATATCTTTTGAGCTAGGCAATGTTGCTCTAGTGCTTCACTTATATCTTTATAGAGCATGGTGGTGTTATATTTTATAGAAATTATTGAACCCTCATTCCTCACTTATATTATTTTGAGAGTTTCTTAAAACATAATGGTAATTTGTTTAGGTTATGAATTTAGTCCTAATATAATGGGCATCCAAGAGGGATATAATAAAAACTTTCATATTAAGTGCATTAAAAACTATGAGAAGTTTGATTCCTTGTATATAGTTTTGAGATAATAGGGATGGTAATATGAGAGTCATGCTAGTGAGTAGTTGTGAATTGGAATATATATGTGTGTTAAAGCTTGTGATTCCTGTAGCATGCACGTATGGTGAACCGTTATGTAACGAAGTCGGAGCATGATTTGTTTAATGATTGTCGACCTTTGTGTGAGGTTTGGGAGCACGCGATGGTTAACTCCTACCAACCTCTCCCCTAGGAGCATGCGTCTAATGCTTTGTTTGATAACTAATAGACTTTTGCAATAAGTATGTGAGTTCTTTATGACTAATGTTGAGTCCATGGATTATATGCACTCTCACCCTTCCATCTTTGCTAGCCTCTCTAGTACCGCGCAACTTTCGTAGGTACACCAAACCCTCCTTCCTCAAAACAGCCACCATATATTCCTCAAAACAGCCACCATACCTACCTATTATGGCATTTCCATAGCCATTCCGAGATATATTGCCATGCAACTTCCACCATGTACTTTTTTCTATGACTTGCATCATCACTTCATATTGCATATAGAGTCATATCTTGTCATAGGAATCGAGTTGTAATTTATTTTTCTTTGAGTTATAAGTAAATAGAAGTGTGATGATTTTTCATTAATAGAGCATTGTCCCATGAGAGAAAAGGATGATGGAGGCTATGACTCCCTCACAAGTTGGGATGAGTATCCGTACTTTACAAAAATAAAAGAGGCCAACGAAGCCCAAACAAAAAAAATAAAAGAGGCCAAAGAAGCCCACCAAAATAAAAAATGAGAGAAAGAGATAAGGTACAATTGCTACTACCTTTTTCCACACTTGTGCTTCAAATTAGCACCATGATCTTCATGATAGAGAGTCTCCAATTTTGTCACTTTCATATAACTAGTGGATATTCATTATGCACGACCACTTAGTTTTCTTTTTGAGCTTTCATACACTTATAGCTCTAAGTGCATTTATTGCATGGCAATCCCTACTCACTCACATTGATTTCTATTGATGGGCATCTCCATAACGTGTTGATACGCCTAGTTGATGTGAGATTATCTTCTCCTTTTTCCCTTTGCACCTCCTCCATATTCTATTCCACCTATAATGCTATATCCATGGCTCACACTCATGTATTGCGTGAGAGTTGGTTTGCGAACACCAAAAGTGTGAAACAATTGCTTGACTTGTTCATTGGGGTTGTGCATGATTTAGATACTTTGTGTGGGGAAGATGGAGCATAGCCAGACCATATGATTTTGTAGGGATGACTTTCTAAGGCCATGTTATTTCGAAAGGACACGACTACCTTGTTGGTGTGCTTGAAGTATTACTGTTTTTATGTCAATATTAGACTATTGTTTTGAATCTTACGAATCTGAATATTCATGCCACAATAAAGAATATTACATGGATAATATGCTAGGTAGCATTCCACATCAAAAATTCTGTTTTTGTCATTTACCTACTTGAGGACGAGCAGGAATTAAGCTTGGGGATGCTGATACGTCTCCAACATATCTATAATTTTTTATTGTTCCATGCTATTATATTATCTATTTTGGATGTTTTATATGCATTAATATGCTATTTTATATTATTTTTGGGAGTAACCTATTAATCTAGAGCCTAGTGCCAGTTTTTGTTTTTTCCTTGTATTTGAGTTTTGCAGATAAGGAATATTAAACAGAGTCCAAACGGAATAAAACCTTCAGAAGGAATTTTTTTGGAACAAAAGGAATCTACGAGACTTGAGAACCATGGTAGAGGAGCCACCGTGGGGCCACAAGCCCTAGGGGCACAGCTAGGGGGTAGGCTATGCCGAGCAGGCTTGTGGGCCCACGGCAGCTCCCCTAACCCTAATCTTCGGCCTATAAATTACCAAATATTCCATCATTATCAGAACGATCCATGAAAACACTTTTTCGCCACTAGAAGCCTCCGTTCCCAGGAGATCCAATCTTGGAGCCTTTTTCGGTAATTTGTCGGAGGGGGATTCGATCACGAAGGGCATCTACATCAACTCCATTGCCCCTCTAATGATGCGTGAGTAGTTCACCACAGACCTACGGGTCCATAGCTAGTAGATAGATGGCTTCTTCTCTCTATTTGCTTCTCAATACCATGTTCTTCGTGATCTTCATGGATATCTATCCGATGTAATACTCTTTTGCGGTGTGTTTGTCGAGATCCGATGAATTGTGGGTATATGTTCAGATTATCCATGAATATTATTTGAGTCTTTCCTGAATTATTTTACGCATGATTTCATATCTTTGCAAGTCTCTTCGATTTATTGGTTTGGTTTGGCCAACTAGATTGGTAATTCTTGCAATAGGAGAAGTGCTTAGGTTTGGGTTCAATCTTGCGTCGTCCTCAACCACTAACAAAGTACGGGTAGCGAGGCACGTATTGTATTGTTGCCATCAAGGGTAAAAATATGGGGTTTTAATCATATTTCTTGAGTTTATCCCTCTACATCATGTCATCTTACTTAATGCGTTACTCTGTTCTTCATGAACTTAATACTCTAGATGCAAGTAGGAGTCGGTCGATGTGTGGAGTAATAGTAGTAGATGCTAAATCGTTTCGGTCTACTTGTCATGGACGTGATGCCTATATGCATAATCATTGCCTTGGATATTGTCATAATAATTCGCTTTTCTATCAATTGCTCGACAGTAATTTGTTCACCCACCATAATACTTGCCATCATGAGAGAAGCCATCTAGTGAAACCTATGGCCCCTGGGTCTATTTTCCATATTATACTTTCATATCTAAAACCAAAAATACCAAAAATACTTGCTGCCTATTTTAACTTTTAGTTTTACTTTCCGTTCAAGCATCCTATTATATCTATCTCTATTAGATCTCATCCTTGCAAGTAACCATGAAGGGATTGACAGCCCCTTTATACCATTGGGTGCAAGAGTTTGATTCTTCGTGCAGGTACATCTATTGGTGACTCGGTTGTATCTCCTACTGGATTGATACCTTGGTTCTCAAAAACTGAGGGAAATACTTATCTACTTTGCTGCATCAAACCATTCCTCTTCACGGGAAACCAACACATGCTCGAGAAGTAGCACCTGCTGCCACGGAGGGTAGGATAAAAGATGTCGTGCAAGTCCTTACTATAAGCACATATGACTATATACGGAGTACATGCCCACATTATATTGATGAATTGGAGCTAGTTATGTGTCGCTCTAGTGTGTAAATGTTACATGATGAATGTCATCCAAATCAATTATCCATCATTGATCCATGGCCTATGCTTTCACTTATTGATTTTTGTTAAGTTACTTATGATACTATTGCTGTTACAATCAATACAATTTGTTGCTTCTACTATTCCTATTGCTTTCGTTACTGTGGTACTAATAAACTTCATTTAAGGAAGAAATTCCAGGTGTGGTTGAATTGACAACTCAACTGCTAAGACCACTAAATATTCTTTGGCTCCCCTTGTGTCGAATCAATAAATTTGGGTGAAATACCACCCTCCAAGACTGTTGCGATCCCCTATACTTGTGGGTTATCACTGAACTTAGGTCCTTAATAAGCTAACAACACAAGCTATTCCCCATCGTTAGAGATATCGATGGTGATGGGCTCCTTAAAATTAGAAGAGGGTGAGAAATCCACATTGTGGGTCCCCTCCTCATAGTGGTGAGTCGCATGAGCCTGTCCCAGCACCAACCTATCGGCTCGGAGTTGAGGTAAGCATGGGCACGTTGACAAAACACCTTATAGTCTTCGTCGAAGGCACCAACGATGCCCTAGAGAAAACACCACGAAATGTCGTTGAAAGCAGACAAATGCATGATAGCTTCTGCACGCGAGGCGTCGACGGTGGCCTCAACGGGGACGTGCTCTTCCAAAAGCCGGGGGTCGGCTAGGGAGGCCACCGATGAATGGACAGATTCTCGAGTGCTCTCGACGATTGCCAACTCTTCGAACATGGGTTGTCGACCGGTGTCAGAGATGTTGGAAATATGCCCTAGAGGCAATAATAAAGTGATTATTATTATATTTCCTTGTTCATGATAATTTTCTATTGTTCATGCTATAATTGTATTAACCGGAAACCGTAATACATGTGTGAATGCATAGACCACAACATGTCCCTAGTGAGCCTCTAGTTGGCTAGCTCGTTGATCAATAGATGGTCATGGTTTCATGACCATGGACATTGGATGTAGTTGATAAAGGGATCACATCATTAGGAGAATGATGTGATGGACAAGAACCAATCCTAAGCATAGCACAAGATCGTGTAGTTCGTCTACTAAAGCTTTTCTAATGTCAAATATCATTTCCTTAGACCATGAGATTGTGCAACTCCCGGATACCGTAGGAATACTTTGGGTGTGCCAAATGTCACAATGTAACTGGGTGGCTATAAAGGTACACTACACGTATCCTTGAAAGTATCTGTTGGGTTGGCACGAATCGAGACTGGGATTTGTCACTCTATGTGACGGAGAGGTATCTCTGGGCCCACTCGATAAGACATCATCATAATGAGCTCAATGTGACTAAGGAGTTAGCCATGGGATGATGTGTTATGGAACGAGTAAAGAGACTTGCCGGTAACGAGATTGAACAAGGTATAGGAATACCGACGATCGAATCTCGGGCAAGTATCATACCGGTAGACAAAGGGAATTGTATACGGGGTTGATTGAATCCCCGACATCATGGTTCATCCGATGAGACCATCATGGAGCATGTAAGAGCCAACATGGGTATCCAGATCCCTCTGTTGGTTATTGACCGTAGAGGTGTCTCGGTCATGTCTACATGCCTCCCGAACCCGTAGGGTCTACACACTTAAGGTTCGATGACGCTAGGGTTATATGGGAATAGTGTACGTGGTTACCGAAGGTTGTTAAGAGTCCCGGATGAGATCCCGGACATCATGAGGAGTTCCGGAATGGTCCGGAGGTAAAGATTCATATATAGGAAGTGAAGATTTGGTCACCGAAAGTGTTTCGGGCATCACCGGTAATGTACCGGGACCACCAGAAGGGTTCTGGGGGTCCACCGGGTGGGGCCAGCGGCCCCGGAAGGCTACACGGGCCAAGAGTGGGAGGGAACCAGCCCCTAGGTGGGCTGGTATGACTCCTACGTCAGCCCAAGGCACGGCAAAGGAGGAGAAGGGGCAAACCCTAGGCGCAGATGGGCCCTAGGCCCACCCTAGGGCGCCGCCCCCCTCTCCCCTCTCTTAGCCACTGCCCCAAGGGCCATCTAGGGCCAGCCGCCGCCCTAGGGCGGGAACCCTAGGGGGTGCTCCCCTACTCCTCCTCCTCCTATATATAGTGAGGGTTTGGGGGGCTGCAAACACGAAAGTCTCCCTCTCTCTCGGCACAGCCCTAACCCTCCTCCTCCTGGTCCTCCGTAGCGCTTGGCAAGCCCTGCCGAAGTACCACGCAGCTCCACCATCACCACACCGTCGTGCCGCCAGATCTCTCCCTCAACCTCTCCTTACTCCTTGTTGGATCAAGGCGTAGGAGACGTCACCGGGCTGCACGTGTGTTGAACGTGGAGGCGCTGTTGTTCGGCGCTTAGATCGGAATTGACTGCGATCTGAATCGCTCCGAGTACGACTCCACCAACCGCGTTCTTGTAACACTTCCGCTTTGCAATCTTCAAAGGTATGAAGATGCAATCCCCCCACTTGTTGCTGGTTTCTCCATAGATTGATCTTGGTGACACGTGATTTTTTTTGATTTACTACTACGATCCCCAACAGTGGCATCATGAGCTAGGTCTATGCATAGAATCTATGCACGAGTAGAACACAAGTTGTTGTGGGCGTCGATTTTGTCAATTTGCTTGCCGTTACTAGTCTTATCTTGATTCGGCGGCACTATGGGATGAAGTGGCCCAGACCAACTTTACACGTACTCTTACGTGAGACTGGTTCCACCGCCTGACATGCACTTGTTGCATAAGGTGGCTAGCGGGTGTTTGTCTCTCCCACTTTAGTCGGATTGGATTCGATGAAAATGGTCCTTATGAAGGGTGAATAGAAATTTTCATATCACGTTGTGGTTTTTGCGTAGGTAATAAACGTTCTTGCTAGAAACCTATAGCAGCCACGTAAAAACTTGCAACAACAATTAGAGGACGTCTAACTTGTTTTTGTAGCATATGTCGTGTGATGTGATATGGCCAAAGGATGTGATGTGATATATGTGATGTATGAGATTTATCATGTTCTTGTAATAGGATTCATGACTTGCATGTCGATGAGTATGACAACCGGCAGGAGCCATAGGAGTTGTCTTAATTTATTGCATGACCTGCGTGTCAATCAAAAATGCCATGTAATTACTTTACTTTATTGCTAACCATTAGCCATAGTAGTAGAAGTAATAGTTGGTGAGACAACTTCATGAAGACACGATGATGGAGATCATGATGATGGAGATCATGGTGTCGTGTCGGTGATAATGATGATCATGGTGCCCCGAAGATGGAGATCAAAGGAGCAAGATGATATTGGCCATATGATGTCACTATATGATTGCGTGTGATGTTTATCATGTTTTACATCTTATTTGCTTAGAACGACAGTAGCTTAAATAAGATGATCTCTCACTATAATTTCAAGAAATGTGTTCCCCCTAACTATGCACCGTTGCTAAGGTTCGTTGTTCCGAAGCACCACGTGATGATCGGGTGTGATAGGTTCTAACGTTCGCATACAACGGATGTAAGCCAGATTTACACACGCAATACACTTAGGTTGACTTGACGATCCTAGCATGTACAGACATGGCCTCGGAACACGGGAGACCGAAATGTCGAACATGAGTCGTATAGAAGATACGATCAACATGGAGATGTTCACCATTGATGACTAGTTCGTCTCACGTGATGATCGGACACGGGCTAGTTAACGTGGATCACGTGTCACTTGGATGACTAGAGAAATGTCTATCTAAGTGGGAGTTCATTAAATAATTTGATTATGTCAACTTAATTATCATGAAATTAGTCTAAAATTGTCTTTACAATCTATATTGTAGATCCAATGGCCCACGCTAATTTTGCCCTCAACTTCAACGTGTTCCTAGAGAAAACCAAGCTGAAAGACGATGGAAGCAACTATACGGACTGGGCCGTAGCTCGAGGATCATCCTCATAGCTTCCAAGAAATTATATGTCCTTGATGCACCGCTAGGTGACGCACCCGTTTTCCCAGCAACTCAAGACGTTATGAATGCCTGGCAGTTGTGTAGTGATGATTACTCCCTGATTCAGTGTGGCATGCTTTACAGCTTAGAACCGGGGCTCCAAAAGCGTTTTGAGCAACACGGAGCATATGAGATGTTCCAAGAGCTGAGAATGGTTTTCCAAGCTCATGCCCGGGTCGATAGATATGATGTCTCCGAAAAGTTCTTCAGTTGTAAGATGGAGGAAAATAGTTCTGTCAGCGAGCACATACTCAAAATGTCTGGGTTGCACAACCGCTTGTCTCAGCTGGGAGTTAATATTCCGGATGACTCGGTTATTGACAGAATCCTCCAGTCGCTCCCACCTAGCTACAAGAGCTTTGTGATGAACTACAACATGCAAGGGATGGAGAAGTCCATTCCTGAGTTGTACTCGATGCCGAAATCAGCGGAGGTCGAGATCAAAAAGGAGCATCAAGTGTTGATGGTCAATAAGACCACTAGTTTCAAGAAGGGAAAGGGTAAGAAGAACTTCAAGAAGGACGGCAAAGCAGTTTTCACGCCCGGTAAGCAAGTTGCCGGGAAGAAGAACAAGAATGGACCCAAGCCTGAGACTGAGTGCTTTTATTGCAAGGGTACCGATCACTGGAAGCGGAACTACCCCAAGTACTTAGCGGATAAGAAGGCCAGCAATGTTAAAGGTATATGTGATATACTTGTTATTGATGTGTACCTTACTAGCGCTTGTAGTAGCTCCTGGGTATTTGATACCGGTGCAGTTGCTCACATTTGTAACTCCAAGCAGGAGCTACGAAATAAGCGGAGACTGGCGAAGGACGAGGTGACGATGCGCGTCGAGAATAGTTCCAAGGTTGATGTGATCGCCGTCGGCACGCTACCTCTACATCTACCTTCGGGATTAGTTTTAAACCTTAATAATTCTTATTTAGTACCAGCTTTGAGCATGAACATTGTATCTGGATCCCTCTTGATGCGAGATGGCTACTCATTTAAATCTGAGAATAATGGTTGTTCTATTTATATGAGAGAAATGTTTTATGGTCATGCCCCGCTGGTCAATGGTTTATTTTTGATGAATCTTGAACGTGATGTTACACATGTTCATAGTGTGAGTACCAAAATATGTAAGGTTGATAACGATAGTCCCACTTACATGTGGCACTACCGCCTTGGTCATATTGGTGTCAAACGCATGAAGAAACTCCATGCTGGTGGACTTTTGGAGTCTCTTAATTTTGAATCATTTAACATGTGCGAACCATGCCTCATGGGCAAGAAGACCAAGACTCCATTCTCCGGAACAATGGAGCGAGCAACTGACTTGTTTGAGATAACACATACCGATGTATGCGATCCAATGAACGTTGAGGCTCGCGGTGGCTACCGTTATGTTCTCACCCTCACTGATGACTTAAGAAGATATGGGTATGTCTACTTAATGAAACACAAGTCTGGAACCTTTGAAAAGTTCAAGGAATTTCAGAGTGAGGTAGAGAATCAACGTGACAGGAAAATAAAGTGCCTACGATCTGATCGTGGTGGAGAATATTTGAGTCACGAGTTTGGCACACACCTAAGGAAATGTGGAATTGTTTCACAACTCACGCCGCCTGGCACACCTCAGCGAAATGGTGTGTCTAAACATCGTAATCGCACTCTATTGGATATAGTGCGATCTATGATGGCTCTTGCCGACTTACCGCTATCATTTCGGGGATATGCATTAGAGACTGTCGCATTCACTTTAAATAGGGCACCGTCTAAGTCCGTTGAGACAACACCGTATGAATTATGGTTTGGAAAGAAACCTAAGCTATTGTTTCTGAAAGTTTGGGGATGCGATGCTTATGTGAAGAAACTTCAACCTGAGAAGCTCGAACCCAAAGCGGAAAAGTGCGTCTTCATAGGATACCCCAAAGAAACTGTTGGGTATACCTTCTACCTCAGATCTGAAGGAAAAGTCATTGTTTCCAAGAATGGATACTTTCTAGAGAAAGAGTTTCTCTCGAAAGAATTAAGTGGGAGGAAAATATAACTTGATGAGGTAATTGCACTTCCACTCAAACCGGAGAGTAGCACAGCATAGGAAGTTGTTTTTGTGGATCCTGTAGCGGTTGGAGAGGAAGTTAATGATGGTGATCATGAAACTTAAGATCAAGTTGTTATTGAACCTCGAAGGTCCACAAGGACACGTTCCACACCAGAGTGGTACGACAACCCAGGCCTGGAGATCATGTTGTTGGACAACGGTGAACCTTCGAACTATGAAGAAGCGATGGTGGGCCCGGATTCCAACAAACGGCTTGAAGCCATGAAATCCGAGATAGGATCCATGTATGCGAACAAAGTATGGACTTTGGTGGACTTGCCCGATGATCAGGAGCCATAGAAAATAAATGGATCTTTAAGAAGAAGACTGACGCGGATGGTAATGTGACCGTCTATAAGTCTCGGCTTGTCGCTAAGGGTTATCGACAAGTTCAAGGAGTTGACTACGATGAGACTTTCTCACCCGTAGTGATGCTGAAGTCCGTCCGAATCATGTTAGCAATTGCCATATTTTATGATTATGAGCTCTGGCAAATGGACGTCAAAACGGCATTCCTTAATGGTTTCCTTAAGGAAGAACTGTATATGATGGAGTCGGAAGGTTTTGTCGATCCTAAAGATGCTAACAAAGATGCTAGCTTCGACACAGATTCGGATGACTCCAAGTCACAAACCGTATATGTGTATATTTTGAATGAAGGGACAGTCAGCTAGTGCAGCAGCAAGCAAAGCGTTGTGGCGGCATCTACATGTGAAGCGGAGTACATAGCTGCTTCAGAAGCAGCAAAGGAAGGAGTCTGGATGAAGGAGTTCATCACCGACCTAGGAGTGATTCCCAATGCGTCAGGCCCGATGACTATTCTGTAACAACACTGGAGGTATTGCCCTTGTGTAACATCCCAAAATTTCATTTTGGAATGTTATGATATAGCTATGCATCTATCATCATCATTGCTTGATTTTATGAAATAGTTGAAATGCCTTTTCTGACTTTCTGAAAGTCCTTTCTATTTTTTTCCTAAGTTGTTTCACCTATTTGAAATTTTGGTTAAAAGTTCAAATAAGAGAGGAGGAACATGACACTCCACACCAGGGACTAATTGGTGATATATTTGAACAATAATAACCAGGGGTTATTTTGAAAATATTTGCAAAAAGGGTTTAAAAACAATTAGGCAATTTCTGAAAATATTATTTTTCTCAAAGTGTTCAAATGACAGAATAGAAATGTTCATTAAATAGCATTTATTATTCTGTTAATTATGATATATAATACCCCTATATTTATAAAAGGTTTGAATGCTTTAAAAGCTTTTGAATATCTCTGGAAAATTATTAAAAAGAAACGGTAACCGTTTCCGGTATTAAACGGGCCGGCCCACGACAGTTATTCGCGCATTTACTACCGATCGGCCAACCGACGCGTATTAACCTCCTACCCTCTCACTGACACCGGGCCCCACCCGACCGACCGTTTCGCCCGCGCGGTCACCTTCTTCCTCCCGCACGTGACGTCGTCCTCGCCGGCCGTTTCTTTCATCCCCGCAGATCTCGCCTCCCCATCACTCCCTCTCACTCCCCGCACCCCCTATAAGTACCGGCCACTCCCCTCTCTTCATTTCCCCCCGAGCCCCCTCTATCCCTCGCCAGACCGTCGCAGAATTCCTCGCCGGAGCTCCCACCATCACCGGACCTCACCGTCGACCGTAGCCACCGATTCCGTCCACCATTCCACCCACCGTTGCCACCAATCGACTCCGGAGAACCGTCGCCGTCGCCCGGACCACTTCCCCGTCTTCCCCGACCACCGGAGCGCCTCGCCGTCGCATTCGCCGCTTCCGGACTCGCCGGAGACCCCGACGCCGGCGACCTCTTAACACTGTGAGCATCCCCACTCGTTCGATCTGTAATCGACGACCCAGATTAGATCGGATTTAATCCGAACCGTTTTCCTTTACGGACCGGTCGCCCGCCCGTAACCCCCGAGCGCACACCCCCCCTTAGCCAATCGGACAGCGCCACGTAACCCCCCCTGACCGTCGCAAATCATTTTTTTCTTTTTCTGTTTTTGTTTTAATTAACAGAATGTTTTCAAAATTTGTTTTGCTTATATCTTTTAATCTATTTAGTGTTTTGAATTGATTCTTTTTGCAATAGCTCACATTTTTCATGTAGTTTCACCCTGTACTTTTAAATTTCAAATTTGAACTATAAAATTTGAATTTAATCAAATTTGCTCAAAATCTTCAAATCTGAATAACTAGAGTTTAAAAATAGATTTTGATATGATTCTTTTTGCTACTGTTTGATATTGGTTAGGACTATATCCATGTTTAGTTTGAGGATTTTTAGGATGATTTTGAATAGTGTTTTAGCTAAAAACAGAATCTGCTTAGTATTATAATATAGTTTTATAAACTCAATTTTAATTAGTTTGATTTAGAATTTGGTTTTATTTGTTTATTAGGTTCTGTTAGTAAACATTTAGTGTTTTCACTTACTGTTAATAAAAATATAAATTTGCTTAGTTTAATTTTATTTAACATAGGAATCACAACTTATTTTCAAATAGGTTTATTTTGATTAAAACAACTAACTAGTAATAGTTTTGTTTTCAAACAAAGTTTTGTATACTTTAATTCTGTTTTCTAAGACAGATTTAATTGTAAATTATTTCCTGTTAAGAACATGTTTTACAAATAAATAATAAGTTTAGTTTTTCATTCTTTTGTTAATATAACTATAGTTGATTCATATAGTGTTTATCACAAACTTGTATAAACTTTACTAAACTTTTCCCAACAAACTTAAATTGATAATATTCTGTTTATTAATAAAATATTCTATTGTTTCCTTGCTGACAACAATTGTTTTGTTATTACAAATGGTTTCATTATGTCAGTAGTGTTTTCATTCCTCATTTTTTTTAAAACAAAACTTTATGTGTTTTTCTTACTTGAGATTTGTGCATTGTTTTGTCTTGATTGTTTACTAGTTCTTGGTTGATGTTTGTGAGTTACCATATTCTGTTGTATGCTTATTGAGTGCTTGTTTGCTTCGTTAGATTATCCGGAGTGCGAAGCTTGTTACTTAGAGTCACTCACGTACGAAGATCATCAATCAGGCAAGTCACTTTGACCATGTTTACCCATGTTTTATATGCATTAGTTCTACCATCTCCCCAATTGCATGCAAGATAGGTTAGTTGGAAACTTGGTTACATTGTAGTAGTATCATGTGGTAGGTACCCCCCCTCAACCTCTTGACACATTGGCCCCGGGAAACGTTGTTTTACCTTTTGCTATGCTAATAGTAGACGGGGTTGGTTGTGTGATTCATGAGAGTTGAGAGAGTTAATAATTTCAAGACCTACATAATGATCAAGATTTAAGACTCCGAGTTTTCAACATACCTCTGGGTGGATGATGGTTGAACGGCACCCTGGAGAAACCAGTGGATTTGCCTAGGTGATGCTGGAGATGGCCAGTATTCACGCGGAAAGGTCCACCCAGGCACAAAGAGATGGATGGATGCTTTAAAACCCAAGGCTTACCTGGACAGCCACAAGTCATTATGGGCTCTGGCTTGGTTGGATATCGTGGTGACCCTGGACAGGCGGTGCTACGAGAGGTAGAAGAACGGTAGGAAAGGATGGGCACCGACAGAGTCGCGGGGAAACCCTTTGGAAGACCATGTTTTGGTCATCCGTTTCTCAAACACCCTAAAGTGCGAGAAATCAAACGGAGGCGACCAAATCTTGTGGGGAACGTGTGCAAAACTCTGCAGAGTATTCCAAACCTAATCGATTAGCCGTGTCCACGGTCATGGACGACTTGAGCCAAAGGAATTGAAACTTTCGGAACTCTCAACACAATTAATATAATGATGTGGGTATATTAATAATTTTGGGTATGAGAATTGGTTGGTGGAACCATCTCATTAATCAACCAACTTAGTAATGTTTTGCTTAGCCCCTTTTCTTGATGTAGGAAAAATTGGCTTTACGCAAAACTTACCACCCCACCTGCCATATATGCATATAGACTAGCTGATTATTTTCACACCTCTACTGTGACTTTGCCGGCATATTCCATATGCTGACCTACACGGCTGCAACGTATCATGTTGCGGAGTACTTTTCCGACCAGGAGTGAGGACACGTTCTATGCTCAGTGAGATGCCCTTGGAGTTAGATGGACTCATCTACCTTCGACGCTTCCGCAAGATTTAGATATTCTCATGAGTTGGCTTTTAGCCACTTTATTGTAATTTTTATTGTAATAAAGGACTCGATATGAGATTTCGATTAATATAATGCTGTGTGATTTCCCTTTGATATATACATGGATGTACCGTGTGTGTACCAGCATGATCTTGGGATGGTACGGAAACACCGGAGACTTGACCTTTCAGGTCGGGTCGCTACAGAAATGGTATCAGAGCACACGCTGACCGTAGGACGTAACCTCTAGGATTGGAAAGCCTTAGGATTGTTTCTCTTTGTCTTTAAATATCTTATACTCTCATCTATTCGTTTCTGACTCCTCTCCGATTATTTCAAAATTTATAGATGGCCACCTTCATCCCAGTGTTGATCACGGAGTTTTGCCAGCCTGACGCAATGATGCCCTTTGGTAAGGAGCTGATGAGGATCGTCAAGGACGTAAGGATTGCTTTGCCGAGCATCACCGGGACTCCTATCATGTCATTTCCCCAAGATGGACGCTACAAGATCGAGGTGCACATCCCAGGGAAGACCTTTGGGAATCGGAAGAAACCCATCGACCTCAAGTTCGTGGCACCCAGCTGGATACTTGGAAGAGACATGGCCATTCATCGTGCCCTTGGACGTATTCAGGAGGAATACAGAGGTGGAACCATTTCACCAGGACTCAGCGTGGTTTGTCGCAGAGATGCCAATGGAAACATCATAACTCCTCCCACTGCAGACACCACTATTTCCTATATCCAGACCCTGGAGACTCACATCAGGACTCTGGAGCTTCGAGTTCGTGCTGATACAAAGACAATCAAGAATCTGATGAACTGCGAGCTGGATCTCGAAGCTGATCTGCGAGAGGCCAACTATGAACACGAGCATGAAGTGAAGGACTTCCTAGAGAGGATTGATGAGCAGAAAGCACGCATCGCAACTCTGGAGGAGCAGCTAGACATGGGGGAAAACCTTCATCCCGAAGGAGACATGGCACCCTTCATCAGCGACGATGAAGACTACGAGGAAAGCACCACCGGAGGACCTACGACTATGCACTTCTGAGGAAAAACATTAGTTATGCCCTCCATGTATCTTTTATTTTCGTCGTTAAAGCGTAGGTCGATGCTTAGTTGTTTGAGATTTGTATTCCCGATGTTTGACGTTGATTGAATAAATGAATGAGTGTTTGGTGTGATATGTTTGTTGCATTGCATATGGGTAGTGAATTTCTTCTAGACCCTTGTTCTATTCTAATTCTCATCCCTCTGAAAACAGCAAGATGCCTCCACGACGTGAGACCGACTTCACTTTCCCACCGGAACTCACTCAACTTCTTCAGCAGCAGAATGCACTGATGCAGTTATTGATTCAGAATCAGACCAACAATCAGAACAACCACAACCACCATCCACCCCAGACTGACAATCTCACCCGTTTTCTGAGGTTGAACCCTCCAACTTTCTCCAGCAGTACTGAGCCCATTGTGGCAGATGACTGGCTCTGCAAGATGGAGAGAGAGCTCATCACCGTTGGATGCACTGACGCTGAGAAGGTGCGATTTGCCGCACATCAACTTGAAGGACCAGCAGCTTCATGGTGGGAGAACTACACCACCACTTATCATATTGCAGATGTGACTTGGGAGCAGTTCTAGCAAGCTTTCCGCACCGCACATGTTTCAGCTGGAGCCATGAGTCTGAAGAAGCGCGAGTTTCGCAACTTGCGCCAGAGTAATCGCTCTGTGGCCCAGTACGTGGACGACTTCAACACATTGGCACGTTATGCACCAGGAGACGTGGCCGATGATGCGGCCAAGCAAGAGAAATTTCTGGAAGGACTCAACGATGAGTTGAGCATGCAGCTGGTAGTGGCTAATTTCAACAACTACCAAGAGCTGGTGGATAAGGCACTTATTCTGGAAGGTAAACAGTAGCAGATTGAGAACTGCAAGAGGAAGTACACTCAGGGGAAGTTCAACTCTGGAGCTCATCAGAAGCTTCGCTGCTCCCCGTACTCAGGGAATACCGGATCAGGAAACAGTAAGTTTGGAAAGCACACTCATGCTGTGCACAACCATGGAGGCCACCATCATGGAGGAAATGAGAACAACCGTCCCAACCATGGTAACTTCAAGAGTGACAATGGGAATGGGAACAACAACCAGCACCGTCAAGTTCCTGCTCAGAAGGATCTGAGTCACATTACCTGTTTCAAGTGTCAGAAGATAGGGCACTATGCTACTGAGTGTCCCCAGAGCAAGCAAGGCAATGGAAACGGCAACAACAACGGCAATTCCGCAGCCAAGAAGCCAAACCTTTTTCCTCGTGCCCAGGTGAACCACCTTGACGTGGAAGAAGTCTATGATCAACCCGAGACTGTGGTTGGTAAGTTTTTATTGCATTCACGTCCTGTTACAGTACTTTTTGATTCCGGTGCAACTCATTCATTCATATCAAGGGTAGTTGTGGATAAGTATGGATTGCCCACCAAAACCCTTAGTCAGCCCATTAAGGTCAGTTCCCCAGGAGGTATGATGATGGCAGGGATAGGATGCCATGCCTTGAAACTCAATATAGGAAACCATGTTTTTCCCACCGACCTCATCGTCTTAGAATCCCAGGGATTGGATGTAATCCTAGGCATGTATTGGATGACCAAGTACGAAGGAAATCTTGATTGCCTCAGCAAGTCTGTTTCACTCACCACCCCGGAGAACAAGAGGATTAAGTATGTATCCCGACACACACGGATGAGTGCTCGATTAAATGCCCTCACAGGAGTTGTTCAGGAGGAAGTACCTGTGGTAAAAGATTATCTGGATGTATTTCTGGAAGAATTACTAGGCATGCCACCAGATAGGGAGATTGAGTTCCTGATAGAGCTACAGCCAGGGACAGCCCCAATTTCCAAGAGACCCTATCGGATGCCCGCAAATGATCTGTTGGAAATCCAGAAGCAAATTAAGGAGTTATTGGACAAAGGTTATATACGCCCCAGTTCTTCACCTTGGGGAGCCCCAGTTCTTTTGGTGGAGAAGAAGGATAAATCTTTGAGAATGGTAGTTGACTATCGTGCCTTGAATGAGGTGACTATCAAGAACAAGTACCCTCTGCCGATGATTAATGATTTGTTTGATCAGCTAGTAGGAGCCAAAGTATTCTCCAAGATCGATCTTCGATCAGGGTATCACCAGTTGAAAATTTGTGAACAGGATATACCCAAAACAGCTTTCACCACGAGGTATGGCTTGTATGAGTATACGGTCATGTCTTTTGGATTGACTAATGCTCCTGCCTACTTCATGAATTTGATGAACAAAGTATTCATGGAATACCTAGACAAGTTTGTTGTGGTGTTCATCGATGACATTCTGATATTCTCCAAGAACGAGGAAGAGCATAAGGAACATTTGCGTTTAGTTCTGGAGAAGCTGAGAGAGCATCAACTATATGCCAAGTTCAGCAAATGTGAATTTTGGCTGACGGAAGTCGGATTCCTGGGACATGTTATTTCCGGAGATGGAATAGCAGTGGACCCTGCTAAGGTTGAAGCCGTCACCGAGTGGAAGTCCCCTACCTCGGTTAAGGAGATCCGCAGTTTCCTCGGACTTGCCGGTTATTACCGGAGGTTCATTGAGAATTTCTCAAAGATTGCCAAGCCCATGACAGAGTTGTTGAAGAAAGAATCCAAGTATGTTTGGACCGAGGAATGTGAAGCCAGTTTCCAGGAGTTAAAGGAACGTTTGGTCACAGCCCCAGTATTGATCTTGCCCGATATTTGGAAGGATTTCCAGGTTTATTGTGATGCTTCACGTCAAGGACTTGGAGGAGTACTCATGCAGGATGGAAAAGTTGTAGCCTATGCATCCAGACAACTACGACCTCATGAGTTGAATTATGCCACGCATGATTTGGAACTAGCAGCCGTAGTGCACGCACTCAAGACTTGGAGACATTTTCTTATCGGAAATAGTTGTGATGTTTACACCGACCATAAGAGCCTGAAGTATATCTTCACGCAGAAAGAGTTGAACCTCAGACAGAGGAGATGGTTAGAGTTAATCAAGGACTATGACATGAGATTACACTACCATCCAGGTAAGGCTAATGTTGTAACCGATGCCTTGAGTCGGAAAACTTATGTGAACACACTCACAGCTGGAGGATTACCTCAAGAGTTAGTCGATGATCTCAGAGAGCTCAAGCTAGAGATAGTTCCAAGAGGATATGTTGCTACACTGGAAATTCAGTCCACCTTGACCGAAAGAATTCGTGAAGCCCAGAAATCGGACAAGGAGATAGCTGAGATTAAACAGAGAATGGAAGATGGTAAAGCTAAAGGTTTTCGTGAGGATGAACACGGAACTTTGTGGTTTGAGAACCGAATCTATGTGCCCAATGACCCAGAGCTCAGGAAGTTGATACTTCAGGAAGCCCACGATTCACCTTACTCGATACACCCAAGCAACACCAAGATGTATCTGGATTTAAAGGAAAGTTATTGGTGGACAGGTATGACGAAAGATATTGCGGAACATGTTGCAATATGTGATGTTTGTCAGAGAGTAAAGGCAGAACATCAGAAACCAGCAGGGTTACTCCAACCTTTGCCGATACCCGAGTGGAAATGGGAAAAGCTTGGTATGGACTTCATCACAGGATTACCCAGGACCCGTTCAGGTTATGATTCCATCTGGGTAGTGGTAGATCGCTTGACCAAGGTAGCTCATTTCATTCCAGTGAAAACCACCTATACCAGTGCTAAGCTAGCCAAGATATATATGACCAGGATCGTATGTCTGCATGGAGTTCCGAGGAGTATCGTGTCAGATAGAGGAACACAATTTACCTCAAAGTTTTGGCATCAATTACATGAAACTTTGGGTACAAGGCTAGAGTTCAGTACAACCTTTCATCCGCAGACAGATGGACAGACTGAGAGAGTCAACCAGATTCTGGAAGACATGTTGAGAGCTTGTGCGCTAGATTATGGATCTAGTTGGGATGACAACTTACCTTATGCAGAATTTTCGTACAACAACAGTTATCAGACCAGTCTGAAGATGGCCCCTTTCGAAGCTTTATACAGAAGGAGGTGCAGAACACCGTTGACATGGGATGGTGTTGGAGACCGACAACTTTTTGGTCCCGACCTTATCCGAGATTCTGAAGAGAAAGTCAAGTTGATTCGTGACAGACTCAAGATAGCTCAATCTCGACAGAAGAGTTATGCTGACAGCAAACGTAAAGAAGTGACATATGAAGTGGGAGACAGAGCATATCTTCGTGTATCCCCGCTTCGAGGAATCAAGAGATTTGGTGTTAAAGGAAAATTAGCACCCAGATTCATAGGCCCCTACAAAATTCTTGAACGTAGAGGCGAAGTTGCATACAAACTAGAATTGCCGGAAGGATTATCCGAAGTTCATGATGTGTTCCACGTGTCCCAGCTGAAGAAATGCCATGCTGAGATGGCTGATATCCCTTTGAGAGACACCGTGCCCCTACAGGCCATACAGCTTGAAAGTGATCTGACCTACGAGGAGAAGCCTGTCAGAATCCTTGAGACTAACAACAGAGTTACCCGCAGCAGGATCATCAAGTTCTGTAAGGTTTTGTGGAGTCATCACACCGAGGAAGAAGCCACCTGGGAACGCGAAGAAGATCTTCGTAGAGACCATCCGCACCTATTTTCTAGCCAACCCGAATCTCGAGGGCGAGATTCATCTTAAGGTGGGTAGGTTTGTAACATCCCAAAATTTCATTTTGGAATGTTATGATATAGCTATGCATCTATCATCATCATTGCTTGATTTTATGAAATAGTTGAAATGCCTTTTCTGACTTTCTGAAAGTCCTTTCTATTTTTTTTCCTAAGTTGTTTCACCTATTTGAAATTTTGGTTAAAAGTTCAAATAAGAGAGGAGGAACATGACACTCCACACCAGGGACTAATTGGTGATATATTTGAACAATAATAACCAGGGGTTATTTTGAAAATATTTGCAAAAAGGGTTTAAAAACAATTAGGCAATTTCTGAAAATATTATTTTTTTCAAAGTGTTCAAATGACAGAATAGAAATGTTCATTAAATAGCATTTATTATTCTGTTAATTATGATATATAATACCCCTATATTTATAAACGGTTTGAATGCCTTAAAAGCTTTTGAATATCTCTGGAAAATTATTAAAAAGAAACGGTAACCGTTTCCGGTATTAAACGGGCCGGCCCACGACAATTATTCGCGCATTTACTACCGATCGGCCGACCGACGCGTATTAACCTCCTCCTCTCTCACTGACACCGGGCCCCACCCGACCGACCGTTTCGCCCGTGCGGTCGCCTTCTTCCTCCCGCACGCGACGTCGTCCTCGCCGGCCGTTTCTTTCATCCCCGCAGATCTCGCCTCCCCATCACTCCCTCTCACTCCCCGCACCCCCTATAAGTACCGGCCACTCCCCTCTCTTCATTTCCCCCCGAGCCCCCTCTGTCCCTCGCCAGACCGTCGCAGAATTCCTCGCCGGAGCTCCCACCATCACCGGACCTCGCCGTCGACCGTAGCCACCGATTCCGTCCACCATTCCACCCACCGTTGCCACCAATCGACTCCGGAGAACCGTCGCCGTCGCCCGGACCACTTCCCCGTCTTCCCCGACCACTGGAGCGCCTCGCCGTCGCATTCGCCGCTTCCGGACTCGCCGGAGACCCCGACGCCGGCGACCTCTTAACACTGTGAGCATCCCCACTCGTTCGATCTGTAATCGACGACCCAGATTAGATCGGATTTAATCCGAACCGTTTTCCTTTACGGACCGGTCGCCTGCCCGTAACCCCCGAGCGCACACCCCCCTTAGCCAATCGGACAGCGCCACGTAACCCCCCCGACCGTCGCAAATCATTTTTTTCTTTTTCTGTTTTTGTTTTAATTAACAGAATGTTTTCAAAATTTGTTTTGCTTATATCTTTTAATCTATTTAGTGTTTTGAATTGATTCTTTTTGCAATAGCTCACATTTTTCATGTAGTTTCACCCTGTACTTTTAAATTTCAAATTTGAACTATAAAATTTGAATTTAATCAAATTTGCTCAAAATCTTCAAATCTGAATAACTAGAGTTTAAAAATAGATTTTGATATGATTCTTTTTGCTACTGTTTGATATTGGTTAGGACTATATCCATGTTTAGTTTGAGGATTTTTAGGATGATTTTGAATAGTGTTTTAGCTAAAAACAGAATCTTCTTAGTATTATAATATAGTTTTATAAACTCAATTTTAATTAGTTTGATTTAGAATTTGGTTTTATTTGTTTATTAGGTTCTGTTAGTAAACATTTAGTGTTTTCACTTACTGTTAATAAAAATATAAATTTGCTTAGTTTAATTTTATTTAACATAGGAATCACAACTTATTTTCAAATAGGTTTATTTTGATTAAAACAACTAACTAGTAATAGTTTTGTTTTCAAACAAAGTTTTGTATACTTTAATTCTGTTTTCTAAGACAGATTTAATTGTAAATTATTTCCTGTTAAGAACATGTTTTACAAATAAATAATAAGTTTAGTTTTTCATTCTTTTGTTAATATAACTATAGTTGATTCATATAGTGTTTATCACAAACTTGTATAAACTTTACTAAACTTTTCCCAACAAACTTAAATTGATTATATTCTGTTTATTAATAAAATATTCTATTGTTTCCTTGCTGACAACAATTGTTTTGTTATTACAAATGGTTTCATTATGTCAGTAGTGTTTTCATTCCTCATTTTTTTAAACAAAACTTTGTGTGTTTTTCTTACTTGAGATTTGTGCATTGTTTTGTCTTGATTGTTTAATAGTTCTTGGTTGATGTTTGTGAGTTACAATATTCTGTTGTATGCTTATTGAGTGTTTGTTTGCTTCGTTAGATTATCCGGAGTGCGAAGCTTGTTACTTAGAGTCACTCACGTACGAAGATCATCAATCAGGCAAGTCACTTTGACCATGTTTACCCATGTTTTATATGCATTAGTTCTACCATCTCCCCAATTGCATGCAAGATAGGTTAGTTGGAAACTTGGTTACATTGTAGTAGTATCATGTGGTAGGTACCCCCCCTCAACCTCTTGACACATTGGCCCCGGGAAACGTTGTTTTACCTTTTGCTATGCTAATAGTAGACGGGGTTGGTTGTGTGATTCATGAGAGTTGAGAGAGTTAATAATTTCAAGACCTACATAATGATCAAGATTTAAGACTCCGAGTTTTCAACATACCTCTGGGTGGATGATGGTTGAACGGCACCTTGGAGAAACCAGTGGATTTGCCTAGGTGATGCTGGAGATGGCCAGTATTCACGCGGAAAGGTCCACCCAGGCACAAAGAGATGGATGGATGCTTTAAAACCCAAGGCTTACCTGCACAGCCACAAGTCATTATGGGCTCTGGCTTGGTTGGATATCGTGGTGACCCTGGACAGGCGGTGCTACGAGAGGTAGAAGAACGGTAGGAAAGGATGGACACCGACAGAGTCGCAGGGAAACCCTTTGGAAGACCATGTTTTGGTCATCCGTTTCTCAAACACCCTGAAGTGCGAGAAATCAAACGGAGGCGACCAAATCTTGTGGGGAACGTGTGCAAAACTCTGCAGAGTATTCCAAACCTAATCGATTAGCCGTGTCCACGGTCATGGACGACTTGAGCCAAAGGAATTGAAACTTCCGGAACTCTCAACACAATTAATATGATGATGTGGGTATATTAATAATTTTGGGAATGAGAATTGGTTGGTGGAACCATCTCATTAATCAACCAACTTAGTAATGTTTTGCTTAGCCCCTTTTCTTGATGTAGGAAAAATTGGCTTTACGCAAAACTTACCACCCCACTTGCCATATATGCATATAGACTAGCTGATTATTTTCACACCTCTACTGTGACTTTGCCGGCATATTCCATATGCTGACCTACACGGCTGCAACGTATCATGTTGCAGAGTACTTTTCCGACCAGGAGTGAGGACACGTTCTATGCTCAGTGAGATGCCCTTGGAGTCAGATGGACTCATCTACCTTCGACGCTTCCGCAAGATTTAGATATTCTCATGAGTTGTCTTTTAGCCACTTTATTGTAATTTTTATTGTAATAAAGGACTCGATATGAGATTTCGATTAATATAATGTTGTGTGATTTCCCTTTGATATATACATGGATGTACCGTGTGTGTACCAGCATGATCTTGGGATGGTACGGAAACACCGGAGACTTGACCTTTCAGGTCGGGTCGCTACACCTTGCCAAGGATCCCAGGTTTCACAAGAAGACAAGACACATCAAGCGTCACTTCAACTCCATTCGTGATTACATTCAGGAAGGATATATAGATATTTGTAAAGTACATACGGATCTGAATGTCACAGATCAGTTGACTAAACCTCTCTCACGAGCAAAACAAGATCAACACCAGAACTCCATGGGTGTTCGATACATCACAATGTAACTAGATTATTGACTCTAGTGCAAGTGGGAGACTGTTGGAAATATGCCCTAGAGGCAATAATAAAGTGATTATTATTATTTTTCCTTGTTCATGATAATTGTCTATTGTTCATGCTATAATTGTATTAACCGGAAACCGTAATACATGTGTGAATGCATAGACCACAACATGTCCCTAGTGAGCCTCCAGTTGGCTAGCTTGTTGATTAATAGATGGTCATGGTTTCATGACCATGGACATTGGATGTCGTTGATAACGGGATCACATCATTAGGATAATGATGTGATGGACAAGACCCAATCCTAAGCATAGCACAAGATCGTGTAGTTCGTTTGCTAAAGCTTTTCTAATGTCAAGTATCATTTCCTTAGACCATGAGATTGTGCAACTCTCTGATACCGTAGGAATACTTTGGGTGTGCCAAACTTCACATAATAACTGGGTGGCTATAAAGGTACACTACGGGTATCCCCGAAAGTATCTGTTGGGTTGGCGCGAATCGAGACTGGGATTTGTCACTCCGTGTGATGGAGAGGTATCTCTGGGCCCACTCGGTAATACATCATCATAATGAGCTCAATGTGACTAAGGAGTTAGCCACGGGATGATGTGTTACGAAACGAGCAAAGAGACTTGCCGGTAACGAGATTGAACAAGGTATAGGGATACCGATGATCGAATCTCGGGAAAGTATCATATCGGTAGACAAAGGGAATTGTATATGGGATTGATTGAATCCCCGACATCGTGGTTCATCCGATGAGATCATCGTGGAGCATGTGGGAGCCAACATGGGTATCTAGATCCCACTGTTGGTTATTGACCGGAGAGGTGTCTCGGTCATGTCTACATGCCTCCCAAACCCATAGGGTCTACACACTTAAGGTTCGATGATGCTAGGGTTATATGGGAATAGTGTACGTGGTTACCAAAGGTTGTTCGGAGTCCCAGATGAGATCCTGGACGTCACTAGGAGTTCCGGAATGGTCCGAAGGTAAAGATTCATATATAGGAAGTGAGAATTTGGTCACCGGAAGTGTTTCGAGCATCACAGGTAATGTACCAGGACCACCGGAAGGGTTCCGGGGGTCCACCGGGTGGGGCCAGCCGGCTCGGAAGGGGACATGGGCCAAGAGTGGGAGGGAACCAACCCCTAGGTGGGCTGGTGCACCTCCCACCTCATCCCAAGGCGGAGCAAAGGAGGAGAGGGGGCAAACCCTAGGCGCAGATGGGCCCTAGGCCCACCCTAGGGCGCCGCGCCCCCTCCCCTCTCTTGGCTGCCGCCCCAATGGCCGTCTAGGGTGTGCCCCTCCTCCTCCTCCTCCTATATATAGTGAGGGTTTTGGGGACTGCAAACATGAAAGTCTCCCTCTCTCTCGGTGCATCCCTACCCCTCCTCCTCCTCGTCCTCCGTAGCGCTTGGCGAAGCCCTACCGGAGTACCACGCAGCTCCACCGCCACCACACCATCGTGCTGATGGAGCTCTCCCTAAACCTCTCCTTCCTCCTTGCTGGATCAAGGCGTAGGAGACGTCACCGGGCTGCACGTGTGTTGAACATAGAGGCGCCGTTGTTCGGCGCTTAGATCGGAATCGACCGCGATCTAAATCGCTGCGAGTACGACTCCACCAACTGCGTTCTTGTAATGCTTCCGCTTTGCGATATTCAAAGGTATGAAGATGCACTCCCCCCACTCGTTTCTGGTTTCTCCATAGATTGATCTTGGTGACATGTACAATTTTTTTGATTTACTACAACGATCCCCAACAGGAGAAGGCCTTAGCGATTTGTGCGGTGACCAACACAAGCTGGGCATGCGTGACCTTGACATTGGTTTGGTCGACCGCCGTTAGAGCTACGCCGACCGTCGGGGAATGGACAACTATTGTGATGTTCTCGCCATTTGTTATCCCCGCCACGGATGTTACTGCCGACATCTCAGCTACAACATGTGCCCTTCCATCTGCTACAGCCACCCTGTCAGAGATTGCGGCCGTGCTCATGGATGTTGTGAGCGCGCTCGGGGCGGAGTGGGTCACCGAAGTTGCCCTCACGAAGCGGATCCATGCCCTCATCTTTCACTTCTGACGATTGAATAGTAAGATGGGCTTGGGGAATAAGTGTGGTTGACGCACCGACGATGGACTATAGCCGACGAAGCTTCCGACATAAGCTATATATGAGGGTGGTCCAAGATATTATTTACTGCATCACACACGATTCGTGATAACAAACTATTTGTGATGTACTTGGTTTTCATTTGGTTTTAAAAGGAAAAATGGGGTTACATCGGAAAAGGACGGTCTTTGGATTGCTATAACATTTATCTATAGTGAATATGCAACTATATGAGTGTCGTGTTAAAATATGAAATCATTTAGGGTTTGTTTGACCTTTTTATACATCAATTGAATTTTTTAGACATTTAATGTGCATATTTCAAATTTTAACTGCAAGCACATGCTCTAGTGCACCAAAATGGGTGTAAAAAGCATATATGTGTCATTGGGTGCATGTTTAGGTCCCATGCAAGAAATGAAAATGAATTTCAAACGTCTCGGCATGGTGGTTCGGCCGCAAAGATTGCGAATCTTGGTTTTAAAACTACAGTAAATCCAACTCTCGCGTGAAATTCATGAAACTTCGCATGGTTTCATGGCATGGAACATACATGTCGTGGTAAAGCAATTCTCTAGTTTGGGACAAGTTTTGGTACAAGCCTCTTACAAACCGGAGCTTATCACAAGAAGTCTCGTGGTTCCAATAGGGAACATGACACCTTTGTGGGCGAAACGACATTCGTTGTCTCTTCTCGCTTTGATTTTTTTCTAGAAGCAACATAGACCAATATGAGTGTCGTGCTAAAATATGGAATTACTCAGAGTTCATTTAGCATATTATACATTAATTGAATTTCTAGGCATTTTATGTGCATATTTCAATTTTGAACTACATGCACATGCTCCAGTGCACTAAAATGGGTTGAGAAGTCACATATTTCTCCTTGGGTGGATGTTTAGGTCTCATGCATGAAAATTAGAATGAATTTTAAACATCTTGGCATCATGGCCCGGCCGCAAACATTGAGAATCTTGGTGGTCTTAAATTCCCATAAGTCCAAAACTTGCCTGAAATTCATGAAACTTGGCATGGTGTCATGACATGGCCATATATACTGTGGCATTTTTTGCCAAATTTGGGACACGTTTCGGGACAAGGCTTTTACAAACCGGAGCTTCTTACAAGAAGCCTCATGGTTTCAATAGGGATCGTGTCACCTGTGTGGGCGAGACGACATTCACTGCCTCTTCTTTCCTTGATTTTTTTTCTAGAGGCAACATAGACCAATAGAAGTTTCGTGCTAAAATATGGAATTATTTAGGGTTCGTTTGACCATATTTTACACCAATTGAGTTTTCTAGGTATTTAATGTGCATAGTTCAAATTTGAACTACATGCATATGCTTCATTGCACCAAAATGGGTCGAAAAATCATATACGTGTCCTTCAGATGCATGTTTAGGTCCCATGCAAGAAATGTGGGTGAAGTTCAACATCTCGGCGTCATGGCTCGGCCTTAGACATTGGGAATATTGTTTTTTAAACTTTCATAAATCCAAAACTCGTCTGAAATTCATGAATCTTGGCATGTTGTCATGGCATGGCACATATATGCAGTGGTAATTTGTTTTCCAGTTTGGGACAAGTTTTGGTAAAAGCTTCTTACAAATCAGAGCTTCTCATAAGAAGCCTAGTGGTTCCGATAGGGAATATGTGTCACCTTTGTGGGCAATACGACATCGATGCCTGTTCTTGCCCTGTTTTTTTCTAAAGGCAACATAGACAAATAGGACTGTAGTGTTAAAATACAGAATTGTTTAGGGTTTGTTTGACCTTTTTTACACATTAACTCATCTTTCTATACATTTGATGTGCATAATTCAAAATTGAACTATAAGGTCCAGTGCATCAAAACTGGTTGAAAAATCATATGTGTGTCATGTGGATAAATTTTAAACATCTCGGCATCTTGGCTCGGCCGCAAACATTGAGAAACATGATTTTTTAAATTCCTGTAAATCCAAAACTTGTCAGAAACTCATGAAACTTGGCGTGGTGTCATGACATGACACATAAAGGCATTGTAGGATTTTGTTTACCAGTTTGAGTCACATTTTCAATTTTTTCTTCTAGAGCTAACATTCATAATATTGGTTTAAACTATAGTAAATCTAAAACTCGCACAAAATTCATGAAATTGGGTTGGGCGTCATGATATAGCACAAATATGTTGTGGTATTTTTGGTGTACATTTTGAGAGAAAGTGCACATAATAACATCCAACAAAGGCATTTTCGAACAAAAAAGCTATCAGTTTACTATGCAAACGGTTGTATTATTTATAAATCATGGACGTTGTACTTACCATTTACGTGACGTCATATGTCGCACTCTTTATTGGTTAGGAGGTGTCGTGCGGACAACTGTTTGAGTAGACCGGGGGGGGGGGGGGTAGTACGCTGCATAGACTCATCGGAAAACGAGCCCTTTAACTTCCATCGCCGCCCGCCTCGCTTCCAACTTATCAATTAATGATGCTTGAACCGCTGTTTAATAGGCGACCTTATTGCCCGCTTACTCACAATCCTCTGTCTCTCTGCCTTTCATTTCCCTTTGCACCTCCACCTACTCTATGGCACACAAGAATCTTATACCGCTAGTCTTCCGGTTTGGTGAAGCCGACCTCAAGCCGGAGGAGATAAAACATAAGGATGAATGAGAAGTTATGACCATTTCCGTGAACGACCTTTCCGCAACGGAAGCTGGCCCCGTGCACTCGCTAGCAACCATCCTTGTCGCATTGACGGGATGGTCACCGAGCACCATTGCAGCGGTGGAAACCACCGGCGTCAGCGAGGTCCTCGCAATTGACGAAACAATTTACAAAATGAACAAGACAAAAGACATCCACGAAACAATTTTATTTCGCACGTACGAGACATTAATTTAAATATCTTCCATTGAACCCCACAACAAATGCCTTACCGAACTATGCCTCAACCCATGCCTTATCGAACTACTCACACATGAAGATCGAATCACATGAAAAAAAATATTGAAGAACACATCTTAAAGATTGATTGATTGATAATATGTCCTACAATGGTTGCCTTGTGCGATGCACCATTATAGGTATGAACTAGAGGAAGATGAACTTTGGTAGAGATGGTGGCTATGAAGATGGAGATGGTTGCGACTAGTGTTGATGGAGGGGGAAGAAGATGGATTTCTTCTCGCTTCGCTCGGGGACGTTCTATTAACATTTTGACGTGATCCTCTTTATAAAAGATATTCAAGTGGACGAGGAGCCTCGGAATCCACACCATAAAACCTTCGTAAGAGCGCTTGCGTCCGTATGTAACCCCGCCTTTACCTTTGTGGCTCCTGGTGCGCCTTCTCTTGATTTCCTCTATCTCCTCCTTTACTTATTTTCTTGTTTTGGCTTAATTTTGTCCATTTATAGTTGATTTCCTATAAATACATAATAAAGAGAGGATTTATGAAATCCTTTGCATTCATTAGTCATTAGTATCAATATCGCAGTGAATATTTCGGTTTAAACAAAGGATGAATAAGTGTATTTTTAGTGAATGTCTTAGAACCTTCCCAAACCCGGTGGGAAAACCGTAAAATGGTCCGGCACATATAGAGGATGTCATGGGATGGTACATAATAGGTCGCTATCGAGTGACCTACGCGCAAAACGTGGGTCCTATATTTTTAGCGAGATGATAACTCCACTGGCCTAAAGCGCGACGCAAATGAGTCGCCCCAGTAGGACGTGGAAGCTCGTTCCCTCGCATCGAACTATTGCTTCAGACGGTTCGCTCTGGTTTTTATTTTTTCTTCTACTTTTTTTCATTGATTATCTTGGTTTTGTTTGTTTCTTAGTCGGTTGACTCTAGTTTAATTTCTTTATTTATCAATTTCCTCATTTTATTCGTTCTCTTTGTTTTTACATCAATTTTCTTTTCTTTTTTCTCGGTTTCCACTTATTTTACTCTCTTTACTCTATTTTCTATGTTTCTCTCTGGTTTTCTTTCTTTTTTCCTTTTTGCATTGATTGGCTCAGGTTTTTTTTATCTCTATGAGTTTCCTAGTCTTCTTTTTTTCTTTCTTTTTTTCCTTTTATTATTTTCAATGAATTTCTACGTTTTTATTACGAGTTGTACATATTTCATACACACCAAGAACTTCTTTTATACATGTTTTTAATTTTCTTGTACATAATTAACATTATTTTTTCAAATAAATATTTCGATATCTCTTGTTGGCATACATAGTGTACATGTTTGGTATACATTTAAACCTTTTTAATACTATTTAAACATTTTTCATATATATGATTAAAAGTTATGCAAATATATGTTTTGGTGTCTATATTTTTTCGTACACATCATACATTTTTCATGTCCATACGATACAGTTTGTTATACATGTTCAAAATTTCGTATATACATATTTAATACTTTTGAATAAATGATTAATTTCATAAATTATATTTATATGTAAAATTTCCCATGCGCATTCTACATAGTTTTATTCATTAGGATTTTTTGTGTACACGTTTAATATTTTTTACATGCATGTATATCATTTTTGAAAATTTATATTTCTTGCTGCCTAGTGTTTTGCACACACACTATACATTTCTACTATACACCAGAAACCATTATATATACACATTTAACATTTTTTAAACGAAAAATTAACATTTTCCAAAAGAAGTGTATTAGTATTTTTGTAATAGGTATATGTAGAATAATTGAAAGTATAAACAAAAGTCAAATATAGGAATAAAAAATGGAAACAAAAGAATGTAAAAAGAAGAACAGTGTTGGAAACCGGCTCTTCTAAGGCTTGTCACATGTCTCGCTAAAGGCGAGACAAAAGGTCGCCCCGCGCGAAATAGGAACTGCCCTCCTTTGCACCTTGTCATTTCAAACTTCCAACTGGCAACTCTCCTCTATCCAGGGCAGCACAATGTCTCTCCTATAGCGAGACCTAGTGTGCTCTCGCGCCAGGCTTCTCTCTAAATGAGACAACCCAGGAGCGTGGGAGAGCACGTTTTTTTTTTCACGTTTTTTGTTTTTGTTTTTTGTTTTTTGCTTTTTTACTTTGTTCATATCTCCAAAAATTCCAAATAAATATATTATAAAAATACTTTATGTCAAAATATTTGGAAAAAATGCTAACCAAACATTTGAAAAATGTTAAATGTATATAAATAAATTATTTCTCATACATACGAAAAATATATAATAAGTTTGAAAAAAGTTGATCATCTCTTTAATCAAGCATTTGAAATACATGGCAAACGCCTATTTGAAATTTTTTAATCAAGCATTCGAGATATATTATATGTGTACTTAAAACCATGTATTAGAAAAATGTCAAAATTATATTTGAAAAAATTTAGTCAAACTGTTGAAAATGGTAAAGTGTGTATAGAAAATAATAATGACTATGTATTAAAAATATACTCCCTCCGTCTCATAATGTAAGATGTTTTTTGACACTACACTAGGATCAAAAAAACGTCTTACATTATAGGATGGAGGGAGTATTAATCAAGCATTTGAAAATACTAAAAATGTGTATAGAATAAATGGTGACCATGTATTTAATAAAGGTTAACAAAGCATTAGGAAAATGTTAAATGTGTGTAATGTGAACGTTTCTCATATATACAAAAATGTATAAAAAAATATACAATATGTGTGATTTTTTTATGTTAGACAAGTATCTTAAAAATATTAATCAAAAATTTAAAAAATATTAAATATGTACAGAAAAATGTTGACAAAGTATTAAAAAAATCTGAATATTTTATTAAAAAATGTTAATCAAACATTGTGAAACTGTTAAATGGTACATAAGAAATGCTAATCATGTATTAAGAATATAGTGATCTTGTATTGAAATAATGGTAATAAGTAGTTTAAATAATATTAATTACATGTATAGAAAACATGCGGCCCTGTATTAAAATATGTTAGTCTTGTATTTGAAAAATGTCAAATTCATATTAGAATTTTTTTTCTTGACGTATGCAACAATTTTGAATAAAAACAGTAAAGAAACAAAGAAAACGAAAACAATGAAAACCAAAAAAACGAAAGGAACCAAAGTAAAAGCAAATGAAAAAAACCCGAGTAAACTAGTGGAAAAAGTATGCAAAACGAAAAAAAGAAACAACATAAAAAGAAGAAAAAAGGGGAAAATCATTGCAAAAAGAATGAAATGGAAAATTAAGCAAAAATCAAGAAGGAAAAAAATGAAATAATGAATCAAAGCAATCGTTAAAAGAAAGAAAGAGATTCATACCAGTGAATACTGAATAAAACAGAGAATACCAATGAAACACAAAAAGAAACAGAGAAATCCTTGAGAAACGAAGAAAATTCTAAAAAGAAAGAAAAAATTAGAAGAAAACTGAACGAGAACTAGCGAACAACACACGAGCGATCGAGTGAACGAAAAAACCCCCAGTAAACAGGTCGGCCCAGAAATAACAGAGGAGAAAAAACCTTCAGCGAGGCGAGAGAGCTATTCTCGCGCGCTCAATCCAACCGACCCACACAATCGTCTGGTACCGGGCCATCTGTAAAACCACGCTTCTGGGCCGTGAAGCGCTATACTCCAGAGTCCAGACTGTTCGGCCCGTGCAGCACGAAAACCACTTCCACTACGGCGTACCATAGGCTTCAACTCTCCCGGCGCGCGGCCGGCGAGGGCTTTGCATCCCCGGCGAAGGGGAGCGAGAAGGAGGCCGTGCGCTTCTTCTCGTTCCTCCCTCACCGGCGGCGGCCGTCCCATTCCAGGCGGATCGATCCGGTTCGGTTCGCTGGAGACCACCCCTCGTCCATCCCGCGCTGCCGCTCACTAGCCACCAACCAGGCCGTCGCCGTCGCCCTTTGCCATTACCGGCTAGCCTGGTAATTTCTGATGCACCCCTACCCTCAGCTTTTCTCCATCCGCACAGTGCTAGCTTCTCTCGCATTGTTCCGCTGAATTGAAATCGCTAGAGTATGTTGCTCTAGGTATACTATCCTCACCCCTACCCTCAGGATGGCTGGCTGTTACGGTACCGTTGATCCCCTGATCAACATTGTCGTCTTGGTTCGTTAGAAAACACACACTGTCCTCTTGGTGATCGATTCCCTTATTTCAGTTGTTAAATATTGATTACTACCTATGTAGTGGTGGTCTTTGAGCTCCTCACACCAATTATTGTCACTTGTGCCTATGATGTTTGATCATTGATTTATCTTAACGCTTAGCTTAAAACTATAACAGTGGATCAAACCGGAAAAAACAATATATAAGATCTTGAATAGTTTGCACAACCTTTTTATTTTATGACCTACGAAAATTATTTCCTTTATCTTTATAACCATTGTCCATTGGTTCAACGTCTTTGTGAAGTCTGAAATGTTCTGGTAAATATGATATCTATTTCAGTGTTGTTGTCTTTAGCATGAACACTTGAAAAGATGTGGGGGTAAGTAGGGGAAATGACAGATACTACTGGAAGAATTCTTCTTTGTTTCATGTATTATCTTTGATAGATTCTCTGGATCGGATGGGTTAGAGATTTGCGGTAGTGGGGCATGGAGGAGATGGATGTATACCTTCTCCCTGGCTCGAGGAGCTCGAGCTGGTGGCCATGGTGTGAGGGCGACGGCGCGATCGTGTGTGTGCGGGGGCAGTGGGTGCGGTGGAGCTTCCCGTCGGATTGCGCTAACCCTAGATCGGTAGGGATGTTGGTGGAGGGCTGCAGCGCACGGTGAACCTTGTACCGTGTGCGTCCGGCTCCCCACCTTTTTATGTAGCGCGGCGACAGGGGCCCACCAACCATGGTTCGGTTGGGCGCCCCCGATCAGGGCGTGAGGCAAGGGCCCATCGAGCCGTTGGGCTCAAACGTGAGGAGATCAACCTAACATTCTCCCCCTTGATCTTAACTTTCCTTTTAACTTTATACTTTACTAGTTTCATCACCGATTAGTACATAGAGCATGTTTCATCGTCACAGCTCAATTGCCGATGAAATCAGACAGCTACAACATACCTCTCTGTTTTGAAACAAATTCTGTTCCTTTTGGGCCTCTCATGATCCAGGAATCATAGGCTTTCTCTTAAACCCATGACAGTTAAGTGTTCCTTGAATACACTGGGTGGTAAGCCTTTTATAAGCGGATCCACAAGCATATCCTTTGTCCTTATATGCTCGAGACTTATAGTGTGATTTTGGATTTTATCTTTCACAACATAATGCTTTATCTCTATTGTTTTGGCAGCATTACTCGACTTATTGTTATGAGCATAGAATACTGCGGGCTGGTTGTCACAGTACATCTTTAGTGGTTTGTTAATACAATCTACCACTTTCAAGTCGGTATAAATTTCTTTAACCACATCGCCTGCCCCGTGGCCTCATACATGCTATAAATTCTGCATACATCGTGGATGATGCAACTATTGATTGTTTGGAGCTTCTCAATGAAATAACCCCTTTAGTGAGAGTGAACACGTATCCTGATGTGGATTTTCTATCATCTCTGTCTCCCGCAAAATCTGCGTCTGAGTACCCTCTTATCTCTACGGAATCAGATCTGTTGTATGTTAGCATGTGGTCCTCCGTGCCTTGCGCATAACGCAATGCTTTCTTTACCATCTTCCAGTGCTCTATGCCTGGATTCTCTTGATATCTACCGAGTACCCCGGTAATAAAAGCTAAGTCAGGGCGAGTGCACACTTGTGCATACTGTAAACTTCCAACAGCCGAAGCATATGGCACTGCTTTCATTTGATCGATCTCGTACTGGTTCTTGGGACATTGGAATTTCCCAAAACTATCGCCCTTGACTATAGGAGTAGGTGTGGCTTTACTCGTATGCATATTATACTTTTTAAGAACATTTTCTAAATATACCTTCTGCGATAGTCCTAAAACTCCATTTTTCCTATCTCGGTGAATTTCTATGCCCAAAACATATGATGCTTCACCAAGATCTGTTATATCAAAATTTGAGGACAAGAACTTTGTTTCTTGTAGCAGACTAACATCACTGCTAGCAAGCAAGATATCATCCACATACAAGATAAGGAAAATATATTTCCCATTTTTAAACCTTGCATAAATGTAGTTATCCTCAATATTTTCTTTAAATCCAAACGTTTTAATTGTCTGATTAAACTTTAGATACCACTGTCTAGAGGCTTGCCTTAATCCATAAATAGATTTCTTCAGGCGGCATCCCATATCCTCCTTGCCTTCCATGATAAAACCCTTGGGTTGTTTCATTTAACTTCTTTTAAATCCCCGTTCAAAAATGCTGTCTTTACATCCATTTGATGTAACTCAAAATCAAAATCTGCAACTAATGCCATTATGATTCTGAAGGAATCCTTACATGAGACTGGGGAAAATGTCTCATTGTAATTTATCCCTTCTCTTTGTGTAAATCCTTTTGCCAAAGTCGCGCTTTATACTTTTCTACATTTCCATTGGGGTCATACTTAGTTTTGTAGACCCATTTACAGCCTACTGTTTTGGCTCCTTCAGAAATTTCCTCTAAGTCCCAAACATCTTTGAAACTCATCGATTTCATCTCGTCTTCCATTGCCTGTAGCCATTTTAATGAGTGAGGGCTTCTCATGGCTTCTTCATATGAAGTGGGGTCACTTTCCATATGAACCATTTCTGTGTTATAAACTTTATAATTAGTAGAAATAGTTGATCTTCTTGTTCTATTAGACCTTCTAAGGGCCTCGGTTTCTGGCACATTCTGTGCCTCAACTTCCGGCACATCTTCTAAAATTGGCTGCTGCACCTCCCTTTCATGCTCAACAACGGGTTCAGTTAGCTCCTGACGGATAGGTTCTGGGTCTTCTCCCATAGTTGTCATGGGTGGAGTTACAACAGGTAGTGAGAAAAATGGCTCCTGAATCATCGGATTAGGTGCATGCACCCTCTTCTCCTCAAGGTCAATTTTCCGAGCTACCATGCTCCCCCTCATCATTTCGTCCTCTAAGAAGACTGCATGTCTTGTTTCTACAAACTTTGTGTATCTGTCTGGACAGTAGAAACGAAAACCCTTTGCTCTATCAGGATAGCCAATATATGAAGTGGCAACTTACTGTTTTGGCCTCAGCTGGGCTCCCCCATACCCTTAAGTGTTGTAGAGAGGGCACTCTTCTTGTTCACAGCTCGTACGGTGTTTTGGGCACCGACTTGCTTGGTACTCTATTGAGAATGTGAATGGCGGTTTTAAGCGCCTTCATCCATAATCCCAATGGCAAGGTGGAGTAACTCATCATGTTGCGCACCATATCCATCAGTGTACGGTTACGCCTTTCAGCTACTCCATTTTGCTAAGGCTTGCCCGACATTGAATACTGGGCCACTATGCCAGTCTCCTGTAAGAACTTTGCAAAAGGTCCAAGGACTTGGCCATATGGAGTGTGCCGACCGTAGTACTCCCCCCACGGTTAGATCTGACAATCTTTATTCCTTTATCATGCTGATTTTCAACTTAAGTTTTGAAGATTTTAAATTTATCCAACGCTTCAGATCTTTCTTTGATTGGATAAATATAACCATAGCGGGAGTAATCATCTGTAAATGTTATGAACGAGTTATAGCCATCCACACTTTTCACAGGAAATGGTCCACAAATGTCAATGTGAATGATTTCTAGTGTGCCTGTGCTATGGTTTGCACCCTTTTTGATTTGTTTTAAATACTGTCCTTTAATGCAATCTATGTATTGTTCTAAGTCTGAGAACTCTAACGGAGGAAAAATTTCACTTTTAACTAGTCTTTCTATCCCCCCCTTGGAAATATGGCCCAAGCAACAATGCCATGATTTCGATGAGTCGTGAGTTCTCTTTCTTTTCCTTTGTTCTTTATTTGACGTGGAAATATGCTCATGCACATTACACATAGAATACACTTTTTCAGGTAGTGATAATAAATAAAGCTCATTGTGCAGGAAAGCAACACCAAAATGAGTATTATTAAACCATATGGCACACTTGCCATGTCCAAAATGACATTCATAATGATCTTTATCCAAACATGAAACACTAATCAAGTTTCTGTGTAATGAAGGAACATATAAAATGTCTGTAAGCAGAAGCTTGAATCCATCAGCTAACTCCAAGGAGTTCTCACCAACACCTTCAACTTCTGCTTGAACTCCATTTGCAACTTCAATGCATCTTTGGCTTCTTTGCATAGTCCGCATCGAATGAAATCCCTGTAATGAATTTGCAACATGAACAGTTGCACCTGAGTCAATCCACCAAGTAGATTTCGAAAACTGTGTATACAAGGATACATTCACAAAGGAAAAAATGTTGTTACCTCTCTTTGCCATTATTGACTTTAGCCAAACAGGGCAATCTTTCTTGTAGTACCCAGTCTGCTTACAGTGGAGACATGTATCTTTGTCCACCAGAAGAGACTTTTGCTGATGTTGTGAGTGTGAGCAGACTGGGCAAAAGTCTCTTCCAGTGGACAAAGATACATATTTCTATTGTAAGCATAGTGGGCACTACAAGAAAGATTGCCCTGTTTGGCTAAAGTCAATAATGGCAAAGAGAGGTAACAACATTGTTTCCTTTGTGAATGTATCCTTGTATACACAGTTTTCGAAATCTACTTGGTGGATTGACTCAGGTGCAACTGTTCATGTTGCAGATTCATTACAGGGATTTCATTCGACGCGGACTACGCAAAGAAGCCAAAGATGCATTGAAGTTGCAAATAGAGTTCAAGTAGAAGTTGAAGGTGTCGGTGAGAACTCCTTGGAGTTAGCTGATGGATTCAAGCTTCTGCTTACAGACGTTTTATATGTTCCTTCATTACACAGAAACTTGATTAGTGTTTCATGTTTGGATAAAGATCATTATGAATGTCATTTTGGACATGGCAAGTGTGCCATATGGTTTAATAATACTCATGTGGGTGTTGCTTTCCTGCAAAATGAGCTTTATTTATTATCACTACGTGAAAAAATGTATTCTGTGTAATGTGAATGAGCATGTTTCCACGTCGAATAAAGAACAAAAGAAAAGAAAAAGAACTCATGACTTATCGATATTATGGCACCGTCGCTTGAGCCATATTTCCAAGGGGAGAATGGAAAGACTAGTTAAAAAGTGAAATTCTTCCTCCGTTAGCGTTCTCAGACTTAGAACAATGCATAGATTGCATTAAAGGAAAGTATGTAAAACAAATAAAAAAGGGTGCAAACCATAGCATAGGCACACTAGACATCATTCACACTGACATTTGTGGACCATTTCCTATGAAAAGTGTGGATGGCTATGACTCGTTCATAACATTTACAAATGATTACTCCCGCTATGGTTATAATCTTGCCCTCTCACAGCATGTAACAAGTATTTGGCACAATCAAGCCGGATACTGGACAATTCAAAATTTCAAACGGTCCTGATTGCCTCCAAGAAACAGCAAGACGAAGCACTGACTAACAAGTAACACAAATGATTATAGCATTGATGCTGGACGCCTTCAGTTGTCATGGAGGCTTTATTTGTATGCCATCTCCGTGTAACTTAATAAGGGCATACACATGACAGCTTGGAACCTGGAACAAACATATACACATAACCTCGTCCAATATGTGGCAGTTACTTTGTAAGTGAGTTAGCAGAGGGGATTGTGGCGAACGAAATTTGTGAATAATCACATTTACAATATGTTGAACAAAGTTCTAGCCCTGTTGTTTGTCCATGTATTTTTGTTCTGTTTATTAGTCCTTTTTGGGCCTTGTCTTTGTGTACTGGGCCACGGCCACTCCTTTTTCAGTGGAATCGCAGCAGTTCTCGTGTTGTACTTCAAAAAGCATAAAAATATGTTGAACCAAAAAGCAGTCTGTTACTCAAGTTTTCCTGGGATTTTCGCTTCCTTGTTACATCGCCAAACTTTCATCCAACCCAGTATCCTTTATTCCTTTTTCTCCTCTACATGATAAATGAGTAGTTCAGTAGTTTGGTAAGCATTCTGATGGCTGCTAGTCCAGTAGGATAAGCATTTGTGTTTGAGTTGTCCATGTTTTTGCCTGTAATTCATCTCAGGTGTCAATTAATGTAAGATGACCTAGGATTTTGCAGCTGCCCTACAGTACACGTTTGTTTGGGTAGGCTCTAATCCTGAACTTAATAAATCATTTTTTGGGCCGGTAACTTAAGCTTTTGTGCTGAACTTAATAAATCTTTGTTTCGGCCAATAACTTGAGCTTTTATGCTGAACTTAGAAAGTGCGTTTTCATCAGTTTTAAAATAAATAAAAGCAAAGGAGTTAGGAACTTTTTACAAGTGACAATTACTTGGCAGGGCATGCTAGAATTCCATGAAGGGTTGATTGGGAATATATTTTTGGTGACATGCAGTACAATCCTGAGTTTGTCTTTTGCTGATCTGCAATTGTTCTTGAATTCTTACATATAGTGACAGCCTCTGCATATACTATGCTGTGTACTAGCAAGTAGCAACTCTTTCCAGGATAGTGATTAAAGACATTGATGTAAGTGAATATTATTTTGTTTTTGAAAAATCTTACATCCATCACGTCCAGCTTGCACCATACCATTTCCAACATTATTTATTTCAGTAGTCAAACTCTTATAGGATATGTAAGGTTTGTTTCATTATTATGTAAATGACCTTAGGAAGGCATTGTTGTATTTGCAAGTTAAGTTTAGAGAAGCAGTGATAATTTATTTGGAGGACTTATCCTGGTGAGCATGATTGAAAGGGTCAGCTATGTCGATGTGACATATGTGCAACATCAGATAAGGGGTATGACTGTGCCAAACTCAAGCTAATATGTTTCTTACTGTCCTATGCTGCAAGGAGGCAACTAGACTAGATATCATATATGGTTATTTATACTCTCTTTTCATTGCAAACTCTATATTATCATGACTGTAAATTCCGTTATACCCGTGCATGTATCAACTAGTTGAATTTGCCTAAGAACAAGGAAACTATATAAGTATGATTTTTTGTATCCCCTGATTTGGTGTTTATAGACAGCTTAAATACGGAACATGCTATCCTTGAGATGTAATACAACCTATGTCATCAAGCAGTATCCTGGTTACTTACTGAGTCCATTCATTGTCCTTTTATACACTAAATAGAGTATAATGTCGCTGAATTATCCTTCTCTCAAGCTTCTCAGTGTCAAACATCAGGTATAAACTCTGTATGCACTAGACTGACAGATGTTCGTAATGATCTCATGAGGATTTATGCTTATGATGTGATGATCTGTTTGGAATCTGGACCGCATCCTTTCTATTTCATCTGTTATCATGAAGGTCTATACTCCAATGACTTCTGTCCAAATGTTTATTTCAGGTGAAAGAATCTTACACTGACATCTGCTATTTGGGTAGCTGCTCGGCTCGTATGAGCACTGATGCATAAAACCCACGAGCTATGAGTGAGGCCCAGCTTGGTGAGAATCTTCCTATTTTGAGCTATGCGGTGATGATCTAAATGTTTCCTTTAATAGCCAATAGGTGAGCTCGAAGATTGCTCATCAACATCTAGTTTATATTATCTCCATGAAAGTTCTGGCAATTGTAAGTATGGTCTGTGAAAATGACCCCTCAAAGGCCAACCCACTCGTATGACTGGAAAGATGAAAGAATTTTTATGTTGATATGTTCCTGTCAGTCAACAGTAAGGTTGCCATATTTATATGGCATCAGGATTCTTTATCTCGGTATTTACTGTAGTGTGCAATGCCCTTGTGGACTCCAAAGTCACTCCTGTAGTTATCTAATCAATCAACTGGCCCGCTAGCCCAAATACTTTTGTTATATGTTACAGTATGATATAGTATAAATCTAATGGTACACCTCAGATTGGACTGACAACGAGAGGTGGTGTAGATGGACATCAAAGTGAAATGATAAAACATGTCCCTTTCTAAAGAACTTAGACTCCACCAATATGGAATATTTATCTTTAACGTCCGTTGTGGACATACTGAGCTCCAGTCCTGCACGCAGTACGCGGTACGGGATGCTCATTAAAGGTCTCCCCATCTTACAATTATGATGTAGCATCTATGATTTTGCTTGGAACTTCTTTATCATGTATTACCTTCATTCGGAAACAAATGACGCTGTTTTGAACTAAAACAGCGTCACTTATTTCTGAACGGAGGGAGTGGTTCGGTTCCTGTTCATCAATAGACTCGTTAGTGCAAGCAATAATTCACACAAGCTTGCGATCTGATTCCCTCACGAATTCCTTTACTAACAGTTGAGATATTGGTGTGCCATACACAATGCTTATAATAAAGCACTGTTCAGTGCACAAGTCTAGGGTACAAAGGAGGTGGGAAATGGGAAGAGGGGTCCCATAGCAATGTTAACCATGAGAGACGGGAGGAAGGGTTGGTTAGTGAGGCCATGTGCAACGGGAGGGCACAAGTGGGGAACAGGGATTGCACGGGATAACATGGGAGCCATGTCTCTCCATGTTGCCTAGTGTGTATTTGTGTATAGCTTTCATTCTTGGCTGGACTCCTCTGGCAAGGGAATAGCCACCACCAACTCATAATTCCCCGCACTTCGGCTTTACATCTCTTTACCCTTTTCCTACCTCTAGTAGCAACCAGATGAAATAGAAGCTTTACTATTCCCTCCTTTTTCCATTTTTACTTTTTGCAGATCCGGTTCCAATTGGTGGTCATCCTTGCGGCAATGTGCAAGAGAATTTTTTCTGAGGACGGTGTGTAAGAGAATTCGTTCTTTCAGATGTGATGCTTTGTAGTTAGGGTTTTCGACAAAGCGAACAAAATTGATTCCTTGAAAGCTACCAAGTAGTTAGATGGCTCAGCTTTGAGCTCAAAGTATTTTGCCATCTGATCATCTATTGTTGCCTACTGAACCTAGATGAGTTGCAGGCCAGTGCCTTGCATGCTATGGTCATGGATGGATGATTATGCATGCTGCCAGAAACTTTTACTCATGGTGTATAGTTATAGAACCAAGCCGCAAGCTGCCCCCGGCCTTATTTTTGATTAATAAAGCCCATAACGGGAGGGAACCATGAACATAGACTTACATAACTGAAAAAAACCCAAAGACTGGGGAGCTGTATAGTTTCTACACCATTAAGATGGAATGTATGTCAGAGAGAGCTGCTTCCAGTGCACCAGAGCCTCAGTGCGCTCGCTGAATCATGAGACAAGACAACCTGAGCAGGCACATCAGCAATTTTCACCTTACTTCACTTGTAACTGAGCAATTATGGCGAAACGGAATTTCGATTGGCGGTTATCTGGTGTGTGGCTTTCCACTGCCCTGTAACAACAATAACACTCGAGTATGACAGCTTTAGGTGATTGTACCTTTTGTGGAACAAACTTCGGGGAGAAAATTTTGCTGTAACCATGATGTGCAACAGTACAAGCAAAATGTTGGCACTTTAACCAAACGAGAAGGAAGCTGGGCTAGTCTTTATATGAGTGTGGCCAATTTTTGCCACCGCGAGGCATGAGATGGCGAAGACAAGAACAGTTTGGAGATTAAAAGCGGATTTGTCAGTTGGGACTTGGGATATTGGTTTGGTCCAGCTCATATGTACTTTCATCTGTTTTTGGTAACATTCCAGTCCGGTGCCAGCTCTTCAGTTTCCTCGCTGTCGAGCGTCGTCAATCTTCCCCGAGTCATAGAAATCTCGAGGTATGTTGTGCCAAAACATCTCTACACACAATTCCTATTTTTCTGTCGCATCCGCTATGTTAACCCCATTTGCGAGCGACGTATATTTGCGTACAAAAGTCCATTCCGATTGCTCAAGAAACCAGCGTTATGGCGTTCATGTGTACACACACACAGGGGCAACCAAATTGGCCGGCCCTCTTTCATTGTGGCCGTTGAAGTATTGTTGTCAAGAGTTGGTCCTAACTTCACTTGTTGGGTAGGCGCTGGCTCAAAAGGTTAATGGAGTACACCAATATAACTTTGTACAGATGCACACCGCACAATTGGTTATGGAGTGTCAACAGTTGGCAAAGATTAACACGCCAAGCCAGTGACAGCTCCCAATCCCATCCTGGTCGCTAACAGTCTTGGATTTTTGTCGCAACAGAAAATGGTCCTGCTCCCGCCCCAGCCATAATCAGGATACTTTTCTCTGAAGAAAGAAGCTTCCTTTTTTCCTCAGACATGGCCATGCTAATGCGCTGTAAATGGCTGGGTACTACTGCATGCAGGTGTTAGGAGCGGTTGGTTGATCCGCGGTTTGGCTTGGCATTTGTCCAAGACAGGGAAGGGAATCCAAATCCAGGCTCTGATCTGCTGGGATCGATGCTGTTTCTTCAGGGGCAAGTGAAGTCCGTCCGTCCGTCCGTCATGATTTTTTTACCAGCTTCAGAGTCACGCCTTGGCATGTGATCTGATCGGAGGTATGCAGGATTTGCGGCTGATCATCTCGTGGTCCAGATGCACGAGCTAACTGGATTTGCGGTTTATCTTTTAAGGAACGATGTATTTATTGAATTAGTTGCTTCCAAGTTTGAAAACGACAAAGGTAAAAAAGAAAGAAAGAAAAAGATGTTTAGATCGTCTCCAGCACCGCGGGACCATGAGAGATGATTCTTGGCTGGACCATAATCTCGTAATGATACCTTACATCGCTACGCTAGGGTCACTTTAATACTTCTATTGTAAACTAATATAAGAGTTTAGATCACTATTTTAGTAATCTAAGCGCTCATATATTAGTTTACAGAGGAAATATCATCTATACACTTTTCTATTAACTTAATCTGGTTTTTGCCAATGTATTAACTTAGTGAGTTAATTGTGAACTGTGATATTGTAATTCACACGACCGTATTCTCTTTGATGGAAAAGTACTCATATCTGATGTTCAACATAGTTTTACTATTTCGTTAATAGAATTCGCAGGTAACCCTGCGGCAGAGCCTTTAAAAGGTAAATCGAAATGTTCGTTATGAATGCTTTTTCTGGGTACTTCCTTGGTGCATGCATGCACAACTAAACTAATCTAGTCTTGCAGCCTTCTGTGACGCTGACACCACAGAGTACGACACACACAGCTCCCCAACGTTGAAAGCGGCATTTTTCTTATTCTTAAAATATAATTATTACCATCCTCTTTATTTATCTGTTCCAACCGTGCTTCACTGGAAAAGGTAGCTGGAATCGTCCTAACATTCCAGAGGTTTGCCCGGAAGTACGCAGTGGGTCTCGGGTCCCAATGGACCTGAAATGATTTTTTTTATAGAAATTGTAAAAAGAGTAAAACCATTCTAAAACTTTTTGGGATTAAACACTAGCAGGTGTTACACTCACGTGAAAAGTTTCACAGAGGAATAGCTTCGGCCTAAACTTTTTTTAGAACGAAGGCTTGAGACAAGTTCGATTTTAAATTAACAAAACCATCAACCGACAAGGAATTTAATATACAAGGATGCTGATCGACAACTTACAACACAACACACACCACAAGACACTAAGAGAAAGCTAAGATTTGAAACACAGCTTGAGGTGGATTTGCCCTACAAGCTGGGAAGCCAAAAAAGGAGACCAGAACAACATCAAAGTATAGTCCAATGCTCAGAGAGCGAGATCGTTGACAACAACACCAGGAGATGATATGACCATGCATCCTCCTTCTCCCTCAACAAAGGGAAACCCTTTCCCCTCGTCCAGGCTCGTGGACGCCGCACCATCGACCGAGAGGAGGCACTCACCCGAGAGCTAGGAGGAATGTGGACCGGAGTACACCTTCGTCTGTTGATCGCATGACCAGCTCGTTGCAAAAGATGTCCTTGTCAGAAGCCAAGCCGCACCCCTGGGATGACCAAACAGAGGGGGTAAGTTGCAGAAGAGACCTTGGAGCAGAAGAAGCTGGGAGCCAAAGGGCGGCGAACTAAATCGGCAAGACCTATTCATGTTGAGAGGCACGGAGCTCAGCGCACCACTGCAACACTGTTTCCGGGCACTGCTGTCGGGAAGGGGAACCCTTTCACCTCCCGCCCAAGCTCGAGGGCGACGAATCTCCAACAAATAGGCAGACAGAGGCGGTCGATCACCAAGACAGAGGATAGCCAAACAGGGAAACTCGTCGTACAACACTCACCGAAATCTCAACCCACCAGCCGACCGACACCAACCACATTCATTGTTGGGGGACGTCGCATTGGAAACAAAAAATTTCCTACGCACACGCAAACCTATCCATGGTGATGAGCATCTACGAGAGGGAGAGTGGATCTACGTACCCTTGTAGATCGCTAAGCGGGAAGCGTTAAGAAACGCGGTTGGTGTAGTCGAACATCTTCGCGATCCAAATCGCCAAGCGTCCCGCGATCCAATCACGAACCGTCCCGCGAACACATCATGATCCGTCCCGCGAACTCATCACGATCCGTCTCACGATCTTGATCACGATCTGTCCCGCGAACTCATCACGATCCGTTTCGTGATCACATCACGAACCGTCTCGCGATCTCGATCACGGTCCTTCCGATCTAGCGCCGAACGGACGGCACCTCCGCGTTCAGCACACGTGCAGCTTGATGACGATCTCCATCGTCTCGATCCAGCGAGAGGAGATGGAGAGGAGAGAGAGTTCACCGGCAGCGTGACGGCGCTCCGGTGATGGTGGTGGAGCAATTCCGGCAGGGCTTCGCCTAAGCGCTGCAGAAAACCGATCTAGAGGAGAAACTATGCACCGGTGTAACGGGTAGCACGTGGCCGGAAATTCTGTCCAAAAACCACCCAATCCACTAGTATATATAGGAGGAGAGGAGAGGAGAGGCAGCCAAGGCCTTTGGGTCGGCCGAAATAGGAGGTGGGAAGCAATCCTACTTCACCTCCAATCCTAGTTGGAGTAGGATTGCCTCCTATTGGCTGATTTTCCACTTTTTGCTTTAGGACTTTCTCTCCTGCGCCATGGGCCTTTGTGGCTGTTTTCCTAGCCCACTAAGGGCTGGTTATTATTCTCCCACAGACCATGGACCTCTTGGGGTCTAAATACCCCTCCCGGAGGCCTCCCGGTACACTACCGGCACTCCCGGTACACTACCGGCACTCCCGGTACACTACCGATGAGCCCGAAACTTTTCCGGAAACCAAACTGGGACTTCCTATATATGAATCTTTACCTCCGGACCATTTCGGAGCTCCTCGTGACGTCCGGGATCTCATCCGGAACTCTGAACAAAACTTCGGTCACCACCATACATAACTCTACACTACCGAAACGTCACCGAACCTTAAGTGTGCAGACCCTGCGGGTTCGAGAACTATGTAGACATGACCGAGACACCTCTACGGTCAATAACCAATGGCGGGACCTGGACGTCCACATTTGTTCCTACATATTCTACGAAGATCTTTATCGGTCGAACCTCTATGTCAAGGATTCAGTTAATCCCGTATAGCGTTCCCTTTGTTCTTCGGTATGTTACTTGCCCAAGATTCGATCGTCGGTATCTCCATACCTAGTTCAACCTCGTTACCGGCAAGTCTCTTTACTCGTTCCGTAATACAAGATCTCGCAACTAACAATTAGTCACATTGCTTGCAAGGCTTATTTTGATGTTGCATTACCGAGTGGGCCCCGAGATACCTCTCCGTCACACGGAGTAACAAATCCCAGTCTCGATCCATGCCAACTCAACAGACACCATCGGAGATACCTGTAGAGCACCTTTATAGTCACCCAGTTACGTTGCGACGTTTGATACACACAAGGCACTCCTCCGATATCTGTGAGTTGCATGATCTCATGGTCATAGGAACACATACTTGACATGCGGAAAACAGTAGCAATAAACTGACATGATCATATGCTACGTTTGCAGTTTGGGTCTTATCCATCACATCATTCTCCTAATGATGTGATCCCGTTATCAAATGACATCTCATGTCCATGGCTAGGAAACCTTAACCATCCTTTGATCAACGAGCTAGTCCATTAGAGGCATACTAGGGACATGGTTTTGTCTATGTATCCACACATGCATTTAAGTCTCCGATCAATACAATTATAGCATGGATAATAAACGATTATCATGAACAAGGAAATATGATAATAACTAATTTATTATTGCCTCTAGGGCATATTTCCAACAGTCTCCCACTTGCACTAGAGTCAATAATCTAGTTCACATCACCATGTGATTCGCATTGTTATGAATCTAACACCCAATGAGTTCTAGGGCTCGATCATGCTTTGCATGTGAGAGAGGTCTTATAGTCAACGGGTCTGCGATATTCAGATCCGTGTGTACTTTGCAAATCTCTATGTCAAACCGTAAACACTGCTACCACACTCCACTTGGTACTATTTCCAAATGGCTGCTCCACTATACGTATCCAGATTGCTACTACGAGTCATCCGGATTAGTGTTAAAGCTTGTATCGACGTAACTCCTTACGACGAACTCTTTATCACCTCCATAATCGAGAAACATCTCCTCAGTCTCTTAGTTACTGAGGATAATCTTGACCGCTCTCTAGTGATCCACTCCTGGTTCACTCTTGTACCCCCTGACGGACTCATGGCAAGGCACACACAGGTGCGGTACACAGCATGGCATAATATAGAGCCTATGGCTAAGGCATAGGAGACGACGTTCGTCCTTTCTCTTTCTTCTGTCGTTGTCGAGCTTCGAGTCTCACTCAACTTTCACACCTTACAAATCAGGCGAGAACTCTTTCTCTGACTGATCCATTTTGAACTCTTTCAAAATCTTGTCAAGGTATGCACTCATTGAAAGTCTCATCGAGCATCTTGATCTATCTCCATAGATTTTGATGCTCAACAATTAGGTAGCTTCATCCAGGTCTTCCTTTGAAAATCACTTTCCAAATGACCGTTTTATGCTTTCCAGAAACTCTGCATTATTTCTGATCAACAATATGTCATCCACATATACTTATCAGAAATTCTATAGTGCTCCCACTCACTTTATTGCAAATACAAGTTTCTCGTAAACTTTGTATAAACATCAAAACTTTGATCACCTCATCAAAGCGTATATTCCAACTCCGAGATGCTTGCTTCAGTCCATGGAAGGATCACCGAAGCTTGCACACCTTTTAGCATCCTTAGGCCTGACAAAATCTTCTGGTTGTATCACATACAACCGTTCCTCAAGTAAACCGTTAAGGAAACGATGTTTTGACATCCATCTGCCAGATTTCATAATTGAAAAATGCAGCAACTGCTAACATAATTCCAACAGACTTTTAGCTTCACTACGAGTGAGAAAGTCTCATCGCAGTCAACTCCTTGAACTTGTCACAAACATCTTTGCAACAAGTCAAGCTTTACAAATGGTGACAATTACCATCAGCGTCTGTCTTCATTTTAAAGATGCATTTGTACTCAACGACCTGCCGCCAAAGAGCAAGTCTACCAAAGTCTACACTTGGTTTTCATACATGGATCCTATCTCGGATTTCATGGCCTCCAACCATTTGTCGGAATCCGGGCCCATCATCGCTTCTCCATAGCTCGTAGGTTCATCGTTTGTCCAACAACATGACCTCCAAGACAGGGTTGTCGTACCGCTTAGGAGCAGTACACATCCTTGTCGACCTACGAAGTTCGATAGTAACTTGATCCTGAAGCTTCATGATCATCATCATTAACTTCCTCTTCAACTAACGTAGGCTTCACAGAAACAACATCCTGCGCTGCGCTACTCTCTGGTTGAACAAAGTTTAAACAACCTCATCAAGTTCTATCTTCTTCCCACTTAATTCTTTCGAGAGAAACTTTTCCTCGAGAAAGGATCCGTTTTAGTAACAAACACTTTGCACTTGGATCTGAGATAGAAGGTTCACCCAACTGATCTTAGGGTATTCTATGAAGATGCATTTGTCCGCCTTGGGTTAGACCTCATTAGGTGGAAACATTTTCCACACAAGTGTCGCAGCCCCAAGTATTAAGAAATGATAGCTTAGGTTTCTATCAAACCATAATTCACATGGTGTCATCTCAACGGATTTAGATGGTGCCCTATTTAAAGTGAATGTAGTTGTCTCTAATGCATAACCCCAAAATTATAGTAGTAAAACGACAAGAGACATCATAGCACGCACCATGTCCAATAGAGCATAACTATGATGTTCGGACACACCATCACACTATGGTGTTCCAGGTGGCATTTAGTTGTGAAACAACTTTCACATTGTCTTAAGTTCTATGCGAAACTCGTGACTCAGATATTCACCTCCGCGATCATATCGTAGTCATTTTTATCTTCTTGTCACGATGATCTTTAAACTTCACTCTGAATTTGCTTGAACCTTTCAAACGATTCAGACTTGTGTTTCATTAAGTAAATATACACAATATCTACTCAAATCATCAGTGAAGGTAAGAAAATAACGATATCCACTGCACGCTACAAGACTCACTAGATTGCATACATCAACATGTATCATTTCCAATGAATCACTTGCCCGCTCCATCCAACGGGGTCCTTTAGTCATCTTGCCCAAGAGGCATGGTTCGCATGTCTCAACCGATTCGAAGTCAAATGAGTCCAAATATCCATCAGCATGGAGTTTCTACATGCGCTTTATACCAATATGACATTTAGCGGCAGTGCCACAAGTATGTGGTACTATCATTATTAACTTTGTATCTTTTGACATCAATGTTATGAACATGTGTAATACTACGATCAAGATTTCAACAAACCATTCTCACTGGGTGCATGACCATTGAAGGTATTATTCATGTAAACAGAATAACCATTATTCTCTAACTTAAATGAATAACCGTATTGCAATAAACATGATCTAATCATGTTCATGCTCAACGCAAAACACCAAATAACATTTATTTAGGTTCGTCACTAATCCTGAAGGTAGAGAGAGCGTGCGATGTTGATCACATCAACCTTGGAAACACTTCCAACACATATCGTCACCTCACCCTTAGCTAGTTCTCCGTTTATTCCGTAGCTTTTATTTCGAGTTACTAACATTTAGCAACCGAACCGGTATCCAATACCCAGGTGCTACTAAGATTACTAGCAAGGTACACATCAGTAACTCGTATATCAAATATACTTCTATCAATGTTGCCAGCCTTCTTATCTACCAAGTATCTAGGGTTGTTCCGCTTCAGCGACCGCTCACCTCATAACAGAAGCACTTAGTCTCGGGTTTGAGTTCAACTTTGGGTTGCTTCACTGGAGCAGCAACTGACTTGCTATCCATGAAGTTTCCCTCCTTGCTCTTGCCCTTCTCGAAACTAGTGGTTTGATTAACCATCAACACTTGACGCTCCTTCTTGATTTCTACCTTCGCGGTGTCAAACATCGCGAACAGCTCAGGGATCAACATTTCTTTCCCTGGCATTTTATAGTTCATCACCAAGTTCTAGTAGCTCAGTGACAGTGACTTAGAGAACTACATCAATCACTATCTTATCTAGAAGATCAACTCCCACTCGATTCAAGCGATTGTAGTACCCAGACAGTCTGAGCACATGCTCAACGATTGAGCTATTCTCTTTCATCTTGCAGGCAAAGAATCTCGTTGGAGATCCTATATCTTGCAACTCGGGTACGAGCCTGAGATCACAATCTCAGCTCTTAGAACATCTCATATGTTCCGTGACGTTCAAAACGTTTCGGAGCCTCAATTCTAAGCCGTAATGCATGACGCACTAAACTATCAAGTAGTCATCGAAACGTGCCTGTCAGATGTTCACAACATCTATAGACGACGCTAGAGGGGGTGGCGCACCGAGCGGTGCATTACGGCCTTGGGCCTTCTGTGCAGCAATGAGGACAATCCTCAGATCACGGACCCAGTCCGCAATATTGCTACCAACATCTTTCAACTGTATTTCTCTAGGAACATATAAAAATTTAAGGGAGCTACAGCGCGAGCTAGTAATCTACAACATAATTTGCAAAGACACTTTGACTATGTTCATGATAATGAGTTCAATTAATCATATTACTTAAGAACTCCCACTGAAATTGACATCCCACCGATCATTCGAGTGATACATGATCCAAATTCACCAACTCAAGTCCGATCATCACGTGAGTTGAGGTGGCTGCAATGGTGAACATCATTATGTTGATCATATCTACTATATGACTCATGTTCGACCTTTCGGTCTCTCGTGTTCCGAGGCCATGTCTGTACATGCTAGGCTCGTCAAGTTTAACCCGAGTGTTCTGCGCGTGCAAATCTGGCTTGCACCCGTTGTATGTGAACGTAGAGTCTATCACACCCGATCATCACGTGGTGTCTCAACACGACGAACTTTCGCAACGGTGCACACTCGGGGAGAACACAGTTCATCTTGAAATTCAAGTGAGGGATCACCTTATAATGCTACCGCCGTACTAAGAAAAACAAGGTGCATAAAAGGATTAACATCTCATGCAATTCATAAGTGACATGATATGGCCATGATCTTGTGCTTTTGATCTCCATCATGAAAGCACCGGCATGATCTCCATCGTCACCGGCATGACACCATGATCTCCATCATCTTGATCTCCATCAACGTGTCGCCATCGGGGTTGTCACGCCCTGCATGCTTCTACTACTATTGCTACCGTAGCTATAAAGTAAAGCATTACATAGCGCTTAATGATTGACACGCAGGTCATACAATAATTAAAGACAACCCTATGGCTCCTGCCGGTTGCCGTACTCAACGACATGCAAGTCGTGAAATTCTATACATCACATGATCATCTCATACATCACATATATCTCATCATGTAATTGGCCATATCACATCACAACATACCCTGCAAAAACAAGTTAGACGTCCTCTAATTGTTGTTGCATGTTTTACGTGGCTGCTACGGGTATCTAGCAAGAACGATTCTCACCTACGCATAAACCACAACGGTGATACATAGATTGCTTTTCAACCTTCTCAAGGACCGCCTTTGTCGGATCCGATCCAACTAAAGTGAGAGAAACTGTCACCCGCAAGCCATCTAAGCAGCAAGTTGCGTCGAGGGAACCGGTCTCTCGTAAGCGTACGAGTAATGTTGGTCCGGGCCGCTTCATCTCACAATCCCGCTGAACCAAAATCCGACCAAGGGAGGAAGCAATCTAAGCATCAACGCCCACAAACCTTTTGTGTTCTACTCGAGATCTCATCGAACCATCAACCTAGCTCATGATGCCACTGTTGGGGGACGTCGCATTGGAAACAAAAAATTTCCTACGCACACGCAAACCTATCCATGGTGATGAGCATCTACGAGAGAGAGAGTGGATCTACGTACCCTTGTAGATCACTAAGCGGGAAGCGTTAAGAAACGCGGTTGGTGTAGTCGAAAATCTTCGCGATCCAAATCGCCGAGCGTCCCGCGATCCAATCACGATCCGTCCCGCGAACTCATCACAATCTGTCCCGCGAACTCATCATGATCCGTTTCATGATCACATCACGAACCGTCTCGCGATCTCGATCATGGTCCTTCCGATCTAGCGCCGAACGGACGGCACCTCCGCGTTCAGCACACGTGCAGCTTGATGACGATCTCCACCGTCTCGATCCAGCGAGAGGAGGTGGAGAGGAGAGAGAGAGTTCACCGGCAGCGTGACGGCGCTCCGGTGATGGTGGTGAGCAATTCCGGCAGGGCTTCGCCTAAGCGCTGCAGAAAACCGATCTAGAGGAGAAACTATGCACCGGTGTAACGGGTAGCACGTGGCCGGAAATTCTGTCCAAAAACCACCCAATCCACTAGTATATATAGGAGGAGAGGAGAGGAGAGGCAGCCAAGGCCTTTGGGTCGGCCGAAATAGGAGGTGGGAAGCAATCCTACTTCACCTCCAATCCTAGTTGGAGTAGGATTGCCTCCTATTGGCTGATTTTCCACTTTTTGCTTTAGGACTTTCTCTCCTGCGCCATGGGCCTTTGTGGCTGTTTTCCCAGCCCACTAAGGGCTGGTTATTATTATCCCACAGCCCATGGACCTCTTGGGGTCGAAATACCCCTCCCGGAGGCCTCCCGGTACACTACCGGCACTCCCGGTACACTACCGGCACTCCCGGTACACTACCGATGAGCCCGAAACTTTTCCGGAAACCAAACTGGGACTTCCTATATATGAATCTTTACCTCCGGACCATTCCGGAGCTCCTCGTGACATACGGGATCTCATCCGGGACTCCGAACAAAACTTCGGTCACCACCATACATAACTCTACACTACCGAAACGTCACCGAACCTTAAGTGTGCAGACCCTGCGGGTTCGAGAACTATGTAGACATGACCGAGACACCTCTACGGTCAATAACCAATGGCGGGACCTGGACGTCCACATTTGTTCCTACATATTCTACGAAGATCTTTATCGGTCGAACCTCTATGTCAAGGATTCAGTTAATCCCGTATAACGTTCCCTTTGTTCTTCGGTATGTTACTTGCCGAGATTCGATCGTCGGTATCTCCATACCTAGTTCAACCTTGTTACCGGAAAGTCTCTTTACTCGTTCCGTAATACAAGATCCCGCAACTAACAATTAGTCACATTGCTTGCAAGGCTTATTGTGATGTTGCATTACCGAGTGGGCCCTGAGATACCTCTTCGTCACACGGAGTAACAAATCCCAGTCTCGATCCATGCCAACTCAACAGACACCATCGGAGATACCTGTAGAGCACCTTTATAGTCACCCAGTTACATTGCGACGTTTGATACACACAAGGCACTCCTCCGATATCTGTGAGTTGCATGATCTCATGGTCATAGGAACACATACTTGACATGCGGAAAACAGTAGCAATAAACTGACACGATCATATGCTACGTTTGCAGTTTGGGTCTTATCCATCACATCATTCTCCTAATGATGTGATCCTGTTATCAAATGACATCTCATGTCCATGGCTAGGAAACCTTAACCATCCTTTGATCAACGAGCTAGTCCATTAGAGGCATACTAGGGACATGGTTTTGTCTATGTATCCACACATGCATTTAAGTCTCCGATCAATACAATTATAGCATGGATAATAAACGGTTATCATGAACAAGGAAATATGATAATAACTAATTTATTATTGCCTCTAGGGCATATTTCCAACATTCATAGCCCACACACCTACGCCACCGATTCCCCCAATGCCGCCCCAAGGAGGACACGGCGCAAAAACATCGACGGTGCCGAATCCGGAGGATACTGGATTTTCTCCGGAAACGAAAGGGAAGGGATGTGGAGAACAGACCTTGTCGATGCCTCCAAGGAGGGGCACGACGCCCGTGGACGTCGCCACCGACATGACATCTAGGACGGCCAAGGGATTTCTCCCTGTCAGGAACTCACACTATTGTGCGCGACCGGCAACCGGACGGTGACCGGGTCACCAACAACTGAATCCGACGGGGGAAGGGGCTAGAAGAGGTGGACGGGCGCCGCACTTCACATCCAGGCACTGGATGCCAATGATGCGACCCCGGGCCACGTGTAACTTCTGTCGGAGCCTCGCCGCCCATGGGGCCGAGGAGCTGGTCCAGCATCTGCAGCCCCCCCTCCCGGCAAACAAGCGGGACCGCACCATCACCCGAGACCGCCGCCTCGGCGCACCAGAGACCCTCTGCCCGAGCGATGAAGTAGCTGAGAGCCCCCACCGCCGCCCTCCTCGACAGCCACACGGACTTGCCCGACGATTGCCTCCGATGAAGGCGAGGAAAAGGGGATAGGGGAGGGTGACGTCGCGGCGGAACCCTAGTCGCCCCACGGGTGACGTGAGGGCTGAGCGTTTTTTCCACCTCCAATTCCGCTTCGGCCTGACTCCAGGGCCAAGAAAACAAAATTGTGTGAAAAATGCGAACAATAACTTTTATAGTGTCATTTTTTTCCGTCCAGAATACCATGAAACTCATTCATTTATGATTTCTTTTCATATATGAGTGTAATACCTGATCAAATTTGATTATGCAAAAATTCAGGATTTTTTTACTTTTTCTACAATTTGTATATTATTTTTTAATTAGGTGCATCGGAGATCCAAGGATTTGCGTCTTTGCGGTTATATAGCACTTCCTTCATTCTGAATTATTTATCATATAAATGAATAAAAATGAATATACAACTTGAGACGGAGGGAGTACTGCATAGTACAGTAAAGAATATTCTACAGAATTACTTAGTTATCAATGGAGGGAGCGAATAAAAATTAGACGCAAGCTAACGGGTGAAAAGAAACTAGCACATCATGATGTCTCTATCAGGCGGTGGCATATTAAGCCGTTGATTAATAGTTTAAGGTTTGCGTGGAATTGGTACGGCCTCGATCCAAACGCTTGCTGCTCTTTGATCTTATCATTTCAGCTGCGACCCAATCATTTTACCATCACCCTTTCTAGCACCAAGGTGCCGCCTTTTTCTTTTTACCGGTTTGTCATCCTAGCCAGGCCTAGGATGATTGATGCCTTCCCCTTTTATACTCTTTCTACGACGACGCCGTTTATGGTTACCCATGTTTTTGCACCGACATGTATAGCACGTACGCAGGTGTTCTATCTTAGCTTTTTTACTTCTCTTCCGAATTTCAGTTTTAGCGAACGGTGAATCAAACCTCGTTTGCATGTTCGTCCAAGGAACTGTTTCAATAAGAGAAGCTTGTCAATTTTGCCGGCAAATATGACAGCAATAGTTTGTCATAGCTTTATTAAATACTCCCTTCGTAGCGTATATAATTTTTTTAAAAACTCAAACTTTACAAACTTTGATCAAGTCTATAAAGAAATATATATATAGATCTAGAATACGAAATAGATGTCATTAGATTCATCACAAGATGTACTTTCATATTGAATATATTTCTTATTATACATATAAATAATTTTCTTTATAAACTTAGTCAGTTTGTAAAGTTAGATTTTCAGAAAATTTATATGTACTACATTATTTAATGGAAGTAGTATAGACTTTTTTTTTGACTGAACATAGACTGCTGTTTTGTGTCGACGTGCTGGAAATTTAACCATTATTTGCAGCACGTTAGTTGCTGGCTATACCTCCAGTCTCCAGAGTTCAGACATATGAGTATCAGCATTTTCTTTCTTCTTCTTTCGACAAAACTCATCACTTCACTTGGCGCAAGTGCAATCAACCATGTCATTTTAAGTTAATAGTGTGGCATTAATCGTAACGGGGCCACTTGATACATATAACTGATGTCATGAAGTGTAACTACAACCATGACTCTAATTAAGTGGCTCGTAGATTAACTAAATGGCAGTACCTAACATAGAGACCACCAACGAACACAAAGTATCCATGTACGCATCGTGGAACAAATGTTCACACAAATCATATGTCAATTAGCCCATAATTGATGTAGAAGCATGATGTAAAACTTGTAATATTTATTGTGAACCCATATCACAAGAAGACACCCCATGTATGTCTTTGGTCTCTCGAAAAAAAACTTATTTCTATTTCTATGTCCCTCATTACTTAGAGCATCTTCAACATGCATCCCAAAAACGGCCCGCGCTATAAAATCGCGCGTTTTAGCGCGCGCGTAACGAAACCGCGCGCTCCAAGCCGCCGAAAAACCGCGTGCGTGAAGCGAAACGGCATCACGCGCGGCTTATTTGCTGCGCCCGCTCCCGCGCGCGGAACCACTCGGACGCTCGCGCATCGTGTCCCAACTCCCTCCCACCAGCGTCCGCGCCGCCGCCGCGCCATCCCTTTTCTCCGGCGATCATCCCCGTGCCTCTGCAGCTTCCTCCCCCTCCCACTAGTCGTCGCCGGCCCTTGCGTGCGCCATTCCTCCGGCGAAAAACGCTCGGCCGCCCACCGCCACTCGACGCCCACAAGGTGTTCGACAGAACGCCCACAAGGTATATATTGTTCCAAACCACACATTTTTTACATTAGTTTGATGCTTGTTGTTCGTAGTTTTTATAGACTAGTTTAAATTCAATATTGTAGATGGGTTCATCATATAATTCTTCCGAGGAAGAATTTGATATGGAAGAGGAAGAGGACCTTGCAATCATCATAGCTATGCACATCAATAGAAAACCAAAGTACGGTGGTTCGGTTATGGATAGGCAGAAATTTTGGAGGGACAAGATCAATGCCGACAACAGACTGATGAGGCACTATTTTGTGGAGAATCCCACATACCCCGAGCGTATTTCCGGCGCCGTTTTAGGATGAGCACCGCGTTGTTCAGGCGCATTGCAGAGAAACTAGCAAGCCATGATCGTTTTTTCCAGAAAGGAGGAATGCCGCCGAAGAACTTGGGCATAGCACCTTTCAAAAGGTGACAGTCACTTTACGTATGTTAGCATACAGTATTTCGGCTGATCTAGTTGATGACCACTTGGCCATGAGTGATAGTTAAGCCATCATGTGTATGAAGCGCTTTGCAGTCGGAATTGTGCAAGTGTTTGGCCCAGAGTATCTGAGAACTCCCTATGCTGAAGACGTCGCAAGGCTTTTGGAGATGAGCAAAGCTCACGGTTCCCAGGTATGCTTGGCTCAATAGATTGCATGCATTGAAATTGGAAGAACTATCCTAAGGCATGACATGGACAATTCCACAGCCAGCAAAAGGGTTCCACTATAATCCTTGAAGCGGCGGCCGATCAAGAGGCTTGGATTTGGCATGCCAGGATCTTTGAATGACATCAATGTGGTTAATCGGTCACCACTCATCAATAAAATTGCAAATGGTGAACTGCCATTGATACAGTTCGTAGCAAATGGCCATACATACAACTATGACTACTATCTTGCGGATGGCATCTACCCAAGGTGGCAAACATTTGTGAAGCCATTGAAAAAACCGCAAGGTAAGAAAAATATTGATTTCCACAATGCTCACGCGACGATTAGGAAAGATGTGGAGAGAGAATTTGGGATTTTTCAAGCCCAATTTGCTATTGTGAGAGGACCGGCTAGATTTTGGGATCAAAAGATCTTTTGGTACATCATGCACGCTTGTGTGATCATGCATAACATGATCATCGAGAATGAATGTGGCCAAGATTTAGACTACTCTCAGTACGAGCTCTTGGGACATCTAGTGCGAGTGTGGCGTAGTGCTGCGAGGGTGGCCCGATTTGTTGCTTCGTATCATTCTATTCGACAGCCTGAAGCGCATGACGATCTTCAGAACGATCTCATCGAGGAGTGGTGGGAATGGAATGGCCGACAGAACGCATGATGATTTGATTATTTGTTGTTATATTGTTAAATTATTTGTTGTATTGGATGATAAACTATTTGTTGAGTTGTAATAATGAAATTCAACTATTTATTGTTGATTGTTTGATCTTTCGGTTTATTTTTGGAGTGCATATGTTGTTTGTGTAGGGCGCGCACGCCGTGTATTTGCAGCGTCTGCCAGAGCGCCGTGCGTGCTAAATTATGTTGCGACCGCTGGAGCCGGCGCTCGCCGGCGCGCTAAAAACACAATGTGTGCGCTACAAATCCGTTTTGTGGGCACCGCGCATTGTGCGCCTGGTGGACATGCTCTTAGTCCTCTTCAGTTTTGTCCAAGCCAACTCTTTTTGCTCACTTTTCCCTCCACCGTGCCACCCACCCTCACTAATACCCAAACGAGGGTTTGCCGTTGGTCAAGAGAGTTGACTATTAGCCGACACAGTTAATGACGTGTGGGACACACCATGCCAGGTGGCGCTCTCACAATCGGCCGAGTGTGTGCCCGCATGCATGAGTAGTCACATCATGGTGATGTTAACGCTTTCACACACGGGTATTATGCACAGCGTGGTTTCCCAGACAAGGAGTCACGTCGCTGACATGTCTGCCAGGCGCCTGTTAATGCATTTTTATAGCAGCCCGGGGTGCACCAGCGTTCACCCATTCTGGTCCCAATCCCTCCCCTCCCCTCCCCTCACCGGACCATAGCCTTCTCCGCCGTGTGCCTCCACCAAACCCTAGCCGCCTTCCCTTTAGGAGCCACAACAATGGCCATCCACGATGGTGGGGCGGGAAGCACCAGCCGGGAACGATGCCACGTTGGTCATTCTCGGCATGCCACGCACCCTCTGGGTCGAAGAAGCATAGCTCCTCACCCGCTGCGGCGTCATGGTGTTGTCAGACACGCGCCTGCCAACCGAATGGCACTTGAGCGTTGGGGGCTCATGGTGGAGCATGTCCTCATCGTCGGCATGCTGGCTATGTTGAGCCCAATATGTGATTTTCGGCAAAGCCTGCCGCCGGGGTGCGGTCCAAACAGCGCTACCTGCATAACAACCAGGGATAGCCTCAGATCATGGCGGAGGCAAACACCACCCGCATCCAGCACTACAAAGGCCGCTACCTTGGCGTCACGGAACAACATCGACGGGAGGTATGCCTTCTGGGAAGGACGTACCTTCCCCGATGTCATAGCCACATGCCGCGGGCAGCTCAACCTAGACGAGGATGATCGAGTTTTATCGCCACCATCCATGCCCACGTCTCTAGGAGGCGGCGGCCGCGCCAGCAGTTGCGGGGGCATTTGCATTCCTAAACCGGAGCCAGTGACGTTGGGGTAGGCTCTTTAGTGTGCGGCCGTGTCCTGCGCAACCCAAAGCCGTAGCCAAGGACGAGCTTCAGCGGCACCCCCTCCTAGTCCCAAAGCTAGAGCTAGGGGATGAGATTGCGTGACCCCCTGCTTGTGCCCAAGCCCGAGCCTGGGATGGGCTCTGGCACCCCCCTGCTCGTGCCGAAGACGGAGCCGCCACTGTTGGCGGAGTATAAAGGGGCAATGGTCAGCGAACTCGACGGCCCTGTAGGCCTGCCAAGGCTACTCAGGCGCTGTGTGAGTCAACGAAGGGGTCGCAACACCACCCCGATGACCCGGTGGACACGCTAGGCTGCAATAGGCGGTCATCAAGCTGAGATCACCATAGACCTTTTGAGCAAGTACGAAGACAAGCAGGAGGAGCATGATGATGGGGATGACTCCTTCGGCTACGACGACGACTCCGACATGGACGCCGATGATTAGTAGATTAGGTTTATGAACTAGTGTGATTTTGTGAGTAGCTATGTTTAGGGTTATGGCTGTAACAATTATGAACTTCAAATGGCATTTGTGTTGTTTGCATGTTTGCATGTCCTACATTTTCCATGTTTGCAATCAAACAGTGCCATATTTGCAATCTCTAACAAGTGATGACTCATATTTATTTAAATTCCTAAAATAATTGGGTGTTCTCAATCAAATTGTGCATTTTTTTCAAACTTTTTGTATTGCAAGTTTATGATTTCCCCACAAACTAGTGGACATAAGATGGTTCAATGCAAAGGCATTTCCATTTTTGAGGAATTTTTCATTTTCTTTATTTTTTTCAAAATGGGGTCAAACTTGCAATTTGACCACCCATATAAAATGTATTGGAATTCCTACTTTTCTTGTCCCAAGTTCATCCACCCAACAACATTAGAGCATAAAATGAATTTTGGAAAATTTCAGGACCAAACTACATCACACTTGTAGTTCAAATTTTTCCCACGTTTTGATAATTCACTGAAACTGAACTAAATGGATGGAATATAGCAATAATGCCCTAAAATTACTCAAACCTAGTCAGAGGCCATCCAATGTGGCCTATTTTTGACGAAAAATGAAATGGCATAATTTTCAAAATCATTTGAGACATTTCCTTCACAAAAAAGACTTGAGGGACTTGGAAAATGAAAATTTTGTTTTTTATTAAAAAATAATTTCAAATTCCTATCGAAACATTATACATAATGGTAACACCAACATTTGTATCAAATGTGGACATGTTATCATTGATTATGCAATGTATGTGACCATTTGCACGTTCATATGCCTTGAAATCCATACAAGTTCATACTAGATATGCCATTTTGTGAAGTTTTTTTCAAACTTGTTGTATTGCAAGTTTATCATATTTCCCACAAACTAGTGCACACAAGATAGGATCAATGCAAAGGCATTTTTCAAAATGGGGTCCAACTTGCAATGTTGACCATCCATACAAAATGCTTTGGGGTTCCTGCTTTGCTTGTCCCAAGTTCATCCACCACCAACAATAGAGCATAAAATGATTTTTGGAAATTTTCAGGATCAAACTACATTACACTTGTAGTTCAAATTTTCTCAACTTCTGATAATTCACTATAACTCAACTAAAAGGATGGAATATAGCAATAAGACTCTAAAATTGTTGAAACTTGGTCAGTGGCCATTCAATGTGGCCAAATTTTTATGAAAATGAAATGGTACAAATTTCAAAATTATCTTAGGCACTTCCTTCACAAAAAGGTCATTTGGGGGACTTGTAAAATGATTTTTTTGTTTTTTTACAAAATAATTTCAATTTCTATGGAAATATTGTCAACAATGGTAACACCAACAGTTCTACCAAATGTTTGCATGTTATCATGAATTAAGCCATGTATGTGGCCATTTGCATGTTAATATGCCTTGAAATCCATACAAGTTCATACTAAATAGGCCATTTTGTAAAGTTTTATTTTCAAAATTGTTGTATTGCAAGTTTATGATTTTCCCACAAACTACTGCACATCAGATGGCTCAATGCATATGCATTTCATTTTTTGAGGCTTTTTTCATGTTCTTTTTTTCCAAAATGGGGTCAAACTTGCAATGTTGACCATCCATATAAAATGCATTGCAATTCCTGCTTTGCTTGTCCCAAGTTCATCCACCACCAACATTAGAGCATAAAATGATTTTTTGAAATTTCCAAGACCAAACTACATCACACTTGTAATTCAAATTTGGCACGTTCTTATAATTCACTAAAACTCAACTAAATGGATAGAATATAGCAATAATGCCCTGAAATTATTGAAACCTAGTCAGTGATCATCCAATGGGGCCTAATTTTGACGAAAAATTAAATGGCATAATTTTCGAAATCATTTGAGACAGTTCCTTCACACAAAAAGGACTTGATGGACTTGGAAAATGAAAATTTATTTTTTTATTAAAAAATAATTTTATATTCGCATCGAAACATTCTCCACAATGGTAACACCAATAGTTCTACCAAATTTGGGCATGTTATCATTGACTATGCCATGTATGTGGCGATTTGCACGTGCATATGCCTTGAAATCCATACAAGTTCATACTAGATATGCCATTTTGTGAAGTTTTTTTCAAACTTGTTGTATTGCAAATTTATGATATTTCCCACAAACTAGTGCACATAAGATGGGCTCAATGTAAGGGCATTTCAATTTTTTGAGTCTTTTTCATATTTTTTCAAAGTGGGGTCAAACTTGCAATGTTGACCATCCATAGAAAATGCTTTGGAGTTCCTACTTTGCTTGTCCCAAGTTCTGTTGGAAATATGACCTAGAGGCAATAAATAAAGTGTTTATTATTGTATTTCCTTGTTCATGATAATCGTTTATTATCCATGCTATAATTGTATTAATTGGAAACATGGATACATGTGTGGATACATAGACAAACACAATGTCCCTAGTATGCCTCTAGTGAACTAGCTCGTTGATCGAAAGATGGTTAAGGTTTCCTAGCCATGGACATGAGATGTCATTTGATAACGGGATCACATCATTAGGAGAATGATGTGATGGACAAGAGCCAAACTACAAACGTAGCTTATGATTGTGTCAGTTTATTGCTACTGTTTTTTGCATGTCAAGTATATGCTCCTATGACCATTAGATCATGCAACTCACAGATATCGGAGGAGTACCTTGTGTGTATCAAATGTCGCAACATAACTGGGTGACTATAAAGGTGCTCTACAGGTGTCTCCGAGGGTGTCTGTTGAGTTGGCATGGATCAAGACTGGGATTTGTTACTCCGTGTGACGGAGAGGTATCTCAGGGCCTACTCGGTAATACAACATCACAATAAGCCTTGCAAGCAATATGACTAAGTGTTAGTTACGGGATCTTGTATTACGGAACGAGTAAAGAGACTTGCCAGTAATGAGGTTGAACTAGGTATGGAGATACCGACGATCGAATCTCGGGCAAGTAACATACCGAAGAACAAAGGGAACATCATACGGGATTAACTGAATCCTTGACATAGAGGTTCGACTGATAAAGATCTTAGTAGAATATGTAGGAACCAATGTGGACATCCAGGTCCCACCATTGGTTATTGACCGTAGAGGTGTCTCGGTCATGTCTACATAGTTCTCGAACCCGCAGGGTCTGCACACTTAAGGTTTGGTGACGTTTCGGTAGTATAGAGTTATGTATGGTGGTGAACGAAGTTTGTTCGGAGTCCCGGATGAGATCCCGGACGTCACGAGGAGCTCCGGAATGATCCGGAGGTAAAGATTCATATATAGGAAGTCCCGTTTTGGTCGCCGGAAAGGTTTCGGGCTCATCGGTAGTGTACCGGGAGTGCCGGTAGTGTACCGGGAGGCCTCCGGGAGGGGTATTTCGACCCAAGAGGCTTCATGGGCTGTGGGAGAGTGAATATCAGCCCTTAGTGGGCTGGTGGAAACTCCCACACAAGGCCCATGTGGCTGGAGGAAAAAACCCAATAGGAAAAGGTGAAAAAAGGCAAAAAGGAGCAATCCTAGTCCTACTAGGATTGGAGGAGGAGAGTCCTCCTCCACCTCCCACTTCGGCCGAGGACTCCAAGGCTTGGAGGCCAAGGCTGCCTCTCCTCCTCCTTCCCTCCTATATATACTGGTGGATTTCTAGGGTTTTGCACTAGAATTCCAGCCACATGCTACCCGTTCTTCCAGTGCATAGTTTCTCCTCTAGATCGGTTTTCTGCAGTGCTTAGGCGAAGCCCTGCCGGAATTGCTCCACCACCATCGCCGGAGCACCATAAGGCTGCCAGAGAACTCTTCTTCCTCTCCACTCCTTCTTGCTGGATCAAGACGGTGGAGATCGTCATCAAGTTGTACGTGTGCTGAACGCGGAGGTGCCGTCCGTTCGGTGCTAGATCGGAAGGATCGTGATCAAGTTTGTGAGACGGATCGTGATCAAGTTCGTTGGACGGATCATGATCGGATTGCGGGACGGATCGTGATTGGATCGCGGGACGCACGGCGATTTGGATCGCGAAGACGTTCGACTACACCAACCGCGTTTCTTAACACTTCCCGCTTAGCGATCTACAAGGGTATGTAGATCCATTCCCCCTCTCATAGGTGCTCATCACCATGGATAGATCTACGTGTGCGTAGGAAATTTTTTGTTTCCCATGCAACGTTCCCCAACAGTGGCATCATGAGCTAGGTCTATTAGTTTATGAGATCTCGAGTAGAACACAAAAGGTTTGTGGGCCTTGATGCTTAGATTGCTTCCTCCCTTGGTCGGATTTTAGTTCAGCGGTATTGTGAGATGAAGCAGCCTGGACCAACATTACTTGTACGCTTACGAGAGACCGGTTCCCTCGATGCAACTTATTGCCTAGATGGCTTGCGGGTGGCAGTTTCTCTCACTTTAGTTGGATCGGATTCGACAAAGGCGGTCGTTGAGAAGGTTGAAAAGCAAATTATGTATCACCGTTGTGGTTTATGCGTAGGTGAGAATCATTCTTGCTAGAAACCCATAGCAGCCACGTAAAACATGCAACAATAATTAGAGGACGTCTAACTTGTTTTTGCAGGGTATGTTGTGATGTGATATGGCCAATTACATGATGTGATATATGTGATGTATGAGATGATCATGTGATGTATAGAATTTCACGACTTGCATGTCGATGAGTACGGCAACCGGCAGGAGCCATAGGGTTGTCTTTAATTATTATATGACCTGCGTGTCAATCATTAAGCGCTATGTAATGCTTTACTTTATCGGTAAACGGTAGCAATAGTAGTAGAAGCATGTAGGGCATGACAACCTCGATGGCGACACGTTGATGGAGATCAAGATGATGGAGATCATGGTGTCGTGCCGGTGACGATGAAGATCATGCTGGTGCTTTCAAGATGGAGATCTAAAGCACAAGTTCATGGCCATATGATGTCACTTATGAATTGCATGTGATGTTAATCCTTTTATGCACCTTGTTTTGCTTAGTACGACGGTAGCATTATAAGGTGATCCCTCACTTAAATTTCAAGATAAAATTGTGTTCTCCCCGAGTGTGCACCGTTGCGAAAGTTCGTCGTGTTGAGACACCACGTGATGATCGGGTGTGATAGACTCTACGTTCACATACAACGGGTGCAAGCCAGTGTTGCATGCGTAGAACACTCGGGTTAAACTTGACGAGCCTAGCATGTACATACATGGCCTCGAAACACAAGAGACCAAAGGTCGAACATGAGTCATATAGTAGATATGATCAACATAATGATGTTCACCATTGAAGCCACCTCAACTCACGTGATGATCAGACTTGAGTTGGTGGATTTGGATCATGTGACACTCAGATAACCCGAGGGATGTCAATTTGAGTGGGAGCTTTAGTAATTTGATTAACTAAACTCATTATCTTGAACAATAGTCTAAGTGAACTTTGCATATTTATGTTGTAGATCAATGGCTCGCACAGTAGCACCCCTGAATTTTAATGCGTTCCTAGAGAAAGGTAAACTAAAAGATGATGGAAGTAACTTTGTTGACTGGGCCCGTAATCTAAGGATTGTCCTCACAGCTTCCCAGAAATCATATGTCCTTGATGCACCGCTTGGTGACCAACCAGAAGACATGACCTCCGAAGACGTTAAGAACGCTTGGGAGGCACGTACTGGAGATTACTCAATAGTTCAGTGTGCAATATTGTATGGCTTAGAACCGGGACTTCAAAGACGTTTTGAACGTCATGGAGCATATGAGATGTTCCAGGAGTTGAAGTTTATCTTTCAGAAGAACGCCCGGATCGAGAGGTATGAAACCTCCGATAAATTCTATGCTTGCAAGATGGAGGAGAACGGGTCTATCAATGAACATATACTCAGAATGTCTGGGTATTCAACTCGTCTAGTAGAGTTAGGAATTGCCCTTCCGCCAGAGGTGATCACTGACAGAGTTCTTCAATCACTTCCACCTAGTTACAAGAGCTTTGTGATGAACTATAACATGCACGGGATGAACAAGTAAGTCACCGAGCTGTTTGCGATGCTAAAATTCGTTGAGTCTGAAATCCAGAAAGAACATCAAGTGTTGATGGTCAATAAAACCACTAGTTTCAAGAAAATGGCAAAGTCAAGGGCAAGGGCAAGAAGGGTAAAACCAAGAAGGATGGCAAAGTAGTTGCTACTCCTGCAAACAAGCCCAAGCATGGACCCAAGCCAGAAACTGAGTGCTTTCATTGCAAGGGAACTGGTCACTGGAAGCGGAACTGCCCCTAGTACCTGGCTGACAAGAAGGCGGCCAACGACAAACAAGGTATATATGATATACATGTTATTGATGTGTACCTTACTAGCTCTCGTAGTAGTGCCTGGGTATTTGATACCGGTTCGGTTGCTCACATTTGCAACTCAAAGCAGGAACTACGGAATAAATGAAGGCTGGCAAAGGACAAAGTGACGATGCGCGTGGGAAATGGTTCCAAGGTTGATGTGATCGCCGTCGGCATGCTCTCTCTCCTATTACCATCGGGATTAGTGATGAACCTGAATAATTGTTATTTAGTGCTTGCGTTAAGAATGAACATTATATCTGGATCTTGTTTATTGCGAGACGGTTACTCATTTAAATCAGAGAATAAAGGTTACTCATTTATATCTTTTATGGTCATGCACCCAATGTGAGGGGTTTATTCATATTGAATCTTGATAGTGATGATACACATGTTCATAACATTGATGCCAAAAGATGTAGAGTTGATAATGATAGTACCACTTTCTTGTGGCACTGCCGTTTAGGTCATATTGGTGTAAAACGCATGAGGAAGCTCCTTGCTGATGGACTTTTGGAGTCACTTGATTTTGAATCACTTGACACATGTGCACCATGCCTCATGGGTAAGATGACTAAAATGCCGTTCTCTGGAACAATTGAATGAGCAAGTGACTTATTGGAAATCATATATACTGATGTGTGCGGCAATGAATGTTACAACGCATAGTGGATATCGTTATTTTCTCACGTCCACTGATGACTTAAGTAGATATGGGTATAATTACTTGATGAAACACAAGTCTGAAACATTTGAAAAGTTCAAGCAATTTCAGAGTGAAGTTGAGGATCATCGTAACAAGAAGATTAAGTTCCTGCGATCTGATCGAGGAGGTGAATATCTGAGTTATGAGTTTGGCAGTCACTTAAGACAATGTGGAATTGTTTCATAGTTGACACCGCCCGGAACACCACATCGTAATGGTGTATCCGAACGTAGGAATCGAACCTTATTAGATATGGTGCGTTCTATGATGTCTCTTGCTAATTTGCCACTATCGTTTTGGGGTTATGCATTAGAGACAGCTGCATTCACTTTAAATAGGGCACCATCAAAATCCGTTGAGACGACGCCATATGAACTATGGTTTGGCAAGAAGCCAAAGTTGTCGTTTCTTAAAGTTTGGGGATGTGATGCTTATGTCAAAAAGCTTCAGCCTGAAAAGCTGGAACCCAAAGCGGAGAAATGCGTCTTCATAGGATACCCGAAAGAGACAGTCGGGATACCTTCTATCTCAAATCCGAAGGCAAAGTGTTTGTCGCTAAGAACGGAACATTTCTTGAGAAAGAGTTTCTCTCGAAAGAATTGAGTGGGAGGAAAATAGAGGCTGATGAGGTTATTGAACCTTTACTTCAACCAGAAAGTAGCACAACACAGAAAGATGTTTCTGTGGAACCTACGACGGTAGAAGAGGAAGTTAATGATGATGATCATGAAGCTTCGGATCAAGCTGCTATTGAACCTCGTAGGTCGACACGGCCGCGTACTACCCTTGAGTGGTACGGCAACCCTGTCTTGGAGGTTATGTTGTTGGACAACAATGAACCTACGAGCTATGGAGGAGCAGTGATGGGCCCGGATTCCGAGAAATGGTTAGAGGCCATGAAATCCGAGATGGGATCCATGTATGAAAACAAATTATGGACTTTGGAAGTATTACCTGAAGGGCGAAAGGCCATTCAGAACAAATGGATCTTTAAGAAGAAGACAGACGCGGACGGTAATGTCACCGTCTATAAAGCTCGACTTGTGGCAAAGGGTTTTTCACAAGTTCAAGGAGTTGACTATGATGAGACTTTCTCACCCGTAGCGATGCTTAAGTCTGTCAGAATCATGTTAGCAATAACTGCTTATTTCGACTATGAAATTTGGCAGATGGATGTTAAAACAGCGTTCCTCAACGGTTTCCTTGAGGAAGAGTTGTATATGTAGGAACCAATGTGGACATCCAGGTCCCTCCATTGGTTATTGACCATAGAGGTGTCTCGGTCATGTCTACATAGTTCTTGAACCCGCAGGGTCTGCACACTTAAGGTTTGGTGATGTTTCGGTAGTATAGAGTTATGTATGGTGGTGACCGAAGTTTGTTCGGAGTCCCGGATGAGATACCGGACGTCATGAGGAGCTCCGTAATGGTCCGGAGGGAAAGATTCATATATAGGAAGTCCCATTTTGGTCGTCGGAAAGGTTTCGGGCTCATCGGTAGTGTACCGGGAGTGCCGGTAGTGTATCGGGAGGCCTCCGGGAGGGGTATTTCGACCCAAGAGGCTTCATGGGCTGTGGGAGAGTGAATATCAGCCCTTAATGGGCTGGTGGAAACTCCCACACAAGGCCCATGTGGCTGGAGGAAAAAACCCAATAGGAAAAGGTGAAAAAAGGCAAAAAGGAGCAATCCTAGTCCTACTAGGATTGGAGGAGGATAGTCCTCCTCCACCTCCCACTTCGGCCGAAGCCTCCAAGGATTGGAGGCCAAGGCTGCCTCTCCTCCTCGTTCCCTCCTATATATGCTGGTGGATTTCTAGGGTTTTGCACTAGAATTTCAGCCACGTGCTACCCGTTCTTCCAGTGCATAGTTTCTCCTCTAGATCGGTTTTCTGCAGTGCTTAGGCGAAGCCCTGCCGGAATTGCTCCACCACCATCCCCGAAGCACCGTCAGGATGCTGGAGAACTCTTCTTCCTCTCCACTCCTTCTTGCTGGATCAAGACGGTGGAGATCGTCATCAAGCTGTACGTGTGCTGAACGCGGAGGTGCCGGCCGTTCGGTGCTAGATCGGAAGGATCGCGATCAAGTTCGTGAGACGGATCGTGATGAAGTTCGTGGGACGGATTGTGATCGGATCGCGGGACAGATCGTGATTGGATTGCGGGACGGATCATGATTGGATCGCGAGACGCATGGCGATTTGGATCGCGAAGACGTTTGACTACACCAACTGTGTTTCTTAACGCTTCCCGCTTAGCGATCTACAAGGGTATGTAGATCCACTCTCCTTCTCGTAGGTGCTCATCACCATGGATAGATCTACGTGTGCGTAGGAAATTTTTTGTTTCCCATGCAACGTTCCCCAACAAGTTCATCTACCACCAACATTAGAACATAAAATGATTTTTGAAATTTTCAGGACCTAACTACATCACACTTGTAGTTTTATTTTTCTCAAGTTCTGATAATTCACTAAAACTCAACTAAATGGATGGAATATAGCAATAATACTCTGAAATTACTGAATCCTGGCTAGTGCCCATCTAATGTGGCCTAATTTTTATGAAAAATGAAGTGGTACAAATTTCAAAATTATTTGAGGCATTTTCTTCACAAAAAGTCATTTGACGGACTTGGAAAATATATTTTTGTTTTTTATTACAAAATAATTTCAAATTCCTATGGAAATATTGTCAACAATGGTAACACCAACAGTTCTACCAAATGTTGGCATGCTATCATGAATTATGCCATTTATGTGGTCATTTGCATGTTAATATGCCTTGAAATCCATACAAGTTCATACTAGATAGGCCATTTTGTAAAGTTTTTTTTTCAAACTTGTTGTATTGCAGGTTTATGATTTTTCCCACTAACTACCGCACATAAGATGGCTCAATGTAAAGGAATTTCAATTTTTTAAACATTTTTCATTTTATTATTTTCAAAATGGGGTCAAACTTGAAATGTTGACCATCCATACAAAATGCTTTGGAGTTCCTACTTTGCTTGTCCCAAGTTCATCCACCACCAACATTAGAGCATGAAATTATTTTTGAATTTTTTTCGGACCAGACTACATCTCACCTGTAGTTCCAATTTGCTCAAGTTATGATAATTCACTAAAACTCAACTAAATGGATGGAATATAGCAATAATGCTCTGCAATCATTGAAGCGTGATTAATGGCCATCCAATTTGTCTTAATTTGGATGAAAAATGAAATGTCCCAAATTTCAAAATTATTTGAGGCATTTCCTTTAGTAAAAAGTCATTTGAGAGACTTGGAAAATAAAAATATATATTTATAATACAAAATAATTTCAATTTTTGTTTTTATTATGAAACAATTGCAAATTCCTACTTTGCTTGTCCCAAGTTCATCCACAAAACCAATATTCATGACCAAATTACTTTGGTGTGTCAAGTGCATCCACCACACAAAATGGTTTGAAAAAGGGAAACCATTGACACCCCGATGGTATACTACATAGAGTGACTTAATGGCGACTCCATCCTTCACTTCAGTTAGTATATAAAATGGCAAGAAGTGTTTCAAAAGACACATAGACATACTTGGTCAGGTGCCCTTCAGTCGCTCTTTGAGCGTGTGGTCTCATGTTTGAGTACCTTTCCTGGCATAATAAGCCATCCTTTCTTCACCCATTCAGCCCACATACCACCGCTCATCCATTGAAAGGTGGGCCCACCATTGGTGCCCCACGCACTAGTAAGTGCACCACCACCTACGACCGTGCTGCCAGCGACATGTGTGTCCTACGCGTTAGTGAGACCACCCACCTATGAACAGATCCCCCGCCGGACGTGTCCCACAAGTCAATATATGCGCCAACCATCTATGAGTGCGCATCCGCTGAGAGAGGTGTATCACAAGTCAGTATATGCCCCACAAGTCAGTATATGCGCCCACCATGACACGGGTATCCCACGTGTCAGTAACCGTGCCAAGTAACGGTCAAAGGCTTTCACCCAATGAGATGCGTTAGGATTTTCCCCGAAGAAGAACTATGATATAGTAAAGTAGTGAAAACTATTTCCCTTATCTAATAACCAAGGTTTATCGAACCAGTAGGAGTACAAGCAAGCAACATGTTAGCAACACCTACACACAAAAGACCAAATACTTGCACCCAATGCAAGCAAGAGGATTCTCAATCCCCTTGTACTTGTTGAAAGCAAGGATTAAATCTGATAGTGATAGATAGATAATTTGCAAAGTAAAAATAAAGTAATAAAGTGCAGAAATATATTTTTGGTTTCTGTAATATGATTAAAGTAGACCCAGGGGCCATAGTTTTCACTAGAGGATTCTCTCTTTTAGCATATCATACAGTGGGTACACAAATTACCGTTGGTCAATTGATAGAAAAGCGAATAATTATGATGTTATTCATGGCATGATCATGTGCATAGGCATTACGCCCATGACAAGTAGACCGAGTGCTGCCTACATCTACTACTATTACTCCACCAATCGACTGCCTCCTGCGTGCATCTATAGTATTAAGTTCATAACAAACAGAGTAACACTTAAGCAAGATGCCATAATGTAGACAAAGAAAGACAAGAAGTATGTTCAGACCTCTTCGTTTTATCCTTAGTGGCAACAACACATTATGTGCCTTGCTACCCTTGTTGTCACTAGGTGAGGACACTGGAAGATTGAACCCACAACTATTCATCACTTCCACTAGATGGATAGATCAACTTGGCCAAAGAAAACCCATAGATAGGAAAGCATTACATAGCTATATAAATCACTCATAATATAGTTCTGAATTTACTCAATTAGTTTCAATGAATAATCTGATCATAAACCCACGATTCATCAGATCCTAGCAAACACACCACACAAAAGGATTACATTGAATAGATCTCCAAAGAGAACATGGTATTGAAGATCAAAGAGAGATAGTAAGCAATTGAACTAATCATTATGGTCCCATAGGTCTATGGTAGACTACTTCATCGAAGAGGCAGCAAGGTTGATGTAGACCCTACATGATCGATTCCCCATCTGGCAGGCTATCGGAAAAGGACTCTAGATGGGATGGCGATAGAACAGAGACTTGCAACGGCATAAGAATTCTTTCGGGCGTCTCTCTGTCTTTTTGGAATATTTGGGAATTTATATAAGCAGAACTAGGTTAAACGGAGCCACAAGGGTCCCACAAGGCAATATGGAGCGCCTACCCCCCTAGGCTCTCCCTGTTATCTTGATGTATCCTTGTTTGTCATCCGGACCCCCTGGAAGCTTCTAGGGTGTCTTCTGGTCCAGAAAAAACCGTCAAAAAGTTTCGTGGCATTTGGACTCTGTTTGGTATGGATTTTCTGTAAAACCAAAAGTAGGCAAAACAACAGGTGACACTAGGCACTGGGTTAATAAGTTAGTTTCCAAAAATGATATAAAATTACATAGAAAGTATCTAATATTGATAATATAATAGCATGAAACAATCAGAAATTATAGACACATTGGAGATGTACCAGCATCCCCAAGCTTAATCCCCGCTCGTCCTCGAGTAGGTAAATGATAAAAACATTTTTTTGATGTTGAATGCTAGCTAGCATGTTTATCATGTAATCTCTTGTATGGAAAGAATATTGGTAAACACTGAAGTAATCAATAGCAACATAATAATATCCATGAATATAAGAACATAATCATTACTGTTTCAAAATATACGATGCTTAACAAATGTTATCCCTACTCGTTGAATCATGTAAGCATGGCATGGCCGTGTCTTCCTAACACAAGTACAAATCATGAGCCCCCCCGGTTTCAGGTTAGTCATTTGGTTCATACTTATTCACGCACTTTAGCTTTTTAAACTACACACAATACATAAACATGAGCCATGGACATAACACTACGAGTGGAATAGAATATGGTGGTAGATATTAATAAGGGAATACAAAAAGTGGAGAAAGTTTTGCATAAACTAGGCAGATCAATAGGCAATGGAGAGGACCATCTATCGATATCAATGCAAGGAGTAGGGATTGCCATGCAATGGACACACTAGAGCTATAAGTATATGAAAGCTCAAACTAAAACTAAGTGGTGCATCCGACGTGCTTGCTCATGAAGACCTGGGGCATTTGAGGAAGCTTGTGATCGGTATACACAAGCCAAGTTCTATAACAAAATATAATTCACACTAGTATATGAAAATGACAAATTAGGAGACTCTCTTTAAATGAAGAACATGATGCTACTTTGAAGCACAAGTGTGGTAAAAGGATAGTAGCATTGCCCCTTCTCTATTTTCATATCTTTCTATATCTCTCATAGTCCGGAATGTCATCCTCATTCTTTAGAGGAATCATTAGCCTCAATCATCCATTATTTTTCATCACTGGGAAAATGCTCTAATAATGATGGGCATCACACGATTACTTACTTACAACTCAATAAAACCTAGAACAAAATATAACTCTATATGAATGCCTCTGGCAGTATACCAGGGATGTGCATTGGTGTTGCATAACATGTATTACAACGATGAATGGTGTAGTTGCCACAAATATCATAACAACTCTATATGATCATGCAAAGCAATATGACGATGAACACACATGTCATGAAACGAAACAATGGAAGTTGCATGGCAATATATCTCGGAATGACTATGGAAGTGCCACGATAGGTAGGTATGGTGGCTAGTTTGGGGGAAGATATAAGGAGGCTTATGTGTGATAGAGTGTATCATATCATGGGGTTTGGATGCACCGGCGAAGTTTGCACCAACTCTCGAGGTGAGAAAGGGCAATGCACGGTATCGAAGAGGCTAGTGATACGCGGAAAGGTGGTCGTGCGTATAGTCCATGAACTCACATTAGTCATATAGAACTAACATAGTTATTGTGAAAGTTTATTAGGCCTCGAATTAAAGCACTACCCTCATGCCCTAGGGAGGAGGTTGGTATGAGTTAACCATCGCGCGCCCGCGACTCAAATAACACGAGGATTTCAAAGAGGAATAAAAGTGCTCCAACATCCCGGTCATGCCACTACCGGCACTTAACTGAGTAGTCCATAACAAGCTTTAATATCGATATCTTTAGTAACCAATGATCATGAATCTATACCCTTTCATATTACTACACTAGTATAATCAAATCATGCAAACCTTATTTAGTGATCTACATGCAAATTTTTATTATATTCCTCTTATATACCTATCATTTTCGGACTAGTCATTATAACCATTGCATATTACCACTTCCATTTAAGAATCTCAAAAATATTTAAGTGAAGCACGAGATGCAATGATTTCTATTAAATATAATCACCACCGTGCTCTAAAGATATAAGTGAAGCATATGAGCAACTACATAGCTCAAAAGATATAAGTGAAGCACATATAGTATTCTATATGCTAGTGGGAATTTTTCGATTCCATAAGTGAAGCAGGTAGTCTCATGTTTTGTCACTTCCATATGCTAGTGGGAATTTTTCATTATAGAACTTGGCTTGTATATTCGAACAACAGGCTTCCTCAAATGCCCGAGGTATTCATGAGCAAGAAAGTTGGATGCACACCCACTTAGCTTCAGTTGAACTTTCATACACTTATAGCTCTAGTGCATCCATTGCATGTCAATCCCTAGTTCTCACATTGATATCTATTGATGCGCATCTCCATAGCCCACTGATACGCCTAGTTGATGCGAGACTTTCTTCTCTACTTTTACCCCTTTGAAGCCTACACTCGTGCAGTGACGTGTAATACAAACGGTTTTTAACCCCTTTCCGTGACATAGTTTTAAACCGTCGCCTTGCCTGTGTGGGCGATAGGGGGGGTCCATCCAACAAAACACAGCAAAATCGTCGGCGATGGTGGCCAATGAACACAAATGTTTGTCAAAACTAAGCATATGGGATGTCCGCATCTATCACAAACGAGAGTCACCGGTCAACCGTTTGTGATATGGCATCCTTCCCATACGGACCATCCTTGCAACTTACACTCGTGCACGAACGACTCTAGGCCAGCCCCTTGTGATGGTGCACCGCCCATCCTTCTTTGTGTTGATGAGGACATCCAAGTAGTCATTGGGGCCTAGTAGATATACTTTAACGTTCACACGTACACCAATCATGTAGTTTGAGAGGTAATCCTGAGTAAACTCCTTTGAGAACCATGATGTGGCTTGAAACTGCATTGGTATTTTCCCAAAGAAGAAGGGATGATGCAGCACAACTACGGTAAGTATTTCCCTCAGTTATGAAATCAAGGTTATTGAACCAGTAGGAGAACCAAGGAACACTATATAAATGGTACCTGCACACAAAGAACAAATACTTGCAACCCGACACGTAAGAGAGATTGTCAATCTCTCCTCGGTAAAAGATAGATTGGTTTATATGAGATTGGATAAATAGATCGCACAAGAACACAAAATAAAAGATGCAAATAAAAAGTGTAGCAATGTATTTTTGGTTTTCTGGATAAATAGATTTGAAAGCAAATGTGAAAAACATAGATCGAAAAGCAATATATTAAAAGGATAGACTCTGGAGCCGTAGATTTCACTTGTGGCTTCTCTCAAGAAAATATCACACGGTGGGTAAACAAATTACTGTTGGGCAATTGATAGAAGATCAAATAATCATGACAATATCCAAGACAATGATCAATATATAGAGATCACGTCCAAGATTAGTAGACCGAAAGGATTCTACATGTACTACTATTACTCCACACATCGACCACTATCCAGCATGCATCTAGTGTATTAAGTTCATGGAGAAACAGAGTAATGCAATAAGAACGATGAGATGATGTAGACAAGATCTATTCATGTAGGGATATACCCCATCTTGTTATCCTTAATAGCAATGATACATGCGTGCCTTGCTGCCCCTTCTGTCAATGGGAGAGGACACCGCAAGATCAAACCCATCACAAAGCTCCTCTTCCCATGGCAAGAAAAATTAATCTAGTTGGGCTAACTAAACCAGAGATTCGAAGAATAAATATGAGGCTATAAATAATCATGCATATGAGAGATCAAAGGAAGACTCAAATAATATTCATGGATAGAAACTAATCATGAGTCAAACTTCATCGGATCCCAGAAAACACACCGCAAAAAGTCATTACATCAAATAGATCTCCAAGAGACGATTGTATTGAGAATCAAAATAGAGAGAGAGGAAGCCATTTGGATACTGCCTACGGACCCGTAGGTCTATGGTGGACTACTCACGCATCATAGGAGAGGCACCCATGAGGATGATGAACCCCTTCGTGATGGTGTTAGATTGGATCTCGTGGTTCTGGAAGTTGCGACGGCTGGAATTGTGTTTCGTCGGCTCCTCTAGGATTTCTGGAATTTTAGAGCATTCATAGAGCTCAGAGGCAGTGGAGGAGACCTCCATGGGCCCCACAACCCATCAGGGTGCGCTAGGGGCCTCAGGCACTCCATGGTGTCTTGTTGGCTCCACGGGCCTCCCCCTAGGTGCTTCCTTGACTCCCAAGTCATCTTCTGGTCCAGAAAAATATCTAATTTTTTTTGTGGCATTTGGACTTCGTTTGGTACTGATATTCTGCAAAGTAATAATCAAGCAAAAAATAGCAACTGACACTGGGCATTATGTCAATAGGTTAGTCCCAAAAATTATATAAAGTTGCTATAAAATGATTATAAAATATCCAGAATGATAATATAACAACATGGAACAATAAAAATTATAGATACGTTGGAAACGTATCAAACCACTACAAACAAAATAGATTCACACATTGTAAATTTATAAGCTAACAACTCATTATGGCCAGTAAAAAGAAAGGTACATAGTTCATAGTTACCATCCGAGAGTTCACTATTGTCTTGGATAAGGTGTAAAGAAATAGTTTAATTTCCATATTTTGTCCCATTTTATTAACAACCTTCATAAGTTTCCTCACTTGATGCTGGTTCATGAATATCTCATTGCCCCATATGCAAACAGGGTCGACACATGGATCTTTACCAGTGACATATGTACCTATAAGCAACAAGTTAGTATTAGAAGGTAAACTGAAATTGCACAATGACGTAGTACAATATTCCCTGCCCCGGTATATAAGATCTTATTACATCCAAAATACTCACATATTTGATGTATTAACATCTTATACTTTGGGGTGGATGGAGTATATATGTATAAGCCGTGTGATGAAACTAACCCAGATATTGCCCTAGGTAAGTACATCGAAAGGCATGTTAAGTACTGACAGGCTAGACATCAACCAAATATATTCATGGTAAACAACATGATCACTAAATGATAGCTTCAGTGTGCAGGTTTAAGCACACTTGCTAAGCTAATAATAAGTGGAGATGTGTGTTATAGTCATTCAAGCAGGTATTGTGCACGTTTAAGCACACTAGTTATAGTTACATAAAAATGGAAAGGCTTGTGATCACTACTACAAGCTTAGCAACCAACCAAATATAGTAATTCATAGTGGTACTATTGAAATTGCATAGAATGTAGCTGGTGCTTACACATCAAATTGTATAACTGAACATCACATTGTGAAAAAATAGAAATAAATAGTGGGCATGTTAACTATTTCAGGCTTAACAGGAACCACATATGGCTGTTGAAACTGGTATGATGAAATTGAACTACAAAGTACTTACTTGCAGATATAGAACTTCACAATGTGAATAACTGAAATAAATAAGGCGAACTATATAGCAATTGAATCAGGACATATGCCCAGTACAAACAACCGAGCTAGGAAAAACAGTTAAACAAGGCATATGATCACAACAACAGGCTTGATAGCAACCAAAAATAGTCATTCGTACTGTACTGTTGAAATTGCATAGAACGTAGCCGGTGCTGAAACATGAAATTGTATAACTTGACATCACATGCGAAAGAACTGGAATAAATAGTGCATGTGTTAACTGCACCAGGTTTAACAGGAACCATATATGGCTCTTGAAAAAGGTATTGATGAAATTCAATTCCAGAGTCCATACATTTAGCATCAGCGAAATAATTTAACATGAGACGGGTTTCCTCACCTGTCATAGATGGGCTCATTCCCATTAGAAGAGCGCGGATTATGGGTGTGCTCCCTCTTGTCACAGATGGGCTCCTTCCCCTTGGAAGAGCAGGGATGCAAGGTGCCCTCCCTGATGTCACGTATGGGATCTTTCCCTTTGGAAGAGATAGATAGGGTGCCGTTGTTGGCGTCGGTGTCGGCGACGTCGATGAGGTCTGACTTGGCAGCTGACGATGCCGAGCCACCGCCATAGAACATGTCCTTCATAAATGACAAAAAGGGGCTCCATGAAGATGAAGGAAGGCAAATTCTTGAGAGCGAAGCAGAGTAGATTAGCGACTGGGCCTTGCATGAGGTTGACGGGGGTTGAACCCGAGGGGTCGGGGTTGGGCCACTTAACCTGTGACATAGCCCGCGACAAGCCGTCACTGTCGACGAGCTCGATGTCGTAGCCTGTTGCATCGATCTGCATACATATGGGAACCCGCTGTCTTACAACCTTGTGGTCGTTAGATTTCCCGACAGCCTCAGAGGCCAACTCGTCGTCGTAGTCAGCTTCCCCGACGGCCTCGGCAGCCACCTCGTCATTGTAGATAGCTTCTCGAGTGGCCTCGATGGCCACCTCGTCACCGTAGTCAGCTTCCACAGCAATCCCTGCGGGCACCTCGTCATCGTAGTCAGCTTCCCCAACAGCCTCGATGGCCACCTCGACATTATCCAGCGGAAAGGCCGCAATATATCTCCTTTTGGCCATTTTCTCCTCGATCTCCCCTAGAAATGTAGCTGGGATTAGGCTGTGACGTTTTGTGGTTGGGGATGTAGATCTATGAGGAAGGGGTGTTTAGCAGGTGCCATCCAAGAAATTCAGGGCGACGAGGGTACGGAAATGGGTTCATAACCTACATGGGGAGAGCAGGAAAGGTTGACTGTGGAACGCGGAGCGGGGTTGGGGGCGGCGGCGGTGACGGTGAGGTAGCAACGAGGGAGTTATGTGGGGTGGGGGATGAGGGGCTTAGTTGGTATTTGAGGAAATGTCATGGCAACTTTAAATTTTACTTGGAGGGAAGGAAAAATCGGGACAACTGAAATTTATATGAAGGGTTTGACGGGGCGCAAGAGGAACAAACACCGCACACAGCCTAAACATTATACCCGTGTGCAATTCAAATAGAAAAACCCATAGCCATCAATTTTTAAATTGATCAAGGGAGGTAGCTATTTTTAAGATTTCTCTATGAGGGTTGGTGCAAAGGTGGTATGTAGTTACGTGACTACCACGTGCCGGGTGTGGCACACAGTTAGCATGCGGGAACCGTGTCTACTGTGTACAAAATCGCACATAGTTGTCTTGTTCAACTCATCTTCTATTTAAGTTTCAAGAAAGACTCCTCTCCCATTGATATAACAACATTGGAAAATAAACACGATAAATCTAGGTTCATAGCACAAACAGACCTACTTGCAGACCAAATGTATGTATGGAAAGTTTGTTGTGGTGTTCAACTACAGAATGCAAAACTTTCATGTGACACACAATGTCTCGCAGAGCACAGAGTAATGTTAGCTTATGCCCCCCACACCTTCGAGTCGGCGGCAGGGGGGTAGCTACAATATATATATATATATATATGAACATACACACTTATACTAGGACTGCAATTTCACCCAACCGTAACACAAAACCAATAGAAATCCTCATGATCACCCCCTCCCCCATGCTTTAGTTCTGAGGGTAGATTGCACGGGCCCACTGATGGGTGCGTCTCAGAAACTTCACAAGATGGGTGAGACCACAACCACATGTGTGTGGCTCAATTAATTAATTAAGGTGGTGTGATATTTTGTGCATGCATAACTTTTTGATGTGGCACATATGCCTCTCAAAAGTCGAACGGTACGTAGTACCTGACCTAGGTTTCGTGTATACGAACTATTGTGTTGCTCCTCCCCTGCCCCACGCACACACATGCTTCAAACCGACAACACGACCTATATATATGTATGCGCTCAAACTTCTGTCTCGTATCTCACCATGAACTATATTGTAACAAGTAATGAGAAGACTATATCTACCTTGGTCAAATTAATCTGTACTATGGGCCGGTTTAAGTGATAGATCACACGGGTCCACAAACTTGGCATGTCATCCATAACCACACGAGGGAGTGTGTGTAGACAACACCAACGCACATGCATGGCCCCATGCACATACGTATGAAAGCGCTGTGCAATGTTTTCAAATACCAAACACACAACTTTCACTGCCACATGTGTGTCTCCCGGACCATAATGGCCCCGTACCGAGGTTAACGACCCATACATACATACATACATACATACATACATACATACATACATACATACATATATATATATACATATATATACACATATGTCAACTACGCGCACCCACAGTTCGAGTCGATAGGAGGGATTCAGTGTGTACGATGCGTTGGAATTTTTGTTAGAAATATCAATGCATATGTCAACTACGTACAATATATATAACACATATACCAACAATAAGAATCCACCTTGGTCAAATTAACATCTCTACAGCTGCGTGTCAAAGTGACGACCCACATGGACATGGATGGGCGGGTGTGATGCTGATGACCATGTGAGAGAGTGTTTGACAAAACAAAAGACAAGTGCATGAGGCCCACACATATATGTATATATGTAATTAACTGTTTGTTTAGTTAGTACCCAATGGAAATTTAATGTCACTTGCCTCACAAACTGTAAGTCGACTTATGAAGAGGATCGATCACAATGCATATAGTATATGTATGCCTCCCCACCCCATCCCCCATTTCAAGATGATGGTGGGATGGGTTCATGGGTATATATGCATGCACTCAAAAAACATTTGTCTCGATGTCTAACCATGGCATATGGTAATGCGTACCGAAAAGGATCCACTTTGGTCAAAACAATATATAATATAGGTGACCACACATGGGCCCCATAGATTGACGCATCACTGATTACCATGTGAGGGAGCCACTTAGGACCACCATCAATTATATGTGACCCAAGCATATGCATAGGTTTGTCTTTTGATGTCAAAATGCCAACTGCACAACTTTGATCCATTGTGTACTTCACAAATTGGAATGTCCCCACTCTAAAGAAAACTGCGTGCAATATGTATGTCTCCTCCCACCCACCCCTCAACTTTGAGTGGTGGAGGTACTCATGAGTACGACACAACACTCTTTGGTGTGGAATCTCACCATGATCTACCACAATAGATAGTAGATTAACTGAACCGACCTTAGTCAAACCCCTATCGATGCGGCTCAAAAGTGATAGACCACGTGGACCCACGAATGTGCGCGTCACTAATAACGCACGAAGGATTATTGTCCGAGGGACAACCACCACCATGTGCATGTGTCCTAAACACATGCATGACGTTAGAGGTGCACCTTGTTTCAAATATTTCAGTGCACAACGTTGATAATTTGGGTTGGCAACTACCTCACAAAACGGACAATCCCACACATAGAGGCTCGTGCAACAAGTGAACCGGCAAGAGCCCCCCCGCGCGACCACCACCGAAAACACCACTTCGAGGTGCATCAAATTATTTTTATGCAGAAAACATGTGACACACAAGTCCATGTTATAATTATAAAATGTTCATATATCATTCTAAAAATATGCAATAATTGAGTTTCCAGGAATTCATTAGGGGAAATCATATGTCCCCTTGGGTTCATGTTTAGTCGCCATGTAATAAATGGTAAGGAAACTTAAACATCTTGGCGTCGTGGAAAACAGTGAAAATCTTGGTTTTAGACAGCTCGATGTCAAACATCGAAAAAATCATTTTAAATTGAAGTAAATCCAAAAATCAGCTAAAAATCATGAAAATTGGGATTCCGTTTCATGATACATATATATATATTGTGCTAAATTTTGGCCTAATTGGAGACAAGTTTTTGATGTACTTTTCTTGAAAACGGGAGCTTATTAAAGGTTGGTACACACACTTGTCACATTACCATCACGAACGATTACAATATTCTATCGTGTGCGTTGGTCCCAACAAATTATTATGTACCACCACGAGCCCCGTGTGCCGTTCGATCAGACGTGAGTTGATGGGACGCATGCGAGCAGTCCGCTGCTTAGGCTGACCGTGAGGCATGCGAGCAGGTGTGTAAATTGACAGGACGCATGCGAGCAGGCCACTTTGGCTCACCGAGAGACGTGCCAGCTGGTGTGTGAATTGACAGGACACGTGCGAGCAGTCCTCTGCGCAGGCTCACCGGGAGACGTGTAAGTAGGGGTGAGGCATGCGAGAAGACCGCTGTGTAGGATCATTGGGAGGTGAGCCGTTTAACCGCCTCCCGCCTAGCTCCCAACAACTCTATCTTAATCGCGCCTGTGCCGCTAGTTATAGCAGGCGGCCGCACTCCCCTCTATCCACACACCGCGCCTACATCCTCGCTGTCATTCCTAGTTGTAAACGCTCTCGGAAGTGTATCAGATGGCGACCAAGCGCACCATGGGAGGGAGTGGTGATGTGGGGTCCGAAGATGGGGATGGCAAAGCAACTAAGCATCTCTTGAGGCTGGGTGACGAGGTTGCCCTCCTCGCCGATGAGGTCTCACGCGGATAGAAGCACGAGCATGATGTCGTAAGTCCCGTCGTGCCTCCCGAGCAGGAGGCGATGCTACACAAAGACTACTACGACCTCTCTAATGACGACTCCAGCGACAACGAATCCGACGACTCCGATAGCAACAACTCCGATGACGATGGAGAACATGTTAGACCCTCCTATTTTGGTAACTATATCATAGGGTATCTCTGATTAATTATGTTTTGACCTTTTTTGGAATGGAGAGCCCGTGTTCATGTTATTTCAATCCATGTAACCAGAGTAAGATTCGATAGATCCGTGTTAGTATGTATGTATTGATTGTTTGTTAGGTAAATGATAAGTGACTTGGATAAGTGACATCCGTACAAATGATTATGCTAATATTATGTCTAAGATTTTACAGTGATTTAATGGTTGACCTGTAAAAATGATCATTTTGCTAATAATCCATCTATATAGATGATTATACATGTACCCATTTGTATATAAACATTGTATAAGAGAATTTAGATCACTACTTTAGTGATAATGGGGAGTAGTACTTACTTCAAAGTTCCTTGTTTGTTTGACAATAATCATTTCATGCATTTATAGTCATTAGTTAATAAATTTGTTGCACTAAGTTGTTTGTGATATCATTTTATGCATTTCATTCATAAATTTCATGATTTTTTACTATATGTATAGGTTCTATCTGACGATGTTGGCAGCGATAAATATGACCAAAGAAGGTACAAGAAACAAAAGCTCAGGGAGCTCTATGCGAGAACGCATAATCATCGTATCAGCACCTGGAATGGAGGCTTCGGATGCTCGTTCTGTGCCCAAAGGCTTAACCCCGCGTTTGCAAGTGTTCTGGCGCATGTGCGGGGATGCATAATCATCATATTAGGACCCGGAATGGGGGCTTCGGATGCCCTTTCAGCGCCCAAAGGCTTAACCCCGCGTTTGCAAGTGTTCTGGCGCATGCTAGAGGACGAGCCATTGGATCCTTCAAGAAGAAGTATTCTCAGAGGATGGCGCATGCCACGTACGCGGAGTACCTGGAGAAAGTTTACGTTGTTTGTGGGTACGATTAGGATTGAGTTATATATACATATCCCGATGCCAGCACTACCCTAGCTATCTATAGTTTGTGCATCTTATATCTCTGCTTGAGTATGTTTATTATGTGTTGATCTAGATGTTGGTGAGACTCTGTTTTATGAACTAATACGTAGAGCAATGTAATTGCAGTCTTGAGTTACAACCAGTTTGGTTGATGGAATATTTATGCTTATCTTAGAGTCCCCACACAATTTACTACTAGCAACTGTTTGCCCACATCATGCACAACTACCTGTGAGTGTTAGAAGTTTTTTTACACTATGCATATTATGGTAAAAAATTCTTGCCTTATCTGGAAACTTGTTGAATGAAGTAAAAAAATTCAGGTGACACATGAAAGAGGAAATTTGGAACCCACAAACTTGGTTATTTTCCCAGATTGAAACCGGGTGTGAGGACTAACATTGTTCCGCAACACACATGTGTCCTGATTGTCCAGAACGCATATCCGCAGATCACACATTTGCGGCTATAGGATTTACACGGACCACGACAACCCCCTTACACCGTAGTGACACTTATCCCAAATGGCTGTGTCTACTGAACCGTCGCCTCCGAAGCGCATTATTATTTTGGCCGAAAAAACCCTCTTCATCGTCCCCGCTTAATAAAACCCTCACCGTCCTTCCCAGTCACACTCGCACTACATATGTCACACCGCTACTCAGTGCGGAACGTGTATGCTGCTTTAAATCATTGCACACACTTTGTTTTTGCTAATTGTTTGCCATTTAACGCCTACAATAATGGGAGCTTCTTACAGCCGACGTGTGGCCAACCGAGACGGGCGAGAAGCTGTGCACGGTTGCGCATGCTAACGGGCTCACCAATGATATGTTGGCGGCACCTCGAGCCCCCGTGTGGCCAAATGAACCGTCGGGGACACTTGTTCGTGCGCTGATCAAGCTTGCACAACAATCCTCCGTTGGTTACGCGATGACACGTGCCAATTTTAGCCCGTCCAGCCCCCATTTACTCCACCGCTCATTAAACCTATTGTCTCTCTTCAACCTTTCCCCACAATGCAAGAAGCACACCCACACTCCAAATATAGAGAGGATATCCTGCTCGACTCCAATAGCGGAGCTCCCAGCGGCTGCCGATGATCAGCGACAGTTCACCATTCGTGCCTATGTGGACACTCACGTAAGGTTCAAGAACTCCACGGTGGTGTATGCCAATGACCCGGTCTAGGTGGAGAACTCCATCCACACCATGGAGCAGTTACTTTCCAAGGACAAGTACAAAGTGGTCGGCTTCGACCTCGAGTACACCGGCGGTCGTGCCGGGCAATAATCAGAAGGTTGTCATCGCCCAGTTGTGCATGGGCCATTACGTCCTTGTCTACCACTACTGCCTGGCCACAAGGCCTTGCAATTGATTTGCTAGGTTTGTCAACAACCCCGATTACATATTCGATACAGTGGACACCACCAACAATGAAAAGGTGCTCAAGACCACGGGCTTGGCCTGCCCGAATCTTGTGGACATCCAATGCGTGTACAAGATCTTGGGCAGCAAGGATAAGCATAAGGACTCTCTGGTTGACATCTCCATGGACATCATCCACCCCTACTATAGAGGCATGAAAGATGTCTGCAAGAAGAAGAAGGTTGCCTGGCACCACCCCCCGGTATGAAGGCTAGATGAGGATCACGACAAGTACACGACCAAGGACGCGTACGTAAGCTATGAGATGTGCAGGCAGATTGTCGACATGAGGAAGTGCCTCAATCCTGTGCCGACTGGCATCCCTCATCACAAGAAGTATAGATGAATGATTGATGATCATTACTACTAGTTTAGTATGCATGCACTTGTTAATTGATGTGTGCAAATGTTATCTGTAGTCAGTAATGTATTTGGATGTTTATTTAGGTTATGCAATCATGATGTTGCTCTATAGAAAGATCATAGATGCTATGCAGACATAGAAAATCACATCGCTTACGATTAAAGAAAGGAACACGTTGGTGATGATTTCAAAAATCACAGACAATTTGGTGCGAGCAAGTGTTTGCCCATAGGCCACATCACACACAACTTATTATCAGGAATTGTCTGTCTTTTTATCGGTCTTCACACACAATTCCTAGTTCTGACCTATTTGCCGGGTATCACATACATCTTGTTATGCTGAATCATTTGTGTCACTTTTGATCAATGCAAACAGTTCGTCCGAACGGCCTGTTTGCCGGGTATCACATACAATCATGCAAATGACATCTTATGAGGGAGACTCGTATTTTTGTAGTAATAACTTTTTCTTAGTATGGGATACGTCTCCGTCGTATCTATAATTTTTGATTACTTCATGCCTATATTCTACAACTTTCATATACGTTTGGCAAAATTTTATAATAATTTTGGCACTAACTTACTTACTCAGTGCCTAGTGCCTGTTCCTGGTTTTTGTGTGTTTTTTGTTTCTCAAAAATTCCAAATCAAACAAAGTCCAAACGCGATAAAAATTTACGGAGATTTTTTCCGAATATATGTGAATTTTTAGAGTCCGAATTAACGCAAGATGATGCACCAGGGCCCCACCACATATCCCACCGCGCCACTAGGGGGGTGGTGCGGCCTGATTGGTTGTGGCCAGCCCTTAGGTCAGTTGAGGCTCTCCTTCTGCCGCAAGAAAGATGTTTTTGTGATAAAAATCTTGTCAAAATTTTAGCCCTACCAGAGTTACGGATTTCCGGATATTTAAGAAATAGTGAAGGGGTCCGAAAACAATCGCAAAAACAAGAGAGAAACAGAGAGAGAGATCCAACCTCAGAGGAGCTCTTGCCCTCCGGGAGCCAGGGCTACCATGGACCATAGGGGAAACACTGCTACCACCTAGGGAGGAGGCCAGGGAAGAAGAAGGAGGGTGGCTCTCTCCCCTCTCTCCCGGCAGTGCCGGAGCGCCGTTGGGGCATCCATCATGACGGCGATCTACACCAACAACTTTGCCGCCGCCATCACCGCCACCATCACCTTCCCTCATCTATCTACATCGGTCCACTCTCCCGCTTCCCGCTGTACCCCTTACTTGAACATGATGCTTAATGCTATATATTACTATTCGATGATGTGTGGCTATCCTATGATGTTTGAGTAGTTTCTTTTTGTCCTATGAGTTGATTGATGATCTTGATTGGTTTGAGTCGTGTGGTTTATTTTGGTGCTTTACTAAGGTGCTTTCCATGAGGCGCACACGTGAAAGATTCACTTATTATGGGTGGCTAGAGTGAGAGAAGCTTACACCCGAGTAAGCGGGTTGTTTATGTATGGGAGTAACGGGGACTTGATGTTTAATGGTATGGTTGTTTTTTACCTTAATGATATTTAGTAGTTGCGGAAGCTTGTTAGAGTTCCAATCATAAGTGCATATGATCCAAGTACAGAAAGTATGTTAGCTAATGCCTCTCCCTCATATAAAACTACAATAATGATAACCGATCTAGTTATCGATGCCTAGGACAATCTCGCAAATCCTATCACCACTTTTCCACACTCGCTATATTTACTTTATTGTTCTTTTATTAAGAATCACCTAACTTTTATTTCTAGGTTCTTTATTACCTTGAAAAACTATCTTTACACCTACTAAGTACTTCTAGTTTTTTTCTCGCAAAGTAGTTTCATACTTGTTCTAGGTAAAGTAAGCGTTAACGTGCGTAGAGTTCTATTGGTGGTCGATATAAATTGAGAGAATATTAATTGTACCTTTATCTCCTAGTTGGGTTCGACATTCTTGCTTATTGGAAAAGGCTACAAATGATCCGGTACACTTGTGGTTTATCAGTATGCAATGGACGATTAATATCTAGACATTAATATGCAATTGACGATTAATATCCAGACCTTAAGAAGCAAAACCATGACCGACTGTATCATGCGCGGCTCCAATGGCGTTCCCAATGGCTGCCGATGACGAGTGCTAGTTCACCATGCATGTCATAACGGACACGCCCTGTCGGTTCGCGGGGCTCTCGGTGGTGTACACAAAACATCCGATCTGGGTGGATAACTCCAACTTCATGGACCCGTTACTCGATCAGGACAAGTACAAAGTGGTCTCGTTCAACCTCGCGTTCAAACGCACACTCTGCTCTCCTGTCCCTGAGTGTGCTCTGCTCTCACGCCCCTTGGACGCGATTTGCTAGCGGTTAGGGACGGCCGACGATCACGTTCGGGGATCTATATGCATGCGGTTGCGCCACACGCGTCGCCCTATGTAGTTATGTGCTCCACGACTGAATCACGCCCTGCAAAAACTACCATCCACACATGCCGGTTTTCCAGGACGTCCAGCCCCCATTTGTACCCACGACCATTAACCATAGTCTCTTCACGCTTTCGATCACGCCCCACATCACAATAAGCACACCAATGTTCTTAGAATCGTGATTTTGAATCGGATCAAAGCTCCGATGATAGGATCGCAAATCATAGAATCTTCACTATTAGGATCATAGAAACATAGATTCTATGAACTAAAATGGTAGAATCAGATGGGTCAGTTTGGATCGTAAATTCATAGAATCGTATAACAGAATCATGATTCTGACAACCTTGAAAGACACCCTCGATGATGCATACAGAGAGGATGTCCAGCGGCGCTCCAATGGAGTTCGGCACGCATCATGTTGAGACCCACATGAGGAAGACGGACCTCATGGTGGTGTACACCAATGACCCAGTCATGGCGGAGGACTCCATCGACACTATGGAGCGGTTGCTTGATGCGGATGACAAGTACAAAGTAGTCGGCTTCAACCTATCTTACATTGGAGGTCATGCGGGCATGATCAGGAGGTTGTCATTGCCTACTTTTGTGTGTGCCATCACGTCCTCCTCTACCACTACTGCCTGGCCATAGTGCCTTGTGAGTGTTTCACTAGGTTTGTCAACAACCCCGACTACAGGTTCACTACGGTGGACACCACCAATGATCCAAAGGTGCTCAAGACTTCGGGCTTGGCCTGCCAGAAGCTTGCCGACATCCACGACCACTACAAGGTCTGGGGCAGCAATAATAAAATGGACTCCCATGTTGACCTCACCGAGGCCATCACCGACCCTACTATAGACACATGAAGGCTGAGTGCGACAAGAACAAGTCTGTCTGGCATAGGGACTGGCTGAAGAAACTAGATCAATATCATTTCCATACCACGACCAAGGAAGTGTACACATGCTATGAGATATTGCCGATCATTCACATGAGGAAGTGCCTCCTACCTGAAGACAATGATGGATTGAGCCACAAGCAGAGAGGTGGAGACAAGCGTCATAGGAAGTAGATGATTTGATGATTGTTTCTCATACTCCCTCTATGCCGAAATATTTGTAGTTTTATAGGGATACGTTTAATATGCATGTAATAGTTTATTGAGGTGTGCGCCAATGTTATGTGTGTATTTGGATGTTTAATTTGGTTATGCAATCACGTTCTTATAAATAGAGCATAGATGTTTGTGGGAAGATTGAGAAAATCACATCGCATATGGAATAAACAACCAAATCCGTCGATGATAATTTCATCAATCCTCGATAGTTCTTTATCCGGAACCGTTTGCCCACAACACATGTGAAAGCACAATGTGCTCCCTTGGTGGTTTTGATAATTCATGACAACATACATTGTCTCTTGGCTAATACTTTCATGTAGTATATTTTAGATAAAGTCCAAATAGAGAGATGGGGTTGGCAAAAAGGAGTGTGGAGAGTATCCCCATGAAGAAGAAAGAGAAGGAATAGCATTGGCCAAGCTTCAAGCAAGAGGACTCTACATTTACCTTTGTGAGAAACCACTTTGAGTCCATAGGAAAGCCAATACTATCAAAAGGGGGTAAGATTTTGTTAGTGAACAAAATGCTCATACGTGCACAACTGATAGTCACCACATACACCCACAAGCTCTTCCACAAAGGTCTGTCCAAAGCCAAATATCCAAAATCGGTGCAACCAACACTTTCCACTCGGTGCCACCGATTCTCAGCCTCAGACAGACTCAACAAAACCCTAGCATATTAGTGCAACCGATTCCATTTCGGTGCCACCCAGTTTGGGTTGCCAACTTCCTGTTAGGCAAGTTCACAAAATCGGTCCCACCGAGTTTTGTGAATCGGCATCACCGAGTTTGGCAATCTGACTGTTGGTCACCTTATCGGTGCAACTGAGTTGTATGTATCGGTCTCATTGAGATTCAAAAGTTGCTACCTTTGAGGAAACTCGATACCATCGAGATTTACACATTGGTGTCACCGAGTCTGACTTATTAGGTGTAATAGTTGGATTTTTGGAGATGCCTATATATACCCCTCCACCGCCACTCACTCGCAAGAGAAGCACTCAGAACAGTTCCCCACTCATACCTACTGATTTTTTGAGAGAGGGCCACCTACTCATGTGTTGAGATCATACCATTCCATTCCAACCATATGAAGCTTGATCTCTAGCCTCCCCAAGTTGCTTTCCACCCAATCAATCTCTTCCACCAAGCCAAATCTGTGAGACAGTGATTGTGTGTTGAGGAGTCTGTCATCTTGAAGCACAAGAGCAAGGAGTTCATCGACATTATCGAGCCTATTACCTTTTGGAGGATGGTGCATCCTAGATTGGTTAGATGTCACTTGGGAGCCTCCTACTTCGTGTTGTGGAGGGAACCAAGAAGTTTTAAGGGAAAGGAGATAGCCTACTTCGTGAAGATCTTCCCCGAGTTAGGCTAGTCCTCCATGGATGTAGGCCATCATGGTATAGTCAAGGTTGCTTCTTTGTGAAACCCTCTGTGGGTAGAGCCCTCCATGGACTCTCGCGACCGTTACCCTCCGTGGGTTGAAGAATCCATAAACATGGATGAAAGTGCGTTATATCTACTAGAGGGGGATGCACTATAACATGATGCCTAACCATTTGGAAGATACACAGTCTTCAAAGGTAACAAGCATTGGTTCCACACAGGAACAATCTCTTCAGTGATGCTCAATCACTTTGGGTTTGGTGGTTTGGATTTGGGTTTTTCCTCACTGATGATTTTCTCTCAAAGTCCTCCGAGGATGGGTTGCTCTCAAATGACAAGTGTCAGTTATCTCTCGGAGCAGCCAACCAACTAGTGGTCGTGGGGGGTGGCTATTTATAGCTAGGGTGTAACCTGACATGATAAGACATAAATGCCCCCAATGATATGACCGTTATGTGGATAAGATGATTGGGGACAGCTGGCGCTAAGCATAGCAACGTTCGGAATTTCGAGCAATGGAAGTCCTTAGGCTTATCATGTTCCTCATTTGTAGGCAATTCACACTGGCAAAATCCTAACTCCTTAGTCAGACCAATTTCCTCAGAGACCAGAAGAACTTCTTCTCTGTCATTGAAGAACTTGACTGAACCGTAAGATATTTCCAAAGGCTTCACTCGAAGGATTGGATAGGTTGAGGCTTTTGGGTTGAGCATCAGTTGGAAATTTTCCTTAGTATTACCTGGCCCCCTTTAACAGTATGGTGTTTCGTATGAGTCAAAGAAAGGAAATGAAACTACGAAAACAAAAGTCTTCATGCTTCATAGTCCTCGTTCATATCTTCAAGGTCACACCAACTTCTTCATTTTCAAAGTCTTCAGGGAATACCAAAGTCTTCAGCAAAGTCTTCACCAAAGTCGTCAGTTGAAGACATACATTTTTAGGGGTCGATATTCTGCGAATATATCAAACTCCTCATCGACTTATAGAGCCTGTGTACACTCACAAACACTTTAGTTCCTTAACCTATAAGTCTTCAATACACCAAAATCACTAAGGGGCACTAGATGCACTTACAATCTCCCCCTTTTTGGTGATTGATGACAAATAGGTTAAGTTTTCTATGGGGATAAAAATATGGAATGTAAGTACTGAGTATGAGGAATTTGATTCCAAGATATAGAAGAACTCCCCCTGAAGATGTGCATATTTGAGGAATTTGCTTTGGACTGCAAATGCACATGGCAGGTTAAAAACATGGAGAACTCCCCCTATATCTTGTAATTCATACACACATTTTACATATGATATGAAGAATTTGAAATGCATTATGAAAATGGTGTCTGACGAAATTCAACATGCATGCATTAAGGTACTTGAGGAAGTAAGCATGCGGAAAGCAGTTCAAAAGATTCAGACCACCATCGGATTTAAGTTTACAACTCAACCAACAAAAGCTTCAGAAGAGCAAGAGTTGTAACTTAAACAAAAAACAGCCCATATATAGAGACCCGCTTGAAGACTAACTCAAAATTTCTCCCCCTTTGTCATCGAAGACCAAAAGGGATGAAAACTGAGGACTAATGCCCCTTGAAGAATTTCATCTTGATGGTGAGGGAGGAGTGTCAGTGTTGTCGGGGTCATTTGTCGATGCAGGGCCGCCGTAGTTTTGTAATTGTCCTTAGGTTCATCCATCTCACGCGATGAATAATATGAGCTTGTAACTAGCTGAGGAACTTGAACTTTCTTGAATTTCTTCTGTGGAGGATGAGCCCAGTCAAGGTTCTGCTCAAGTTTCATCTCCTTCAATTCTTCAAGAGTCCTGAGGTGATACAGAATGGCCCAAGTGTGGTTGAAGACTTCATGGAGGTAGTATTGGTTCTTCCTCACAGTGTTGTGCATGACAGTCATGTCTCGAAGAAGTGCACCAAACTATCACTTGACCCATTTGTGGTTGCGATCCACCATCTGATGAATACTTATGAGAATCTCACAATCTTTCATCACACGAGGGGCAGACTCTTGAGGTTTTTGCACCGAGGCTTTTGCAGCAGAGTCTTGGGTAGCAGTGTCATCATTGGTGGAATAAGATGCAGCTTTGCGAAACTGACCATCCAATGGACGAGTACCTTCATCAATCACATATTTTCCTTTTCCTTCAACTGAAGCAATTGTGTGCTTGAGGACTTCAATAGGAGGCAAACAGCCGAAGTGATTCTGGAAGTCAGCCTTGAAGGGAATTGAAGACCTTGATGTGATGAATTTCATGATCCAGGGAGCATAAGGCTTCAGTTCAAATGGGGCTAAAGCTACATTGGCCAAAGCCTTCATGAAGAAATATCGGTAGTTGATGGGAATCCCATGAATAATGTTAAAGGGCATGTTCTTCATGACTCCCTCCACTTCTTCTTATTCTTCAGAGTTGTGGCCCTTCTGAGGACTGAGGGTATTGGTAAGTATGTGATAGACTATCCTAGGCACATAGAGAAAATCCTTCACAAGGAAGGTAGTACTTTGAGGTTTTCCAGGAGCCAGTGGCTTCATCAGCACTTGCATCATGTGGTTGGACAGAGCAGGTTCATCAAAGAGGCATTCTGCTCCTTCTAAAGGAATTGGATCTGGGACTGATCGAAGCAATTCTGATGCTGGTGTAGTGTAGTGAGTAGATCCAGTCATCCAGTCCAAGACCCATGAGTTGATGTCAGAAGCATCACCTGTGATGTGCAAGGTGTCATAAAATTGAAGAATCAGCTCTTCATTCTAATCACAAATATGCACACAGAACGGAAGAATTCCTGCATCATGAAGAACTGCGAGCACCAGTGTGAAGGATGGAATAGTTTCCATATCCGCATGAGGAATTTGATGATGCTCGAAGACTTTCTTCTTGTCAAACAAACTGATGCGTAGTAGTTCATCTACATGATTGTCCAGAATCTGGTGCGATTGGCTCTTGTAGAGTCATATGGATTTGCTCGAGTGAAGAAAATGTGCTCATTGAAGAAATTGGTCTTGACGAATTTGGGGCGCTTTGAGCCTTTGAATGGCATCCTCGGCTTGAGCTGAAGGTTTGGTTTGAAGCAGCCCACAATTTCCTTAGGCATCGGTGGAACTTCTTCAGACTGAGGAATTTGCACTGCAGGTTCCTTAGTGGCAGTTGGAGCAACAATTTGCTCACCTGATGCAGCTGGAATATCTTCAGTGACAGTTGCAGCCAAGTCATCAGATCCTGTTTGAATTTCTTCAGTTTGGGCTGGAGACTAAGGAATTTGTGGTAGAGGAGTGGCCATTTGTGAATTTGGGTGTGCAGGTTCATAATATTCATCATTGATCAGAGGTGTTGTGTTTCCAATGTCCACCTCCTCTTCCATTTCTTCGACGTCGGCCTCTTTAGTAGTAAACTGAGGCAAAGGCGATGATACTAGTGGAGTTGAAGCATTTGCTTCCACTTCAATTTCTTCATCAATTTGCTTTGAGGTAGCAGCAGACTGATCCTTTTCATCTTGATCATCATTTGGGATGACATAGTCAACACCAAATGGTACTATTTCATAGGCAGACACGAAGCTGATATGAGTTGCATCAAATGACTCAGTTGAAGAACATGGCAATGACTTCAATTTCTTCACTGCTGAGGAATCTGTCGTTGATGCCTTTCTCTTCAGTGCCTTTTTCTCTGTAGCCTTAGTTTTCTTCACTTCTGATGCAAAAGGAAGGTTACTGTTCTTCACCCTTCAGGATTTTGAAGTTTCTGCAGAGGGTGAAGGAGGAGCATTTTCTTCAGGCACGACTAATGCGGTCGCCCTTGTGGTCTCAATTTCATCAGGCACAACAAAAGTTTCAGTGGTCCTAGTAATTTCTTCAGGCGCAACAGTGGAGGTTGCCCTGGCAGGTTCTTCAATAGTCTGAATTTCTTCAGTTGCGGGAGTAGTTTCTTCAGTAGGCTGAGCAGATTCATCAGCCTAAGGAAGTTGAGGTTGCGATCGAGCTGCAACCCTCGAGTTGTGTTCCCTGATGGATTTTTCAGCCACATTGACAAAACGAACTTTGGTGCCTTGCCAATCAGCATAGTCTCTATTAAAGTTATCATTGAGGTCTTTGATCTCAGACTGCATCTTCACCGGTTTCTCACGATAAAGCTTTAGAACATTGTTCTTCAAGAAGTGCTCTTTCTTGTACTGAGTTTTCTTGGTCTGTCTGGCCTTCTCATATTTCCATTTTTTCTTCAGCAATGAAGGCAGTGAGGACATGATCTAGACCAGGAGGCAGCTTCAAATCATCAATTAGGGTGTTGGGATCCTTGCGCCAGATATCAATGAAGTTCAACACCATTTTTGGATCCAACCATAGAGGAATTTAAGTGCCCTTTGCTTGAGCCACTTGTTCTATCTTGTTTCTGATGATTGCAGCCAATTCCTCATCATCAGCTTCATCTGAAGAATCTGCTGGTATTTTGAACACCACCTTCTTTGGTTGAGGACTTGGTCGAATGCCTCATCGAGCAGTAGCTTTCATGTTCATCAGTGAAGGACTGGTTGAGGACTGTGCTTGGGCAGCGGAACTTGCAGAGACCCCTGAAGCAATTGAGAAGACCTCGGTCCTCTAACAAGTTGCAAGGTGCACTGGTGTTGAGGATTTAGAGGCAGTAGCTGAAGATTGTGCAGCCACAGAAGGCATCGCAGAGGCCTTTGAAGACTTTGCATGAGGAATCTGTTGTGACAATTTTGAAGTTGAGGACTTTGACTTCACAGCAGACTTGTTCGCAATAGTTTTCTTCGGAGCACTGGTAGAGGCTCTGGCAGTGACAGCAGCAGTAGAGTCTTCATTAAATTTCTTCACAACCTCTTTTGCCTTCTTTGCCAGCTTGGCTTGCCGTCTTTCCCATTCTTGAGGAAAGTCATCACCAGTATTGAGGCTAGTGGGATCAGCTGTTTGGTTTGGAGCCAAGGGTGGCCTATTGCACGGTGGTTTAACAATGATTTTCTTCATGTATTTTGGAGTGACATAGCGATATTATTTCCATTCCCGTGCCCATCTCCCCTCAATTTTCTGTATGCGAATCTTGCGTTGCTTTGTAGTTTCCTTGCCGTGAGTTTCGTCATCTGGAGTACAATATTCCTCATACAGTTCATCGAGTATCTCAAAAGCAGTTTGCACTTCAGGTTTCTTTCCACCTTTCTGTGCCTTTTTCTCATTAGTCATTTTCTTCGGCCGAGGATTCTAAACTTTTGGGATTCTGAGGAAGTGTGCAAATTATCTTCAAGGAATGCTGCAAATGAGTTAGGTTGATGAAAACCTAGTGGTTCGTCAACAGTCATTTTGTACCTGTGAATAGAGTATAGGTGCGAGGAATTTGAAGAGGTCATATGCGTTCCGAGAAATTTTCAAAATACATCAAGTTGAGGAATTTTGACCATAGATGTCACAAGGCATTTCACTAAGTGTTCTTGTCTTAGGTTCCAGAGTTGTGTAAACTTTGAGGATCCACACAATTGAGGAATCTTGAAGAAAATCATAACTTAAGAAAAACATCAAGGGTATGAACATGTAAGGTGCTTTGGAATTTTATTCTTGAAGAATAAACACCTTTGAGGAAATTGTGGAAAACTTGAAGATCAAACAAGGGTAGTAAAATTAGATTTTATTTATCCTGATGAAGAACATGACGAACAGTGAGATGAAATCGGGGAAGTTCGTCCGTCCAGATCTCCCACGCCCTAGCTTGGCAAAGGGAGACAACTACAGTGGTAGTGGATTGAAGATTTCCATGGCCGATGCGAGTACGACGATGGCAAGGTCGAGGCAGTGAAGATCTTCCACATCGACGACGATGATTTTAGTGGAGGTGCTAGGTTTGAGCTCGGGAGAGAGTAGGAGTGAGGAGTAACCGAGCATAGTGAAAGGTAAGGAGGTATTTATAGCGGAGGTGAAAACCAATATGCCCAAAGATTTTGGACCAGATTGCCCCTGATCCTTGCTCTCCATGTGACATGTGTCACCCACGTTCTTAGTAGTGGAGATAGTGGGGGATCGTGGGTTATCCAGTCGTGGGAATCGGAACGGTTTGAGCGGGAAGCGCCGAAATTTAGATAATGAAAATTTTAAAGTTTCCGTTCGCAAATTCTTCAGTTGTCATGGACACAGTGAAGACTTTGAACACGTTTCAAAGTAGAATGCATATGAAGAATTTGTGAACAGACTGGGTTGAGTTTAGCATAGAGGGGGATCGGGTCCGATCACATTCACTTAGATGAAAATCAGCTTGAAGAATTAGCAATAAGTGAATGCTGTTGAGGACATTGAAAACTCAAATTTTCATAGTTTTGAAGAATTTGAAAAGTTGAGGAATTTGCAAACTTTAGGACTTTGAAAAATTGAAGAATATGCAGAATGACGAAAAACTCAACTTTGAAGAATTTCAACTATGGTTGGTGGCATGACCCACCGTATAAGAGTGATGATTTCAGACACCGCGTACAATTGTCGTAGGGTTCTAATAATCAAATTCTTCATTAATTTCTTCACACTTTGAGGGTTATTCTTCATTGATTGAATAAAAACGTTACTTCGTGTGTTGTACATCTAAGTCATCATTTTTGCATAAATGTTAGGATGTGTGTCCTTTTTCAAAGAAAATTCGAAGATTATAAGATATTTAGCTCACACCGCAACTTGCAAAATCTCTTTTCATCCAAGGGATTTGTGAAGATATCGGCCAATTGTTCTTCAGTAGGTTTGTGGTCGATGGAGATGTATCCCTTGAGTACATGATCTCATAGAAAATGATGACAAATCTGGATGTGCTTGGTCTTGGAATGCTGAATTGGGTTGTAAGCAATCTTGATAGATCTCTCGTTGTCGCAGTAGAGAGGCACATTCTTCACCTTGATGCCATAGTCCTTGAGGGTTTGCTTCATCCACATCAACTGAGCGCAACATGAACCAGCAACAATGTACTCAGCTTCAGTAATAGATAGTGACACGCAGTTCTTCTTCTTTGAGGACCAACAGACTAAGGATCGTCCAAGGAAATGACATGTGCCTGAGGTTGACTTACGATCCACACAATCTCCAGCATAGTCAGCATCTGAGTATCCGATGAGGTGAAGATTTGAGCCCTTGGGATACCATAATCCAAGCGTTGGTCTGTGATCGAAGTATCGAAGAATATGTTTCACAGCCTTATGGTGTGATTCCTTTGGTGTTGCTTGGAATCAGGCACACATGCAAACACTCGGCATAATATCAGGCCTAGATGCACATAGATACAATAAAGAGCCAATCATGGAGCGATATACCTTCTGATCAAAATCTTTACCATTTTCGTCAGTGCAGAGGTGGCCTTTTATAGGCATTGGAGTTTTGACGCCTTTGCAGTCTTGCATGTCGAATTTCCTTAGAACATCCTTGAGGCATTTCTCTTGTGAGATGAAGATGCCATTATCTTGCTGTCGAATTTGAAGACCTAAGAAGAATTTCAACTCTCCCATCATAGACATTTGATATTCTTCACTCATCGTATAGGCAAATTCATCATTGTAACGTTTGTTAGTACAACCAAAGATAATATTATCTACGTATATTTGGCATATGAACAATTTATTGTCATAGGATTTAGTGAAAAAAGTTGGGTCGAGTGAACTGGGTTTGAAGCCTTTCTTCATGAGGTATTCCTTCAGGGTGTCGTACCACGCCCGAGGGGCCTGCTTGAGGCCATAGAGGGCCTTGTTGAGTCTGAAGACTTTGTCAGGATGCTTAGGGTCTTGAAAACCTGGGGGTTGAGCAACATATACTTCTTCCCTAGGCTTACCATTGAGGAATGCACTTTTCAAATTCATTTGATATAAGATGATATCATGATTGTTAGCATAAGCAAGCAATATGCAAATGGCTTCAAGTCTAGCAACAGGTGCAAAAGTTTCATCAAAGTCAATTCCTTCAACCCGTGTGTAGCCTTGAGCTACAAGGCGAGCCTTATTCCTTACCACAAGACCATTTTTATCTTGCTTGTTGCGATAGATACAATTGGTACCTATGATGTTGTGCTTGCAAGGATCTGGCTGCCTGACAAGTTCCGACACATTGTTGAGATTGAATTGATGCAATTCCTCTTGCATAGCTTGAATCCACTCAAGCTCCTTGAATGCTTCATCAACTTTGGTGGGCTCTATGATAGAGACAATATCAAAGTTCCCACAAAATTTAGTCAAATGTGAAGCTCTTGAGCGAGTGAGGGGACCTGGTGCATTGATGTCGTAGATGATTTTGTCAATCTATACTTCATTTGCAACTCTTGGATGAGCAGGTTGACGTGGCTGAGGGTTTTCTTCAGTACCATTTTCTTCAGGTGTATCAGCATGAATATCTTGATTCGTTGGAATGAATTCCTTAGTGGGTATGACATCTTCAGTAGCCTTCAGCTTGATGGATTCCTCAGGAGGATGTTCATCTAGCATAGAAGGTAGGTGCTCTCTTTGCGAGCCATCAGTTTCATCAAACCGCACATCTGCAGTTTCAACAACCTTATGGTGGTAGGTGTTCAAGACTCTGTATGTGTGCAAGTCCTTTCCGTAACCAAGCATAAAACCTTCATGTGCTTTCAATGCAAATTTAGAACAATGGTGAGGATCTCTAATCCAGCATTTTGCACCGATGACTTTGAGATAACTTACATTGGGTTTCTTGCCAGTCTTGAGTTCATATGAAGTCTTCTTGAAGAATTTGTGAAGATATACCCTGTTGATGATGTGGCATGCTGTATCAATTGCCACAGGCCAGAAGCGATGAGGAGTCTTGTATTCATCAAGCGTGGTGCAATCCATCTCAACAAGAGTCCTGTTCTTGCGCTCCACGACATCGTTATGCTGAGGAGTATATGGGGCAAATAGCTCATGAGTAATACCAAGTTCATCAAGATATTCATCAAGATTGGTGTTCTTGAACTCAGTCCCATTATCACTACTGATTTGCTTGATCTTGATGTCGAAGTTTGTTGAGGCCCTTGAAGTGAATCGTCTGAAGACATCCTGCACTTCAGACTTGTACAGAATAATATGCACCCAAGTGTAAAGAGAGTAATCATCAACAATGACAAAGCCATACAAACTTAAAGAATTTGGTAGTGTGGAATAATGAGTGGGGCCAAAGAGGTCCATGTGAAGCAATTCAAAGGGTCGAGTTGTGGTCATGATTGTCTTCGAGGTATGCTTGGATCTGGTCATCTTCCCAGAATCACATGCACCACAGAGGTGGTCCTTGAGGAATTTTACACCTTCACTGCCAATGACGTGCTTTTTCTTCACGAGCGTGTGCAAGTTCCTCATACCAGCATGTCCAAGTCGTCGATGCCATAACCAGCCTTCTGAGGACTTTGCAAGGAGTCACGTGGTAGGCTGAGGACCTATAGAGAAATCAACAATATACAAGTCTCGTCTCCTAAAGCCTTCGAAGACTTTGGAATTCTCAGATTCCATGACGACAACACAATGATATTTTCCAAAGACGACAACCATATCAAGATCACAAAGCATTCAGACAGACATATGGTTGAACCCGAGGGATTCGACAAGCATCACCTTATCCATGTGTCTGTCCTTTGAGATTGCAACCTTACCTAGACCCAATACCTTGCTTTTTTTCCTTTGTCAGCATAGGTGATATGCTTCATATGATATGGGGCAAGTGGCAAATTCATTAGTAGATTCTTGTCACCAGTCATGTGGTTTGTGCATCCACTATCGAGGATCCACTCAGTAGCTTTTAGAGGTTCATCCTGCAGATGAATTTGTACAACTTATGAACTCATATGCTTCAGAGTGAAGAATATGACATCAAATTCATCAGGCAGAATTTCATTACACAATATAGTTAGTAAAGCAGTGTTAGGACATGAGAAATGTGGAATTCATTTCTGCATGATTAGCTTGTGTCCTTTCAAGCATTTCCACAGGTCTCCAACAAATTCATCAAACGTTCAAGTTCATCTGGAGACCTGACCTTGCATAAGATATTAGTTCAATTTCTTCACCACCCACATCTGGAGGGGTGGCAAAGAGTTCATCATTCTTCGATCACCATATGAGAAGGGAGGCATTGGAGCAAGTGCAAATCGTTTCACATGACGAGGGTTAGAGTACTCATATGAATAAGCAAAGAAATTCTTTGTGGACTTATGAACATAGTGATTTGAAGAATAATGCACATATTCAGAACTCTTAGATTTTCCCTGCGAAACAGATGCATTAGCATGAGAATGATATTTTTGATCATTTGAGGAATTTGGTCCATGTGAAGACTTTGGTCCATATGAGGAATTTGATCTGGGGTTCCTGTTCTTCATGAGTGGTGTCGTGAGGACATTCACTTGAAGATTTTGTAAGCAACTCTTGGGAAACCAGATTTTCTTCATAGGTGAACCGTTCCTGCAGTTAGTTCCAACAAATCTGGCAAATACTTCACCTTTCTGATTTTTGAAGAACTTGTAGTTGGAGTCAAGTGACTCATTAGAGGAATATGAAGTTTTACCAGTAAAGCCAGATAAAGTGGATGGATCTACAGGAGGTTCTTTTGCAGCAACCCATGAAGTTTTGAGGTACTGCTCAGGTGTCCAGTAGGATCCATCAGCATTGAGTTTCCTCTCAAATGAAATACCCTTAGGGTTGCTATTCAAAATCTGCTTTTTGAGGACATCGCAAAGGGTTTGATGCCCTTTGAGACTTTTGTACATGCCTATCACATACAATTCCTTCAACCCTGCATTCTTGTGAGTGATAGTTGTAGTATCCTCAGATGAGGAATTCTTGACCACGGGAATAGTTAAAGAATTTGCAGCAATAGAAGCATTTGAACATTCAGGTGAGGAATTAGCATTTTCACGTTTGATGCATTTCAAACAAGGTGGAACAAATTCTTCCTGAGCGGTACTGATCTGTTGAGCTAGTAAGGAATCATTTTCCCTGTGGAGATCCTCATGAGACACTCTTAGTTTCTAAAGATCTTGCTTTCTTTGAACAAATTGATAAGAAAGCTTCTCCTGATCAGCTAAGAGAGCATTATGATGACTCTAAAGGTTATCATACTTTGTCTGAAAACTTTTGAGATTGTCAGACAGAGTTTGAGTCCGATCCACTTCGTCGTTCAACAGATCATCGCTTTTGTCTAGCAGCTTCTGAAGCTTTTCAAGTGCACTTTGTTGCCTAGTGGCAATATTAGCAAGTTTGGCATAGCTAGGTTTCACATATTCATTAGATTCACCATCACTTGATTCAGAGGAGGAGTGATGCTTATGTACCTTGGAACCTTTAGCCATGAAGCAATAGGTGGGAGCATAATCATCATTGCTGACGTCAGAGTCATTGGAGTAGTCATTTTCTTCATCGTTGAGGATGGAGTTGCTGACGTAAGCAGTGGCGAGAGTAAGGCTTGCAACACCAGATTCAGATTCCACCTCAGATTCTTCCTCTTCTCATATTCTTCATATTCTTGTTCTGAGTCCATTTCCTTGCCAATGAAAGCCCGAGCCTTTCTGGAACCATTCTTCTTGTGCGTTGAGGACTTTGAAGATGAGGACTTTGAAAATTTCTTCTTTTTCTTCGAGTCATCAGAACTGTCATCCTTGTACTTATTCTTCTTCTTCTTTGATTCTTTTTCCCAGAGAGGACAGTCAGATATGAAGTGATCAAATTTCTTGCATTTGTGACAAGTTCTCTTCTTGTAGTCATCCGAGGAATATGATTTCCTGAAGCCACTTTTTGAAGATTTTCCAAAGCGACCTCTCCTCGAGAACTTTTGGAATTTCCTCACGAACATTGCTAGCTCCCGACTCAGTTCTTCAGGATAACCAAGGCTACTATCAGAATCTTTGCCTTCGGATGAGGAAATTGCTTTTGCCTTCAGAGCACGAGATCTTCCATAGCTTGGCCCGTAGAGGTCTCTCTTCTTAGCTTGTTGGAATTCATGAGTATTGAGTCTCTCAAGAATATCAACAGGATCAAGTGACTTGTAGTCTCCACGCTCTTGAATCATCAAAGCCAGAGTATCGAATGAGGAATCAATAGATCTCACTAGTTTCTTCACCACTTCATGGTCGGTGATATCAGTGGTACCCAGTGCTTGAAGATGATTGGAGATATCAATGAGACGATAAAAAGTTTATTGAACATTCTCATTGTCGAGTCTTTTGAAGCGGTTGAAGAGATTACGAAGAAAATGAACATGAGAGTCACGTTGAGTGGAAACACCTTCGTTGACTTTGGATAGCCTATCCCAGATAAGCTTAGCAGACTCCAAAGCACTCACTATGCCATACTGACCTTTGCTCAGATGGCCATAGATGATATTCTTCGCTTGAGAATTGAGTTGCTTGAATCTCTTCACATCAACATCGTTGATCGTGGGAGTAACAGAGGGAACACCATTTTCCACAACGTACTAGACATCGTTGTCAATAGCTTCAAGATGCATGCACATCTTGTTCTTCCAGTAGGGGTAATCCGTCACATTGAAGGTAGGACAACTTACCGAAACCTTGATCATACTTGCAGTCGACATAACTAGAACTCCAGGTGGTTAAACCAAATCACACAAAACAAGGGAGTACCTTGCTCTGATACCAATTGAAAGTGCGTTATATCGACTAGAGAGGGGGGGGGGTGAATAGGCGATTTTTACAAATTCATCACTTGAGGAATTTCAACTTGAGGAATTTGAAATGTGATGAATAACTAGCAGCGGAATGAGTTATCAAGAGCATGAGAAACATAGCAGTAGCATAGTCATCATGATGAAATAAAGCATGCACAGATTAGAGGTAGCGTGATACAGGATAAGCACGTGAGGAACAAGGTAACTTGAAGAATTTGAGGTGAGGAAATTGTGAAAGTCTTCAGTCAAATTCTTCAACCAGTAATGATCAATTTTATCAACAAGTATACGAGGAAATAGAGGAGTTGAGGAAACAGAACCAGGTAGCTCGATGAAGACAATGGTTTGATGACCCAGTTCCAACTGCTGTGACAGTCGTACGTCTGGGTTGGAGCAGCCTGGTATTTAAACCATAGGACACACAGTCCCAGGATACACAGTCCTTACCGTATTCTCCTTGAGATAAGGTCACAAAGTCCTCACCCAACACTCGTGGTAAGTCTTCAGGGTAGACTTCCAAAACCTCACAAACTGGTCACCTGATGATCCACAATTGACTACAGGATGCTCTAGATCAAGGACACTCCATGATCCCCAATTGACTGCAGGATGCACTAGACCATAACGCCTAACCGTCTGGAAGATACACAGTCTTCAAAGGTAACAAGCATCGGTTCCACAGAGGAACAATCTCTTCAGTGATTCTCAATCACTTTGGGTTTGGTGGTTTGGATTTGGGTTTTTCCTCACTGATGATTTTCTGTCAAAGTCCCCGGAGGATGGGTTGCTCTCAAATGACAAGTGTTAGTTCTCTCTTGGAGCAACCAACCAACTAGAGGTTATGAGGGGTGGCTATTTATAGCCAGGGTGCAACCTGACATGATAAGACATAAATGCCCCCAATAATATGACCGTTATGTGGATAAGACTGATTGGGGACAGCTGGCGCTAAGTACAACAACAGTCGGAATTTCGAACTATGAAAGTCCTCAGGCTTATCATGTTCCTCACTTGTAGGCAATTCGCACTGGCGAAATCCTAACTCCTCAGTCAGATCAATTTCCTCAGAGACCAGAAGAACTTCGTCTCTGTCACTGAAGAACTTGTCTGAGCCGTAAGAGATTTCCAAAGGCTTCACTCAAAGAATTGTATAGGTTGAGGATTTTGGAGTTGAGTATCGGTTGGAAATTTTCCTTAGTATTATCTCGGCCCCCTATAACAGTACGATGTTTCCTATGACTCAAATAAGGAAATGAAACTACGAAAACAAAAGTCTTCACGCTTCATATTCCTCGTTCATATCTTCAAGGTCACACCAACTTCTTCATTTTCAAAGTCTTCACAAAGTCTTCACCAAAGTCTTCACCAAAGTCTTCACAAAGTCTTTAGCAAAGTCTTCAGTTGAAGACATACATTTTTAGGGGTCGATAATCTCCGGAATATCAAACTCCTCAACGACTTATAGAGCCTGTGTACACTCATAAACACATTAGTACCTTAACCTATAAGTCTTCATTACGCCAAAATCACTAAGGGCACTAGATGCACTAACACCTATTACTATTACTCCACTCACCGACCGCTATCTAGCATGCATCTAGAGTATGAAGTTAAACAGAGTAATGCTTGGAGAACAATGACATGATGTAGACAGAGTAACTCAATCAATATGAACAGACCCCATCGTTTTATCCTTAGTAGAAGCTACACAAAGACACAATTTGTCCCCTCTATCACTAGGATATAGAAACTCGCCAGGCTGAACCTACTACAACGCACCACTCCCACCGAAGAAATATCAGTCTAGTTGGCCAAACTATCTCAATAGACCAGAGAGCATTACGAAGCTATGATGATCATGCAAATAAGAATCATAGTATTCAGGTTTGACTCAAATACTTTTCATGAATAATCTGAACATAAACTCGCAATTCATCGGATCCCAACAAACACACCATACAAATGGATTACATCAGATAGATCAAGGCAAAGATTCAATGAACATTGTATTTAAGAGAGAGAGAGAGAGATTTCCATCTAGGTACTACCTACATACCCATAGGTCCATGGTGAACTACTCTTAAATCATGGTGAGCGAAACAAGGTTGAGGAAGAGGTCCTCTGGGACCGTAGAGTTCTCTAGTGGCATCTCTCATAGAAATAGCATACAATGGGTAAACAAATTACTATTGGCCAATTTATAGAAAAGAGAATAGTTATGCGATTTTCATGGCAATGATCATGTGTATATAGGCATCACATCTATAAGAAAATAGGCTGACTCCTGTCTGCACCTATTGAAAGTACGTTATATCGACTAGAGGGGGGGGGTGAATAGGCGATTTTTACAAATTCATCACTTGAGGAATTTGAAATGTGATGAATAACTAGCAGAGGAATAAGTACTCAAGTGCATGGGGAGCATAGTAACAACAGAGTCTTCATGATGAAATGAAACATGCACAAATAGTAAGTAGCGTGATACAGGATAAGTAGTGATGAACAAGGTGACTTGAAGAATTTGAGGTGAGGAATTTGTGAAAGTCTTCAGTAAAATTCTTCAAACAGTAACAATCAATTTCATCAACAGGTACATGAGGAATTAGAGGGGTTGAGGAAATAGAACCAGATAGCTCGATGAAGATAATGGTTTGATGACCCAGTTCCAACTGCTGTGACAGTCGTACGTCTGGTTTGGAGCGGTCTGGTATTTAAACCAGAGGACACACAGTCCCAGGACACACAGTCCTTACCGTATTCTCCTTAAGCTAAGGTCACATAGTCCTCGTCCAACACTCGTGGTAAGTCTTCAGGGTAGACTTCCAAAACCCTCACAAACTGCTCACCCGGCGATCCACAATTTACTGCTGGATGCTCTAGACCAAGGTCACTTCGTTATCCCCAATTGACTGCAGGAGCACTAGACCATGACGCCTAACCGTCTAGAGGATGCACAGTCCTCAAAGGTAACAAGCGTCGGATCCACATAGGAATTTCTTCAGTGATGCTCAATCACTATGGGTTTTGTGGTTTGGTTGTGGGTTTTTCCTCACTAATGATTTTATCTCAAAGTCCTCGGAGGATGGGTTGCTCTCAAATGGCAAGTGCCAGTTCTCTCTCGGAGCAGCCAACCAACTAGTGGTTGTGGTGGTGGCTATTTATAGCCAGGGTGCAACCTGACATGATAAGACATAAATGCCCCCAATGATAAGACCGTTATGTGGATAAGATGATTGGGGACAGCTGGCGCTAAGCACAACAACGATCAGAATTTTGAACTATGAAAGTCCTCAGGATTATCATGTTCCTCATTTGTAGGCAATTCGCACTGGCAAAATCCTAACTCCTCAGTCAGACCAATTTCCTTAGAGACAAGAAGAACTTCGTCTCTATCATTGAAGAACTTGACTGAACTGTAAGAGATTTCCAAAGGCTTCACTCGAACGATTGGATAGGTTGAGGGTTTTGAGTTGAGCATCAGTTGGAAATTTTCCTTAGTATTACCTCGGCCCCCTTTAGCAATATGGTGTTTTCTATGACTCAAAGAAAGGAACTACGAAAACAAAAGTCTTCACGCTTCATAGTCCTCATTCATATGTTCAAGGTCACACCAACTTCTTCATTTTCAAAGTCTTCAGGGAATACCAAAGTCTTCAGCAAAGTCTTCACCAAAGTCTTCAGTTGAAGACATACATTTTTAGGGGTCGATATTCTCCAAATATATCAAAATCCTCATCGACTTATAGAGCCTGTGTACACTCACAAACACATTAGTTCCTTAATATATAAGTCTTCAATACACCAAAAACACTAAGGGCACTAGATGCTTTTACAGTGGATGTACGATAACACCACCTATTAGAACCACGGGAAAAATCTTCGTGTCCTTCATGCGTTTGATCTCTCTATCTCTACTCCTTACCTTCATGTGCAATGTCTTTACTTTCCGCTGCTATACTTGATGACTTGCATGTGTAGGGTGTTCTAGACTTGTTATATATGCTAAAACTACCAACCCTTGAACTTGTGTTTGAGGTACATTTAAATTCCTGGTAGTAGTCTATTCACCCCCCTCTAGACATACACTTCTAGTGATCCCGCAATTGGTATTAGAGAATTGGTCTCCATTGCTTCGGTTTCAACACCGCGGAGGACGACGGATGTGTCTAGTGTGGAGAGTTTGTATTGTAGAGTGCCCATGCTTGATGGAGAGTACTATAGTCGATGGAAGAATGCCATGATTGATCTTTTGGACAAATTCCATTTGAGAAAACATATTGAAAATCCCCATGTCATCCCCATTGATGAATTGCATCCCGCACACAAAGAGGAAATTAACATGCTTGGTAACCTTAGAATTGTCAATCTTATTGTTAGAGGTTTACCAAGATTCGTGCTTTCTCAATTGAAGAACTTTGCATGTGCTTATACTTTGTGGACTGATTTGGAGAAACGATATCCAAATCTTTCATTAGGTAATCTTGATGAAATTCTTCATAAAACTGTTGCTTTTCACAAAATAAAGCCTAGTGATCCAAACTTTGATAAATGCCTATTTGAGCTTCGTGATCTCATGCGTGCTAAAGGAGATGTCACAACTATCAATAACATTATCATTGAAGCCATTCACATTCATAAACTTGAACATTGTCATGGTTATGATTCTAACAAATCTCTAGGTTTTTATGATGAGCAGATTCCACTAAATGATGACAATGAAGAACATGGCTTGACGAGGGGATGACCCCAGGGTAGCCTCAAGCGCCCCCTTTCCCCAGCCTCCTAAACGCAATCAAAGAACAGGCCGCCTCCCCCCACGGTCCGGCTACGCCCTGCCAGAAGCGGCCAACCGGCTACGACCCGCCGGTTATGGCGTATCGGCCGGCTGGGGGCGTTGCCGGCTGCCCCCCAACCAGCCGCACATTGGATACCGTCGTCAGGGTGTGCGTGGCAACAGTGGCCCCCGTCCCATCGGGGATCAACACCGATATGGCCACAGCGAAGGCATCAGGGCCTTTGACCCTAGAGAATGGTGACCGGGCTTCCAACAGTGCTGGCACGCCCCCAACCACTCCGTTACCTGCCCCGGCATGGCTACAGGGTGGCCGACCATACCGCTGACCCCGGCCGGCCATCGCAAGACGATGCCACGAGGGGCGGCCCGTGCCGTGGTGTGACCGGTGTCGGGGCCCGTCGCACGGGCCCGCCCGGTTCCTGATGGGACCCTTCACCCGGTGGGACCTACCAGCGACAAGACCCCACGGCCGGCCCCCACAGCCGGTTAGAGAGGCTGCCGGCTGGGGCCCCCTTTGACCTTCTATTTGTATTGTAATCCGGGGGGTTGGCCTATAAAACCCCTCGGGCCACTCCCATGCAACAGGAACGATCAACTGCTCTCTAAGTTCCCTCCACATCCACTCCACACACACACACGTAGAGAGGCAGAAGAGCGGGCTAGCTTCTTCTTCCTCCATGATCCATACAGCTCAAGGAGCCACCATTGTAACCCGACCATTGTCTCAACTAGACCGAGTAGGACCAGGGGTATTACCTCCCACGGAGGGCCCCAAACCTGGGTACATCGTGTGTCCGCCACCGCTTGTGCCTAATCCCGCTCCCGGAGCACGCCGGCGTCCTTGAACCCCTCTCGATAAGCCTACCTATGGCATCTGCCGTGATGAAACCACGACAGTTGGCGCCCACCGTGGGGCCGTCCGCAGCACCGGCTGGAGTCACGCTCCAGGCGGGACCCTTCACCACCTCCCCCGACCGCCTCGCGTCCGGGCAGAACCACGTGCTCGCGGGGCTTGCTCCGGCGGACCTTGCGGGCAGCACGGCCAGCATCTCTGACGAGTGCCCCGGCCGAGACTTTGCGCTCGACGTCGCCACGCTTGCCGGGTGGTTCAGCAAGCTGAGCCTCGCCGAAGAACCAGAGGCCGATGAGTACCCTAGTTGGGTGTTCGACTGTACCGACCCTCCCTCGTCCGTGGGTACGCTCGCCACGGGTGAGGCCATCGGCCCCCACACCCGTGTGGGAGTGATGGTCACCGTCTCCTCCACCACTTCAGGCCGTGTGCGGGCAGCCGGGGCCGATGCAGCCACCGCCCGTGCCGGCGCCTCCGACCCGCTCGCCGCCACCCTCCGGGGTCTGGGCACTCCTATCGCTACTACGGCGGACCCGGCCACCGCCAGAGCCGGGCTGGAGGCGGCCTGTCGCCTGCTGTTCGAAGACGCCAGCACCCTTGTTGCTGAGCGACGCCAGATGGAGGCCGCGCAGTGGGAATACAACTCTGCGTATGATCTCACCCCAGCTGGCCCCGAGCCCAACCGGCGTGGTGCTGTGCGAGAACGCGGCCGCGTGGTCGCTGAAATCCTCGGCAGCCGCTTCCTCGTGTACGACACCCCCGCGGCCAACCTACGCGCCGCCAAGGTTGCCTACGAGGATTTGGCAACCTTGGAGGGCGAGGTGCAAGCCGCACGCGAGCGGCACATCAAGGACCTCATCGACACCGCCAACGCGCAACAGGTCGTCCTGACCCCCGGTGGGGCCGTCTCCGAGTTTCCCCGTCCCAAGGGCGAGGACACTGGGGCTGCTGACTGCCGGCCGGCTCAGCACTCCAGGACCCCTTGTCCCTCCGGCCGGAATGCCCAGGGAAGCAACGCTCAGCGCCCCTCGTCACGCGGAAACAAGCAGCCAGCTGTGAACAGCCGGCACAACAACAATCCGGCTGGCAGCCACCGCCGCGACGAGGCGCCGGCTGGCGGCATCCGGCGCACCCGTGGGCATACTCCGCCTCCGCGGTAGGAACCCGCGCGGTCCGTCTCGCTAGTCGTCCGCCCCGAGCTTGCCGCCCGGCTCGGGCCCCGCGTCCCCCACAGCGACAACGACGCTCGACTCTGTCTTGACCAGCTGGCGCAGTCGGCTCTCCTCGAGTTGGAGGGCTCGATTGGCCCAGCCTGTTTTGGTCCGCGGATCCGCAACGAGCCTTTTTTGCCCGGCTTCACGCTCCCCCGCGACACCCCGAAATATACCGGGGCCGCCAAGCTGGAGGACTGGCTGATCGACTACACCACCGCCGTCGGCATCGCCAGGGGGAACAAGCGAGTAGCCGTCCGCTATGCCCCCCTCATGCTGATCGGCTCGGTCCGCACCTGGCTGAACAGCCTGGCTTCCGGCAGCATCAACACCTGGCCGGACTTCGAGGAGGCTTTTGTCCACAACTTCATCGGCACCTACAAACGGCCTGGCCGGCCCCGCGAGCTGGCCATGTGCATCCAGGGGCCAGAAGAGCCCCTCCGCGACTACCTCAAGCGCTGGACCGAGCTCCGCAAGTCCTGCGAAGGAGTACACGAGGTACATGCCATCTAGTACTTCATCGAAGGCTTCTGCGACGGCACCCCCCTCAAGCACAAGCTTTTGTGCTCTAAGCCAACCTTCCTGGCGGACCTGATGTCCAAAGCGGACAAATATGCCACGGCCGATTCCTCGATGAGGATGAAGGCTAAGGCACCGGCCAAGCCGGTTACGCCCCCTGCCGCACCGTGGGTGGCGGCCAACAACCGGCAGCAGCAGAACGGCAAGCGCAAGAACGACCAGCCCGACTCCCGCTACGGGAGCCGGTAGGTCGCCTCCATCGAGGAGGACCAGCCAGCTGGCGAGGCCTCCGGTCAGCGCCAGCGCACCGGCAAGGCCGCCTGGCAGCCCAAGATGACTTTCGAGCAAATGCTTGACCTCCCCAGCAAAAACCACTCCGGTGCCAAGCCGGCCACGCACACGCTTCGGCAGTGCAACTTCTCATAGCGATTGGCCCGGGGGAACGGCCTCCCGGCTCCCCCCGCGCAGCCAGCCCGCACTCCGGTACCAGCCCTGGCTCGGGCTCCGGCTCCCGGTCCGGGTCAGGCGGACCCATCCCAGGCTCAGGGTGACGGCCGGCTGCATGACCGGTTCCCCAAATATGACGACTGCTACGTCGTCTTCACCAGCGAAGAGATGGACAAGCACGCCCAACGCCGGCTCCACCGCGAGGTGAACGCCACCATGCCTGCGACTCCCCAGTTCATGCATTGGTCCGAGAAGCCAACCACCTAGAGCCGGGCGGACCACCCGGCCGTGATGACGAACCCCGGTAGCTACGCCCTCGTCCTCGATCCTACCATCGCCTCCGAGAAACGCTCGTGTCGCTTCTCGCGGGTGTTTATCGATGGAGGCAGCAGCATCAACATCCTCTACCTCGACCCCCTGCTCAAGCTAGGGCTCAAGGTGGAGGACCTGAAAACGAGTCGGACCGTCTTCCGCGGCATCGTGCCGGGAAAGTCCTGCACCCCTGTTGGCAAGATCAAGCTCGACGTCCTCTTCGGCGACGCCAGTCATTTCCACCGCAAGCCGGTTTTGTTCAAGGTATCGGACCTCGACAGTCCCTACACGCATTGCTGGGCTGGCCCGCTCTCGTCAAGTTCATGGCGATCCCCCACTACGCCTACCTCAAGCTCAAGATGCCGGGTCCCAAGGGCATCATCACTGTCGCCGGCAAATACCAGATGTCAATGGCGTGCGCGCGAGATGGCAGCAGGCTGGCCGAGGCCCTGGAAATAGCGAAGGAGAAGTGGCAGCTCGACCGGCTGGTGGCCCTTGCCTCTGCCCAGCCGGCCGTCCTGGCACCTCCGTCCCAGTCGGTCGGCAAAGGCTCGTTCCAACCGTCCAAGGACACCAGGCAGGTGCCACTCGATCCGGCAGACCCCACCCAATGCGTGACCATCGGCTCCCGCCTCGACAGCAAATAGGAAAGCGAGCTCGTCAACTTCCTCCATGAGAATCAGGACATCTTTGCATGGTCCCCCAAGGACATGCCGGGTGTTCCGAGGAAGTTCGCCGAGCACAAGCTACACGTACGACCGGATGCGAAGCCGTTCAAGCAACCCCTACGTCGTTTCTCCGAGGAGAAGCGGCGTACTATAGGGGAAGAGATCGCCCGACTGCTCGCAGCCGGCTTCATCATGGAGGTATTCCACCCGGACTGGCTGGCCAACCCAGTCCTGGTGCTGAAGAAAAACAAGACCTGGCGCATGTGTATCGATTACACAAGCCTGAACAAGGCATGCCCTAAGGACCCGTTCGCCCTGCCGCGGATCGATCAAGTCATCGACTCCACGGCCGGCTGTGATCTGCTGTCTTTCCTGGAAGCCTACTCCGGCTACCACCAGATAAAGCTGGACCCGGCCGACCGGCTCAAGACCTCCTTCATCACCTCTTTCGGGGCCTACTACTACATCACCATGTCCTTCGGCCTAAAGAATACAAGCGCTACCTTCCAGCGTTGCATGCAGAACTGCCTCCTGCCTCAGATAGGCAGGAATGTCCACGTCTACGTGGACGACATCGTTGTCAAATCCAAGAAGCACTTCAGCCTCCTCGACGACCTCCGGGAGATGTTCGCCAACTTGCACGAATACAAGATCAAGCTCAACCCAGAGAAGTGTGTCTTCGGCGTCCCAGCCGGCCAGCTCCTGGGTTTCTTCGTGTCTTCCCGCGGCATCGAAGCTAACCCCGAGAAGATACGGGCGATTGAGCGCATGCCCAAGCCAGTCCGGCTCCGCGACGTCCAGAAGTTCACCGGCTGCCTCGCCTCCCTCAGCCGGTTCATCAGCCGGCTGGGCGAGAAGGCTTTGCCCCTCTACGGGCTCCTACGCAAGTCGGCCCTAGTCGAGCCGGGCTGAGACCTCTCGAAGAAGCCGTCCCTGTTCGACTGGTCCGACGAGGCGGACGGGGCGTTCCGCGGCCTCAAGCGGGCTCTCACCAGCGCGCCCATCTTGGCCACGCCGCCCGACAAGGAGCCTTTGCTCGCCTACATTGCGGCGACCACACGCGTCGTCAGTGTCGTCCTGGTGGTGGAGCGGCCGGAGGAAGGCAAGGCGCTACCGACGCAGCATCCCGTCTACTACCTCAGCGAGGTCCTCTCCGCCTCCAAGCAAAACTACCCCCACTACCAGAAGATGTGCTACGGCGTATACTTCGCCGCCCATAAGCTCAAGCAGTACTTCCAGGAGCACGTCATCACCGTCGTGAGCACAGCACCGCTGGACAAAATCATGGCCAGCCGGGACGCCACCGGCCAGATCGCCAAATGGGCCATCGCCCTGGCCGACTATGAAATACGGTACGAACCACGCACCGCCATCAAGTCCCAGGCAATGGCCAACTTCCTCGTCGACTGGGCCGAAACCCAGTTCGTGCCGCCTTCGCTAGACTCCACGCACTGGCGCATGCACTTTGACGGCTCGAAGATGCGAGACGGCCTGGGAGCCGACATCGTCTTGTTGTCCCCCAGAGGAGACCAGCTCCGCTACGCCCTCTAGATCCACTTCGTCGCCTCCAACAACGTGGCTGAATACGAGGCCCTTGTCCATGGCCTCCGGCTCGCCAAGGAGATCGGCATCCAACGCATCATTTGCTTCGGCGACTCCGACCTCGTGGTGGAATAGGTCTATGGCGAATGGGACGCCAGGGACGCCAACATGGCCAGCTATCGCTTCCTCGTCCAGCAGCTCACCGACTCCTTTGAGGGCTGCGAGTTCCACCACATCCCCCGCGCGGACAACGAGGCGGACGACATGCTGGCCAAGATCGGCTCCACCCGGCAGGCCATCCCAGCCGGCGTCTCCCTCGAGCGGCTGCTGAAGCCTTCAATCAAGCCTTCTCTCGAGTCGAAGTCCATCTTCGTACTGACAAACGCGGCCAGCACCTCGGCGGAACCGGCTGCCCAACCGACCCCACCGGCTGCGGCAGCTCTGCCGGCACCATCACCACCAGTCGCCGGTCCGGCGCCATCCGCCACGGCGATTGAGCTGGCCACGTCTACGCACGCCAGCACCGGTACCGTCGCCGTCATGACGACGACCAACGCTCCCATCGCCGTCTCGCTCCCGGGGGCTGGCGAGCCGGTCCCGGGGCTGGGCTAGCCGCTATCTCGGCTCCTTCATGGGCCCAACCCATCCTGGCGTTCCTCTAGCGCCGCGAGCTCCCCTCCGATGAGACCGCCGCAAGGCGAATTTAGCGCCGGGCCCCGACCTACAGCATCATCAACCACGAGTTGGTTCATCGCAGCACCACCGGCGTTTTCCAATGCTACGTCGAGCCGGAGAAAGGGCAAGAAATCCTCCTTGACATCCACCACGGCGAGTGCGAGCATCATGTCGCCTCCAGGTCCCTGGTGGCCAAAGCATTCCATCACGGTTTCTACTGGCCGACTGCTCTGGAGGCGGCCAAGGTACTAGTTGACAAGTGCGAGGGCTGCCAGCGCGTCAGCACGTAGAGCCATCTTCCGGCTAGCGCCCACCAGACCATCCCCCTTTCGTGGCCATTCGCCGTCTGGGGTCTGGACATGGTGGGACCCTTCAAGACCGCACGAGGCGGCATGACACATTTGCTGGTAGCCATCGATAAGTTCACTAAGTGGATCGAGGCCCGGCCAATCAAAAAACTAGACGGCCACACGGCCATCCAGTTCATCGAAGTCATCACGATACGCTACAACGTCCCCCATAGCATCATCATCGACAATGGCACGAACTTCGCCAAGGGCATGCTAGCGCGTTTCTGCTCGAGGTGGGGCATCCGGCTCGACCTGGCGTCTTTCGCCCACCCGCAGTCAAACGGCCAGGTTGAGTGGGCGAACGGCCTACTCCTGTCCGGCATCAAACCCCGACTCGTGACACCACTGGTCCGGACAGCCGACTGTTGGGTCGAGGAGCTGTCGGCTGTCCTTTCGAGCCTGCGAACCATGCCCAACCGGTTGACCGGCTACACTTCGTTCTTTCTCGTTTATGGGTCCGAGGCGATCAATCATCCCCACCGACATCGAGTTCGATTCGTCTCGGGTCACCCTGTACACCGAGAAGAATGCGAGGGAGGCAAGGGAAGACGGCGTCGACCTCCTCGAGGAGGCCCGCGAGCTAGCCTTGAGCCGAACGGCCATGTACCAGCAGAAGCTCCGGCATTACCACAATAAGCGGATCCGGTCGCTCTCCTTCCGCGAAGGAGACTTGGTGCTCAGGCAGATCCAACGAACCGCCGGCCAGCACAAGCTGTCCTCCCCATGGGAGGGCCTGTTCATCGTCAGCTGGGCGCTACACAACAACGCACACTATCTAATAGACGCCCAGAAGCCGCAAAAGCACAAGAGAGACGCCTCCGGCGAGGAGACAAAGCACCCGTGGAACACGGCGCTCCTCCGTCCATTTCATTGCTGAAAACCATTGTATGTACCCTTCCCCTTTTGGGCTTATGAATGTAACGGGGGCCCCAAGCCGGCACTGGGGCATGCCCTTTTTTTGATTCCTCCAAAGTTCTCCTTTTATTTAAGGCACATCAACCGGGTCCGGTTCCCGGGCCCGGGGGATCGCCCGACTCCCCGCCGAGGCGGACAAATAATGTGAGCAAGCAACCCTTCGCCTCCCCTCCCCTAACCAGCTACAGACCGGCTCCCGGCTGTCCGGCTGAAGGGACCACGGGGTATGAAGGAACTTCTCATACGAAGGTCAGCCGACGTGCGTGGCAGCCGGACCGTCCCAGCCGAGCTATGTTAATCCTAGTAACCGGCCCCTGCCGGCTCAACCTAGCCCTAGCCGGTTGACTCTAGGAGCCCGCTATTTTTCCCCAAGGGTGAAGCCCCATCCCTGTCCCAGACCGGCCCCCGGCTGGCCGGCAGGCGGGGCGGAAGCCGGAAGGAATCCCGATGCGTGAACACAAGTCAAAAGGCGAAAGGCGAAAGAAGAGCCGGCACGCACATCCTTTTTAAGATAAACGGCATAAGTCATAACAATAAAAGGCCCACGGCCACGAGTTCATTACATATACACCTCTAGTGGGTGGAATTCTAGTCTAAAACAAAAATGCAGGAAAGAAAGTCCTAAGTGATGGCAGCTTCGGGCCGGCCCTCCTCCAGTGCTGACGCCTCTAGAGACGGTGGTGCTCACGCCTCGGGAGCCGACGGTGCTGGCGCCTCCGAGGCCGGCTCCTCCGGGGCGGCCGAGGTAGGAGCCCCCGCAGCCGAAGCCGGCTCGGGCTCGGCATATTCGTCGGTGTCGGACTCTTCATCGGCCGTCTCGGCGGTGCTCCCCTCTGGGTCGTCCAGGGCGAGCCCGTACCGGTCCTCCGGGACCACCACACCGTCCGCCCCGCGCTCCAGAACGTACTCGTCCCATGCGGTGAAGGACGCAAGGTCGCTCGCCCTCGCTAGCATCTCACCGGCTACCACCTCCAACTCCACGTCGGTGGCTGCATGCTGGGCCTTGAGCATACCCAAGTCAAGCACGGGGTACCACGACTTGGCAATGCCGAGCACCATGCCCGTGCCGGCTTGTGCCTTGGAGGCCCTCCAAGCGTTCACCCGCGCGGTCCCGAACTCCAGCCACCTCGACAGCCAATTCATGGAGCCCGGCTCTGCCGTGCCGGGCCAAAGCGTGCGGACCAGCATCATGCCAGCCGCTTGGAGCAGCCTCAGGGTGCCGACCACCTCCGACAGGCGCGCCTCGGTGGCGATCCCTACCTTGTCCAGGGTCCAAGGGGCCAGCGACCCGATAGCCTCTCCTTGCGCCCGCCGGGCCTCACGGTCGGCCTCCACGGCCGCCTCTGCGACCTCCCGCGTGCCGGGGAAAAGCCCTAAGAAGAAGACGAGGGTTGAGCGGGGAGGCAAGCCTGAAAACCCAAAAGGAAGGCGCGAGAAGAACAAGGCAACGGAAACTTACTATGCAGCATCCGATCCACCTCGTGCCCTTGCTCCTGCAGCCGCACGTCCCTGGCTGACCACTCCTAGCGCCGGCGCTCGTGCTCATCCCGGGCCGCCTGTGCGTCCTCGGCCGCCTTGGCTAGGGCGGCGTCCTTCGCCTCCAGCTTCATACGGAGCGCCTTCTCTCGCTCCTCCGCCTCCCGCCGAAGGGCCGCCCCTTGGTCCGCCAACGCTTGACGGTGGGCGCCTCGCGGCCCTCCCGCTCCGCCTTCACCTGGTCCGCCTCCCCATGGAGCTGGTCACGCTCTGTCATTAGGAGTTCCCGCTCCTCGTAAAGGCGCACCACCTGGCGCCGGAGGCAGACCGTCTCGGCATGGGTAGCTGCATGAGAAGCCACTGTTGTCAGAAAGGATTCAGCCCGCCTCCGGGGCAGCCGGCCTGATTCCTGGGGGCTACACCCAGTGGGTGCACTTGTGTGCTCCCACTAGAAGATCGCAAAATGCTAAGATCGCAAGAGCACATACCTCACAGGTCTGCGGACACGACGGCGAGCCGGTTCTCAGCTCCTCGGTACAACCCCAACAGGGTGTTGTACGCGGCCATCCGGCGGTCATGCGCTGCCTGCAAAACAATAAGAGCTTTAGGCTCGACCCGCCTGCGCCCCAGTCGGCTCAAGCCTCGGGGGCTACACCCAGTGGGTGCGCTGGCGTGTCCCAACTTGGAAAGACAGAAAAACGCAAATCAAGAGAAGGAAAGAAGAAACTGACCGCGACCGCCCGCTCCAAGCTCACCAGCCGGTCGTTGGCGGCTCGAGCGTCTTGCGTCACCTGGGCGCGGCACGCAGCAAACACTTCGACAACGGCGGCCACCGCCGCCTCGAGGGGCCTCGACGGTCCGCTAGGGGCCAGACTCCCGGCCGCTGCCCAGGTCAGCTGCGGCCGGCCTCTGTCTGCGGGTCCTCCCTTGTTGGAGACCTCAATGGGACCGGCCCCTCCTAACGCCGCCGCACCGGGGCCGCCGTCGACACGCTTGCGGTGGCCGTTTCCCCGACCGTCACGGCTCCCACCTCCGGCACTCCGCCTCCGGCAGCTCCGGGCTGACTCGTCTTTGGTACCGGCGCCTCCGAAGCCGCCATGTCTGGTGCCGACACCTCCGGGGCCGGTACCTCCGCCCCCGGCGGCACATCGCCCGCCACCAACTGGGCGGTGTCGCGGCCCATTTCCGCCTCGTTCTCCGCGTCCTTCGCGCTCGCCTCCGCCCATCGCCCGGAGCTGTGGTGGCCCTTCGACCTCTTCTCCCGGCCAAGGGGGAAAGGCTCCCATGCTCCGCCCACGGCCTCCCCGCCGTTTCCTCGGAGGAGGGGGAACGACTCCCACGCTTCGCCAGCGGCCTCCCCGCTGGCTCCCCCTCGCCTCTTCGCCGTTTCCTCCCAGGGGCGGAGCTCTTGGACACGCCGCTCCCGCTCGGCCACCTCGAAGTCGAGCCACGCCTGGCGCTCCCTCTCCTCGGCAGCCGGCAGCGGCGTGGCCCTCTCCGTCCCGCCACCTAGGGTCCTCCGCAGGGCGCGCGCCTCCCTAGTCACGACAAAGTAAGAGGCTGGGGGGAAGCAGGATGGACCAAGGTGGAGGAGAAAACGGACTTACCCGGCGACGACGGGGACTGCCCTCCTCACGGGTCCCGCCTGGGCGACCGTCTGCTTCTTGCCTCCGCCTCTGCGGCTGCCACCCGGCTACGGGGTCGCCGCACGCTTGGGCACCGACTTGGTGGCAGCCGAACCCTTCCTCTTTTCGTCCGCGACCGGGCCTTCCTGGATGGAGTTGCCGCTGGCTCAAGGTTGGCGCCTCCACGAAGCCGTGACCTCATCCTCCGAAGCCTCGAGCCTCTTCGGAGCCTCAGCAACACGCGTCTGGGGAGGAGACTCTCTCGTCAATTCGGCCTCTTTGGCCCGCTCCGTCTCCGTCTCTGCGTCGCCGGCTCGAGACACTCCGGATCGCTCGGAGTCAGCCGGCTCCACGTCGTCGGCATGCTCGACCTCCTCGGGGTCCGACTCTACCGTGTCGGGGGCCGGCTCCCCGTAGTTCTGCAGCAACGGGAAAAGCTGCGGGTGGGCCGGGCGGCGCGCTGTCAGACTAAAGGGGGGAGGGGTACTGCCTCTAAAAGAAGATGGGGGGGGAGGAGACGGTTTGACCCTTACCTGCGGTGCCGGGCGACTCTGGCTATACGGGGTTTTCCCCCATTGCCATTCACCCTCCGCCATCTTCACCGTCGAGATGGCATTCACCCTCCTCGCCACATAAGCCGGCTTCATCTCCTTGGTGGAGAGCCGGTAGGGGTCATGGCATCCCCCCATCTGGTAGATGAGGTGCAGCCGGCGCTGCAGTGGTTGCACCTGGCGCGCCACCATCGTGGCCATCAGATCTATGGCGTTCAACCCCTCCGACCCGGTCATCGCGAGTAGGCGCTCATAGAGCCGGTCCGCCATCTCGGGCGCCGAAGACATGACCGCTCGCCAATTCAGCATCACGGTCGGCAGATGGTTGGCGAAGTCAAGGAGGTTGATGTAGTCCTCCTCCGGCCTGCGTTCTTCACGTAGAAGAACCCCCGCTGCCAGCGCTTCACCGACTCGTGCAGCGGGAGTTTTGGGAAGCCGGTCCCCTTGCGGATATGGATCAGGGCGCCTCCGTAGGCGGTCATCACCATCTGCTTCGTCGTCGGATCCTTCGCCGTCTGCCGCTTGAGGAAGAAGAGCCGACACTAAAGGTCAAGCCTCGGTGCAACCCCCAAGTACCCCTCGCAAAGGGTGATGAACGCTGCCAGCTGTAGGATGGCGTTGGGGGCGAGGTGGTGCGGCTGTAGGCCAAACTGCGTCAGGAAGTGGCAGAAGAAGGCGCTCGCCGGCAGCCCGAGCCCGCAGAGGAAGTGGTCGGCAAAGAAAACCACCTCGCCCTCCTGCGGGGCCGGGAAGTTCTCCAGCCCGGTTGAGCGTGCTACCAAGTGCTCCTCTGCCGAGAGCTTGCGGTGGTGGCGGAGGTGCTCAGTGAAGGTCTCGTCCATGTCGCTGCCGTCCTAGGCGCCCTTGCCCACCATGGTCGCCGAGGGGGCGTGCGGTCGCGACGTCGGGCGTGGGTGCTCGGCGGCGGCCCGGGCTCTCTTCGGCGGCGGACGGCGGCGCGACCTGCCCTGGTGCTCTGGTCTCCCTCTCTCTCTATCGTGATGGGGGGAGGGAGGCGACGAAGGCGATGCGACGGCAGGGGGAGCGAACGGGCCGTTCTGCCTCCCCCCTCTCGACATTTAAACCCTGCGTGGGTGATCGTGGGGGCCGGAGCCATTGCGCGCGACCCCCGAGATTCCCGCGTTGTGCGGGGCGGATATCGTGGCGCTCGGGAACACCAACCGTCCGCCCCGCGCCGTGAAGGATCCCCGCGCGCGGGCCGAGGCTGCGGTCGTGGAGGCCCCCGCCCTGCTGCCCGGTCTTTTCCGGCGCGTGGCGCGTCTCCTCTACCCGGTGGGGAACCCGGGGTGGCGCGCGAAGCATCAGCCAGTTGTGGAGCCGTCCGTCGCTTGCCGGCTTCGCTCGACTCTCAAGGCAGCCCGCGGTGCCAGAATGATCTTCAAGCCGGCGAGGACCGCCACGGCCCGTCGGCGGGTCCTCCCCGGCTTCGAGGACTACTGACGGGGGGATGACCCTAGGGTAGCCTCAAGCGCCCCCTTTCCCTAGCCTCTTAAACGCAATCAAAGGGCGGGCCGCCTCCCCCCACAGTCCGGCTACCGCCCTGCAAGAAGCGGCCCACCGGTTACGACCCGCCGATTATGGCGTATCGATCAGCTGGGGGCGTTGCCGCCTGGCCCCCTAGCCGGCCGCACATCGGATACCGTCGTCAGGGCGTGCGTGGCAACAGTGTCCCCCGTCCCATCGGGGTCAGCGCCGATATGGCCATAGCGAAGGCGTCAGGGCCTCTAACCCTGGCGGATGGTGACCGGGCTTCCAACAGTGCTGGCACGCCCCCAACCACTCCGTTACCTGCCCTGGCATGGCTACAGGGTGGCCGGCCGTACCGTTGACCCCGGCCGGCCACCGCAAGACGATGCCATGAGGGGCGGCCCGGGCCGTGGTGTGATCGGCGTCGGGGCCCGCCGCGTGGGCCTTGTCGTTTCCTAACGGGACCCTTCAGCCGGTGGGACCTACCGGCGACAAGACCCCACGGCCGGGCCCCCGCAGCCGGCTAGAGAGGCTGCCGGCTGAGGCCCCCTTTGACCTTCTATTTGTATTGTAATCCGAGGGGTTGGCCTATAAAACCCCCCGGTCCACCCCCATGCGATAGGATCGATCAGCTGCTCTCTGAGTTCCCTCCACATCCACTCCACACACACGCACGTAGAGTGGCAGAAGAGCAGGCTAGCTCCTTCTTCCTCCACGATCCATACAACTCAAGAAGCACTATTGTAACCCGACCATTGTCTCAACTAGACCGAGCAGGACTAGGGGTATTACCTCCCATGGAGGGCCCCGAACCTGGGTACATCGTGTGTCCGCCACCGCTTGTGCCTAATCCTGCTCCCGGAGCCCGCCGGCGCCCTTCGACCCATCTCGATAAGCCTACCTATGGCATTTTTCGTGACGAAACCACGACATGGCTACTATGATGAAGATGAGTTGTTCGACATCGAGCATGAAAAGATCATGAAGAATCTAAGTCTATTGGCAAACTTCAAGGATTACATGTCCGGTAGAAAAGAGTGGATTCTTGATAGTGGATGCACGGATCACATGACTGGTGATAAAGACATGTTCCAAGAGATCATGCCTAATCAAGGACCTCGAAGGTACGTGAGATTTGGAGACAACTCTAAGGGTTTGGTACTTGGCCTTGGTAAGGTGGCCATATGTCATGATAGCTCCATTCAAAATGTGATGCTTGTTGAATCGCTCGGCTACAATCTTCCTTCCGTATCTAGACTAGCAGACTTCGGTTTCAATGTGATACTTGCCAAAGTAGATTGCCAAGTGTTTCGATTTGATCATCATAAAATTGTCTTTACCGGTATTCGTAGAGGTGATCTATATTGCTGATTTCACTAAAAAGCCTCAACCTCATACTTGTCTCATTGCAAAATCTTCTAACGGTTGGCTATGACATAGAAGGCTTGGAGATGTAGGAATGCGTAATCTAGATAAGCTTATCAAAGGCGATCAGATTCTTGGTGGTAAAGATGTTATCTTTGACAAAGATAGACTTTGTAGTGCTTGTCAAGCAGGAAAGCAAGTAGGTGGAAATCATCCGTTCAAGAACATCATGACCACTAGGAGACCACTCGAGTTACTTCATATGGATCTTTTTGGTCCCAATGCTTACAAGAGTCTCTGTGGAAACTCTTATGGTCTAGTCATAGTTGATGATTTTTCCAGATTTATGTGGGTATTCTTTCTTGATGATAAGTCGCAGGAACAAAAGATCTTCAAGAACTTCGCATGCAAAGCGCAAAATCAATTTGAAGAGAAGATCAACAAGGTTCGAAGCGATAAAGGATCGGAGTTCAAGAACACCCATTTGGATACCTTTCTTGATGAAGAGGGTATTTCACATGAGTTCTCGGCTACATACACGCCTCAACAAAATGGAGTTCTTGAGAGAAAGAACCGAACCCTCATTGAGATGGCAATAACGATGCTTGACGAATACAAGACGCGAAGACACTTTTGGGCACAAGCCATGGAAACAACATGTCATGCCACAAACCGACTATACTTGCACAAGCTTCTCGATAAAATGACATACGAGCTACTCACCGGTAACAAACCCCAACTTGGATACTTTCGGGCATTTGGCTCTAAGTGTTACATTCTTCATAAGCATCGCTGTGCTAAATTTGCTCCCAAATCTCTTGAAGGTTTCCTACTTGGTTATGGATCGAACTCTCACACCTACCGTGTCTACAACAACTTCACTAGAAAAGTTGAAGAGACGGTAGATGTGAAGTTTGATGATTCTAGTGGTTCGCAAGTTGAACAATTGCCAAATGATGTAGGTCATAAAGATCCTTCGGAAGCTATCCAAGATTTTCCCATCGGCAAGATTCATCCCATGGAGGTGAAGGAAAGCACTTCATCAACCCAAGTGGAAGCTCCTACTTCGGATCAAGGCTATTGACAAAACAACATGGAATCATCCAGAAGTGGTACACGACAAGATGAAGAAGAGGAGGAAGTACATCATGAAGATCCACCACAACCTCCTTCACCACCACCTTAAGGAGATGACCACATCGACAATAGAGATGAAGGAGATGAAGAAGAAGAAGAATCTCCACCAACTAACAACCCTAAGCTACCCCGAGTTCGAGCTCAAGTGACCAAGAACCATCCCCTAAACCAAATCTTTGGTGACATACAAACAGGGAGGATCACACGCTCTAAAACTCGCTTGGCTAAATTTTGTGAGCATTATTCTTTCATCTCTAGCATTGAACCCCTGAAGGTTGAACAAGCTCTTGAAGACGCAGATTGGGTGAACGCTATGCATGAAGAGCTTCACAACTTCGAGAGGAATGAAGTGTGGACACTCGTGGAGAAGCCCATGGACGAGCAACACATTATCAGCATGAAATGGGTATTTAGGAACAAGCAAGATGAAGACGGTCAAGTAGTTCGTAACAAGGCTCGCCTCGTAGCCGAAGGATATACGCAATACGAAGGTGTGGACTACGGTGAGACCTACGCCCCAGTTGCTAGATTAGAAGCCATTCAAATTCTTCTTGCTTATGCTAATCATCATGATATCACGCTTTACCAAATGGATATTGAAAGTGCATTTTTAAATGGTGAGATAGAAGAAGAGGTCCTTGTTAAGGAACCACCTGGTTTTGTAAATCCTAAGAAACCTGACCATGTTTACAAACTTCGCAAAGCTTTATATGGTCTTAAGAAAGCTCCTCGTGCTTGGTATAAATGCCTAACAAAGTTTCTTATAGAAAAGGATTTGAAATTGGTAAAATTGATGCAACCTTATCCATGAATAAGTTAATGGTGAATTGTTTGTGTGCCAAATTTATGTGGATGATATTATCTTTAGATCTACTAACCCACAATTTAGTGAGAAGTTTGGAAGGTTGATGTCAGAGAAGTATGAGATGTCTATGATGTGTGAACTGAAATTCTTTCTTGGTATATAAATCAAGAAAACGAGAGAAGGTACATTTATCTCTCAAACTAAGTACACCAAGGACTTAATCAAGAAGTTCAACATGCAAGAGTGCAAAGGTATGAAAACTCCCATGCCCACTAGAAGACATGATGATCTCACTAAGTAGGGTGAACCAGTTGATCAAAAGGTTTATCGATCAATGATTGGTTCATTGCTTTATCTATGTGCCTCCTGTCCCGATATTATGCTTAGTGTTTGCATGTGTGCAAGATATCAAGCTGCACCTAAAGAATGTCATCTTAAGGCTGTGAAACGCATTGTGACATACTTGATACATACACCAAACTTTGGCATTTGGTATCCGAAAGGATCTTCTTTTAATCTTGTTGGATACTCTGACTCGGACTATGCCGGTGAGAAGGTTGATTGAAAATCCACCTCGGGTACATGTCAATTTCTTGGTAGATCTCTTGTATCTTGTTCTTCCAAGAAACAAAACTCGGTATCTCTATCTTCTGCCAAAGATGAATATATTACTGCTGGATCATGTTGTGCGCAATTGTTATGGATGAAACAAACGCTTAAAGATTATGGAATCAATGTTAAAAATGTGCCATTACTTTGTGACAATGAAAGTGCTATTAAGATTGGTCATAATCCTGTGCAACATTCTTGAACCAAGCATATTCAAGTTCGACGTCATTTCATTTGTGATCATGTTGCAACGAAGATATTAATCTTAAGCATGTTTGTATTAACAAGCAATTGGCCGACATCTTTAATAAGCCACTTGATGAAAAAGTGTTTTGTCATTTGAGGAGTGAGTTGAACATCATTGATGCTTCAAACTTGAGCTAAGCTCACTTGGATGCATGCAAGGGGATGAGCTTTATTATCTATTCCATGCTATTACCTCGAATATCATATCTTGCAATCCTATGCTCCCTTCACTTGAATTTAACCCTTTTGCTGGTACTTGGAAGAACAACACTCCACAAGATTGCAAACAATTCACATCTTAAGCAATCTTGTCATGACCAAGTATCCGCAACCTCGCCTTGATGATGAAAGGAAGAAGACAACAAAACATATCCTTGACATATATCCCTCAAGTGCTAAACCTCAATTGGTATCATGTCATTTGGATATATTATGTTCTTCCTTGCATGACTAACCTTTGTAGGTGAAAAGTGAAAGAAAACAACAAGGATTGCTCCCAACTCAAGATAACCTTCATCAACTTCGAGCATCCTCATCAAGTTCACCTACAAGCTACGTCATCAACATCACTCAAAGGTATGTACTTATATCCTTGATATAGCTTTACTCCATGTCATGATAAAGCAACTCAAGTGATATGAAGACATTAAAATGCTTAATCGATAAATGGTAACCCCATTTTGAGCTTAACGATGAGTATAACCTATGATCAAGTATTCTTATTTGGCTCCTAAGTCAATATACTCTAATATAGGTGACCTAGTCACCGCCCATCATCTAGTTAAGCATCTTGTTTGGTCCATTCTCTATTTTAAAATTTCTTGGAACCATTCAAATCTTTTCTAGTTGATACCTATATGTAAATTATCCGTAACTGGTACAAATTATTTGTTTTTCTTCCCTCATTGATTTTCATTTACAACTTTGTCTTTGGTTCAAATTTTCACATTTTCTAAGTTTCTATTTTATGCCTCAGAGCCTCCGATTCAAAGGACTCGGTTCTACCGATTCAGTAGATAAGCTGCACAACATCATATTGGTATCACCGACAAATTTGTCTCGAAGCCACCGACTCTCTATTTTATTTAAGTTTGTGTTTGTATCTATAAATCTTTGTGTTCCTTCTATGATTTCTCAATCCTTTTATTATCCCTTATTACTAAAAAAATGGGGAGAAATACATTCAAGGATCCCTAACTCAAAGGAGAAGTTCTATAAATTCTCAGTTTATCCTATGGGATAGAAACTATTTTCAATGATTCCCTCATTTTCCTACATTCTATGACCCTTGTTCTCAAGGATCCCTTCTTAATATATGATCCCTGCATCGGGCCCTATATCTGACCTTTTTGGAAATTAATGCGAAAGGGGGAGAAATATACAAAGCTTCAAAGCTAAAGAGGGAGATAGATGCTTATGCAAAGGGGGAGATATAATTTAGGGGGAGAGAAGAATATCAAAACTTTACACTTATACATAAACATGGGGAGAATACCAAAGCAGGGGGAGAAAAATATGTTTTGGATAAAGATCTGTTTATTGCAATTGATTTTCTCATGTTAGAACTTTCTCACCCTATCCAATCCCAATATCCAAATACTAAGATTCAGAGGGTGAGGATGACCTACATTTTCATATATTAGGGGGAGAAACTTCTAAATAATCTTGGAGACATATAAAACTTAAGGAATACTATATTCTATATGTTCTCAATATCTTGGTACTTTTGAGTTCCATTGCCTTTGATTGATAGAATACTCTTGTGTTTCCTAACATTGTTTTCTCAAGTGTATTTCTACTACTAGAATGCTCAAGAACTCATGGTAAGTATATGCATGATATCTTTGATCAAGATGATCTCTTGCTTCTTGCACATATTGTTTGCAAGAGTGAAGTCTTGAACAATGATACACCCCATTCATATACATTTGATGCATATAGCCAAGATACACATGACTTATCTTATCACTTCTACTACATGTGTGTCCATGCATTCCAAAGCAACTATCCTTTAAAGGATTGCACGCATTTAGGGGGAGCAAGTCTAAGTCATGTGTCTCTCAAAGTCTTCATTATATACATGCATATATTTATTTGAAGCTTTGATTGTATGTTGTCATCAATTACCAAAAAGGGGGAGATTGAAAGCACAATGTTCTCCCTTGGTGATTTTGATAATTCATGACAACATACCTTGTCTCTTGGACTAATACTTTCATCTAGTATATTTTAGATAAAGTCCAAATAGAGAGATGGCTTGGCCAAAAAGAGTGTGGAGAGTATCCCCATGAAGAAGAAGGATAAGGAATAGCATTGGAAAAGATTCAAGAAAGAGGACTCTACATTTTACCTTTGTGAGAAATCACTTTGAGTCCATAGGAAAGCCAATACTATCAAAAGGGGTAAGGTTTTGTTGGTGAACAAAATGCTCATACGTGCACAAGTGATAGTCACCACATACACCTACAAGCTCTTCCACAAAAGTCTGCCCAAAGCCAAATATCCAAAATCGGTGCAACCAACACTTTCCACTCGGTGTCACCGATCCTCAGCCTCAAACAGACTCAGCCAAACCCTAGCATTTCGGTGCAACCGATTCCATTTTAGTGCCACCGAGTTTGGGTTGCCAACTTCCTGTTATGCAAGTTCACAAAATCTGTCCCAATGAGTTCTGTGAATCAGTGTCACCGAGTTTGGCAATCTGATCATTGGTCACCTTATCGAGATTCGAAAGTTGCTACCTTTGAGACAACTTGGTACCATCGAGATTTACACATCGGTGTTATCGAGTCTGACTTATTAGGTGTAACGGTTGGATTTTTGGAGATGCCTATATATACCTCTCCATCACCACTCACTCACAGGAGAAGCACTCAGAACAGTTACCCGCTCATACGTACTGATTTTCTAACAGAGAGCCACCTACTCATGTGTTGACATCATGCCATTCAATTCCTACCATACGAATCTTGATCTCTAGCCTCCCCAAGTTGTTTTCCACCAAATCAATCTCTTCCACCAAGCCAAACCTGTGAGAGAGTGATTGTGTGTTGAGGAGTCTATCATCTTGAAGCACAAAAGCAAGGGGTTCATCGACATTATCGAGCCTATTACCTTTTGGAGGGTGGTGCCTCCTAGATTGGTTAGGTGTCACTTGGGGCCTCCTACTTCGTGTTATGGAGTGAACCAAGAAGTTTGTAAGGGCAAGGAGATTGCCTACTTCATGAAGATCTACCCCGAGTTAGGCTAGTCCTCCGTGGACATAGTCCATCATGGTATAATCAAGGTTGCTTCTTCGTGGAACCCTCCATGGGTAGAGCCCTCCGTGGACTCTCGTGACCGTTACCCTCCGTGGGTTCAAGACTCCATAAACATGGATGTATGATACCACCACCTATCAGAACCACGGGAAAAATCTTTGTGTCTTTCATGCGTTTGATATCTCTATCTCTACTCCTTACCTTCATGTGCAATGTGTTTACTTTCTGTTGCTATACTTGATGACTTGCATATGTAGGGTGTTCTAGACTTGTTATATATGCTAAAACTGCCAACCCTTGAACTTGTGTTTGAGGTAGTTTTAAATTCCTGGTAGTAGTCTATTCACTCCCTCTAGACATACACTTCTAGTGATCCCACAACATCTGAGTGGCATGTGTATGCTGTAAGTCACACACATCTTGATCTGAGCAACCATTTGTGGTATTTTTGCTTATCGCACACAGTTCATCCTAGTGGCCTATATGTTGTCTATCACACACATCTTGATCTATGTAACCGTTTATGTTATTTTATCTCATCACAAACAGTTCATCCAAGTGATCTGTATGACATCTATCACACACATAATCATCTGGACAATTGTTAGTGTGTTGCTGGATCAGCGCAAACAGTTTATCAGGGTGAACTATATGACGTACATCGCACACACTTGTATTTTTCTATCTGTTTGCGTTATATTGTCCAATCGCAAATAGTTTATCTAGGTGAATTGTTTTCCACACATCTCACACACAAATATTTTTTAGATCATATTTGACGGATCCACCATCGCACATAGTTCATGTCATTAGCGACAGAGCTATAACTATACCGTTTGTGATTTGGTCATCGCACACATTATTGTCAAAGGGTCTCTGATTGATGTGTCGTCTTTGGAACATTCTATAGTAGTGCTACCACCATATTCTATTCCACCTATATGCTATATCCATGGTTCACGCTCATGTATTGCGTGCGTAATAAAAAGCTGAAGTGCGTTAAAAAGTACGATCCAATTGCCTAACTTAACACCGTGGTGCTTGACATTTGTATTTATGTCATGAAGACGGAGCCATGCCATGTAAATATGAGAAAGTGAATAGGGGGTAAAACTTCTTTAAGTATCGTACATTTGGAACATCAATGGTTATGTTACTTATGTTTATGGATATTACTATGTTGATGTTTATTAATTCATCATTTCTCAATGATCATACCTGCAATAGATTACATGTCGGGTAGCATCTTACATCAGAAATTCTGTTTATATCATTTACCTACTCGAGGACGAGCATGAATTAAGCTTGGGGATGCTGATACATCTCCAACATAACTATAATATTTGATTGTTCCATGCTATAATATTACCATTCTAGGATACCTTTGGGGAATTTATTTGTTGATTCATATTATTTTTGAGCACTAACCTATTAACCGTGTGCCAAGTGCCACTTGTTGTTTTTTTGCATGTTTTTGGCTCTTCACGTATACAGTACCAAACGAGGTCCAATTGCCATGAAATTTTTTGATGATTTTTTTGGACCAAAAGAAGACTTGGAAGCTTCGGGAGGAGGCCGGGGGCCGCCTGCGGGTCCCACAAGACAACATGTCTTAGCCGGGGGGTGTTCATGCCCTGTTAGCTTATGGCCTCCCCATCGGTCTCCCGACGCCCCTATCTAGTATATAAATTCTAATATATTGGGAAAACCCTAAGGAGCCTTGATACTCGTGATCTGTGTTGGGTTTTCTATGAAGAGAAACGGGTTATCACAACACAAAGTGGGTAAGTATTTCTCTCAGTTATGAAACCAAGGTTTATCGATCCAATAGGAATACCAATCCTCAACCGTCTTCAGCGTCTGCACACAAAAGAACAAACAACTTGCACTCAACGCCAACAAGAGGGTTGTCAATCCCCTTCATCTTGTTATTTGCAAGCAAGTGAGTTGTGTAGATAATTGTATATATTTGTAAATTGCAAAATAAAATAAAAGAAAATAAATAACAGGAAGGTAATGAAAGCATTTGTGGATATATAAGTGAATAGACCCAGAGACCGTAGAGTTCTCTAGTGGCATCTCTCATAGAAATAGCATAGAATGGGTAAACAAATTACTATTGGCCAATTTATAGAAAAGAGAATAGTTATGCGATTTTCATGGCAATGATTATGTGTATATAGGCATCACATCTATAAGAAAATAGGTTGACTCCTGTCTGCACCTATTGAAAGTACGTTATATCGACTAGAGGGGGGGTGAATAGGCGATTTTTACAAATTCATCACTTGAGGAATTTGAAATGTGATGAATAACTAGCAGAGGAATAAGTACTCAAGTGCATGGGGAGCATAGTAACAGCAGAGTCTTCATGATGAAATGAAACATGCACAAATAGTAAGTAGCGTGATACAGGATAAGTAGTGATGAACAAGGTGACTTGAAGAATTTGAGGTGAGGAATTTGTGAAAGTCTTCAGTAAAATTCTTCAAACAGTAACAATCAATTTCATCAACAGGTATATGAGGAATTAGAGGGGTTGAGGAAATAGAACTAGATAGCTCGATGAAGATAATGGTTTGATGACCCAGTTCCAACTGCTGTGACAGTCGTACGTCTGGTTTGGAGCGGTCTGGTATTTAAACCAGAGGACACACAGTCCCAGGACACACAGTCCTTACCGTATTCTCCTTAAGCTAAGGTCACATAGTCCTCGTCCAACACTCGTGGTAAGTCTTCAGGGTAGACTTCCAAAACCCTCACAAACTGCTCACCCGGCGATCCACAATTTACTGCTGGATGCTCTAGACCAAGGTCACTTCGTTATCCCCAATTGACTGCAGGAGCACTAGACCATGACGCCTAACCGTCTAGAGGATGCACAGTCCTCAAAGGTAACAAGTGTCGGATCCACATAGGAATTTCTTCAGTGATGCTCAATCACTATGGTTTTTGTGGTTTGGTTGTGGGTTTTTCCTCACTAATGATTTTATCTCAAAGTCCTCGGAGGATGGGTTGCTCTCAAATGACAAGTGTCAGTCCTCTCTTGGAGCAGCCAACCAACTAGTGGTTGTGGGGGTTGGCTATTTATAGCCAGGGTGCAACCTGACATGATAAGACATAAATGCCCCCAATAATATGACCATTATGTGGATAAGACTGATTGGGGACAACTGGCACTAAGCACAACAACGGTCGGAATTTCGAACTATGAAAGTCGTAAGGCTTATAATGTTCCTCACTTGTAGGCAATTCGCACTGGCGAAATCCTAACTCCTCAGTCAGATCAATTTCCTAAGAGACCAGAAGAACTTCGTCTCTGTCACTGAAGAACTTCTCTGAGCCGTAAGAGATTTCCAAAGGCTTCACTCGAAGGATTGTATAGGTTGAGGATTTTGGAGTTGAGCATCAGTTGGAAATTTTCCTTAGTATTACCTCGGCCCCCTTTAACAGTATGGTGTTTCCTATGACTCAAATAAGGAAATGAAACTACGAAAACAAAAGTCTTCACGCTTCATATTCCTCGTTCATATATTCAAGGTCACACTAACTTCTTTATTTTCAAAGTCTTCACCAAAGTCTTCACAAAGTCTTTAGCAAAGTCTTCAGTTGAAGACATATATTATTAGGGGTCGACAATCTCCGGATATATCAAACTTCTCAACGACTTATAGAGCCTGTGTACACTCACAAACACATTAGTACCTTAACCTATAAGTCTTCAATACACCAAAATCACTAAGGGGCACTAGATGCACTAACAATCTCCCCCTTTTTGGTGATTGATGACAAATAGGTTAAGTTTTCAACGGTGATAAACATATGAGGTGAAAGTACAGAGTTTGAGGAGTTTGATTGCAAGATATAGAAGAACTCCCCCTGAAGATGTGCATATTTGAGGAATTTGCTTTGGACTGCAAATGCACATGGCAGGTTAAAACATGGAGAACTCCCCCTATATCTTGTAATTCATACACGCATTTGAACATATGATATGAAGAATTTGAAATGCGTGAGGAAAATGGTGTCTGACGAAATTCAGCATGTATGCATTAAGGTACTTGAGGAAATAAACATGCGAGGAAATAGTTCAGAAGTGTCAGACCACCATCGGACTTAAGTGTACAACTCAATCAACAATAGCTTCAGAAGAGCGAGAGTTGTAACTTAAAACAAAAATAGCCCATATATAGAGAGACCCGCTTGAAGACTAACTCAAATTTTCACCCCCTTTGTCATCGAAGACCAAAAGGGAAGGAAGAAGTGAGGACTAATACCCCTTTAAGGAGTTTCATCGTTTTGGTGAGGAAGGAGCGCCAGCATTGTCGGGGTCGTTTGTCGATGCAGGGCCTGCTGCAGTGTCATCAATGTCTTCATTGTCATCGTGCTCTCGAGATGAAGAAAATGAACTTGTGACCATCAGAGGAACTTGAACTTTCTTGATTTTCTTATGAGGGCGACGAGCCTAGTCAGGATGTACCTCAAGATCCAGCTCATCCAGTTCTTCAGAAGACATGAGGTGAGACAGTATGGCCAAAGAGCGGTTGAGGTTTTCATGCGCATAGTAGTGATTCGTCTTCACTGTGTTTTGCGTCACAGTCATGTTCTACACAATGTAACCAAGTTGGTGCTTCACCCACTTGTGATTGCGATCGACCTTCTGATGAAGACTTATTAGAAGCTCGCGATCATTCATCACACGAGGGGCAAACTCTTTAGCTTTGTGAGCTTAGACCTTTGCATCGGAGTCTTGAGTGGTAGTGTCATCATTGGTGGAGAAGGAAGCGGCTTTGCAAAACTATTCATCCAATGGACGAGTGCCTTCATCAATGACAGCCTTGCCTTTTCCTTCCACCGAGTCAATTGTGCTCTTGATGACTTCGATTGGAGGCAAGAAGCCAAAGTGGTTCTGGAAATCAGCCTTGAAGGGAACTGAGGACTTTGCCGTGATGAATTTCATGATCCAAGGCGCATAAGGCTTCTGTTCAAATGGAACTAAAGTAGCATTGGCCAATGTCCTCATGAAGAAATCGTGTAAGTATATGGGAATCCCATGAATGATGTTGAAGAGCATATTCTTCGTGACTCCCTCCACTTCTTCTTCTTTGGAATTGTGGCCCTTCTGAGGACATAGCGTATTTGTGAGTATAGGGTAGACAATCCTGGGCACATATAGCAGATCCTTCACAAGGAAGGTTTTTCGTTGAGGCATTCCAGGAGGCAATGTGTTCATAAACACTTGCATCAGCGGATTTGGAAGTGCAGGCTCATCAAATAGTTTGCGAGCTTCATCTGAGGGAATTGGAACTGGTACACACAGAAGCAATTCAAAAGCTTGAGCAGTGAAGTGTGTTGATCCTGTCATCCAGTCCAATATCCAGGAGTTGATGTCTGAGGCATTCCGTTGATATGCAACGTGGCATAGAACTGAAGAATGAGTTCTTCATTCCAGTCGTAGATGTCAACGCAGAATGGGAGAATGCCTGCATCATGAAGAACCTGGACCACCGGTGTGAATGATGGAAGGGTTTCCATGTCAGCATGAGGAATTTGGTGGTGCTCGAAGACTTTCTTGTTCTCAAAAAGAACTGATGCATAGTAGTTGAGCTGTGTTGCCGTCCAGAATCTGTTGTGACCGGCCCTTGGAAAGTCATAGGGATTTGGACCAGTGAAGAACATACGTTCATTGAAGAAATTGCTCTTGAGGAATTTGGGGCGTACTGAGCCTTTGAATGGCATTCTTGGCTTCGGTTGAAGATTTGGCTTGAAGCGCCCTTAATTTCCTTTGGCATGGCAGGAACACGTTCAGACAAAACAATTTGGAGAGCTGGTTCCTCAGTTGCGACGGGAGCATCAAGATCATCAACCGTTGTAGCTGGAATTTCTTTAGTGACTTGGGTGTTCAGATTGGCAGATTCTTCATGTATTTCTTCACTCGGAGTAGGCGACTGTGGAATCTGTGTCAGAGGAGTAGTCATTGGTGTATTTGGGTGTGCTGATTCCCAATATTCATCATTGATGACAAGCGTTGTATTGCCAATGTAAGTCCTCATCAATTTCTTCAACTCGAGCCTCTTCAACAGTGAACTGAGGCTAGGGCGATGATACCTTTGGAGTTGAAGCAATGCCTTCAACTTCAATTTCTTCATCAATCTGCTCTGTCGAAGCAGCAGAATGATCTTCATCTTCATCTGGGATGACATATTCCACCCCAAATGGTACAAGTTCGGAGGCAGGTGCTAAGGAAATAGGTGTAGCATCAATAGGTCCAGTTGAAGAACTTGGCATAGTCTTCAATTTCTTCACGGCTGAGGTTTCTGAATCTGATGCTTTTCTCTTGAGAGTCTTTTCCTCAGCAGTGTCAGTTTCTTCAGGAACGACTGATGCATCCACCCTGGTTTGTTCTGTTTCTTCAGGCACAACAAAAGCTTCAGCCGGCCTTTCAGTTTCTTCAGGCACAACAATGGTGGTTGTCCTGGCATGATCAGTAGTGGTCTGAGTTTCCTCAGCAACACCAGCAGTTGCTTCTGGTGCAGAAGCATTTCCATCAGCAGTTTAATCAGGTTGAGCAATTTCATTAGTAGCTTGAGGAATTTTTCATCAGCGTGAGGATTTTGAGGTTGCGATCGAGCAGCAACCCTAGTGTTGTGATCCTTCACTGTAGCTTGAGCAACCTTGACGAATCTCACCTTGGTGCCCTTCCATTTAGCATCATATCCTCTTGATCCTCAGAGTGTGTGCGAATTTCAGACTGAACAGTGACGAGTTGATTTGGGGTCAAATTCATCACATTGTCTCTCACAAAATTTTCCTTCCAAGCCCTGTTCCTCTTTGCTCTCAGAGCTAGTTCTCTCTTCCATTTTTGTTCAAATATGAAGTGGGTGAGGACATGATCCACTCCAAGAGGCAGATTTAGTGAAGAAAGTGGGGTGTTTGGGTCTTCATGCCATATATCAATGAAGTTGAGGATCAATTTGGGATCCAGCATGAGAGGAACAGAGCTGCCCTTTGTTATAGCAGCCTTTTGCTGACTTTCCCTGATGATTTCTTCTAATTCCTCATCATCAGCTTCATCATCATCCTCAGAACCTAAGGGTATGGTCACCACAGGCTTGCTTGAGAGAGGACTTGGTCTTTGAACTCGTGTAGTAGTTTTCTTCAGCTTCAATGCAAAAGGGCTAGTTGAAGACTTTACTATAGTAGAGGCGCTTGCTGAGATCTTTGGAACTCTTGAGAATCACTTAGTCCTCTTACATGATGCCAGATGCACTGGGGTTGAGGACTTTGCAGCTGCCGCAGAAGACTGAGCAGCAACCATTCCAGCAGCTAAAGACTTTGTAGGCAGAGGCCTTTGACCTTGAGGAATCTGTTGTGAAGGTTTTGAGGTTGAAGAACTTGTCTTCAATGCAGATTTCTTCATCATGATTTTCTTCAGGGCATTTGCAGAGGCTCCGACAGAGGCAGCAGTAGCAGAATCTTCATTGAATTTCTTCACTGCCTCTTTGGCTTTCCTCGCCAGCTTGGCTTGCTGCTTCTCCCACATGTGAGGAAAGTCCTCACCAGTCTTGAGGCTAGTGGGATTAGCAATTTGATTTGGAGCAAGGGGAGGCCTGCTGCAAGGAGGTTTCACTACGAATTTCATCATGTATTTTGGAGTTACATAACGATATTCCTTCCATTCCCTTGCCCATCTCCTATCAATTTTCTGCAGACAAAATTTTCTCTACTTGGTCGTTTCTTTGCCATGAGTTTCTTCATCGGGTGTGTAGTATTCCTCATACACGTCATCTGGAATCTCAAAGGCAGTGTGCACATCTAGATTCTTTCTGACTTTCTAAGGTTTCTTTCCGTCAGCCATTTTCTTCACTTGAGGAATTTGAACTCTTGAGGACTCTGAAGAAGTATACAACTTTTCCTCAAGGAGCGCTGCAAATGAGTTAAGTTGATGACAACCTAGTGATTCATCAGTGGACATTTTGTACCTGTGAACAAAGTATAGGTGCGAGGAATTTGAAGAGGTCGTGTGCGTTCTCAGAATTTTTTCTAAATAAAATAGGTGAGAGGAATTTGACCATGGGTGTCTTGAGGAATTTCACTAAGTGTTCTTTTTCTCAGGTTCCAGAGTTGTGCAAATTTTGAGGATTCACACAATTGAGGAATCTTGAAGAAAATCATTACTTAGGGAAAAACATCAAGTATGTGAAGATGTAAGGTGTTTTTAGAATAAGGTTCATGAAGAATAAACACCTTTTGAGGAATATGAAGAGCATTTGAGGATCAAACAAGGGCAATAAAAATAAATTTTATTCACCCTTATGAATAACACGACGAACAAGAGATGAGATTGGGAAGTTTGTCTGTTCAGATCTCCCACACCCTAGCTTGGCAGAGGGAGACAACTACGGCGGCGGCAAGATGAGGACTTCCGCGGACGCTGCGAGTACGGCGACGACGAGGTCGAGGCAGTGAAGCTCTTCCTCACTGGCGACGATGACTTTAGCGGCGGCGCTAGGTTGGAGTTCAGGAGAGGGATGAGATGTGGAGTAACCGAGCACAGTTGAAGGGGAGGGGGTATTTATAGAGGGAGTGAAAACCAATCTTCCCGAACATTTTGGAGAAGATTGCCCCTGACCCTTGCTCTCCATGCGATAGCTGTCACCTATGTACTTAGAGGTGGTGATAGTGGGGGGTCGTGGGTTATCCAGGCACGGGAATCGGAACCGTTTGAGCGGGAGCCGCTAAAAATTTTGATAGTGAAAATTTCAAAGTTTCCGTTTGCAAATTGTTTAGCTATTAAGAACATAGTGAAGACTTTGAACGAGTTTCAAAGTAGAACGCATATGAAGAATTTGTGAACAGACTGAGTTGAGTTTAGCATAGAGGGAGAAAGGGTCCGATCACATTAACTTAGATGAAAATCAACTTGAAGAATTAGCAATAAGTGAATGCTGTTGAGGACAATGAAAACTCACATATGTATATATATAGTCAATGAAGAGCATGAGTTTCAAAGTTTGAAGAATTTGAAAAGTTGAGGATTGAAAACTTGAGGAATTTTCAAATTGAGGAATTTCATAATTTGAAGAATTTGCAAAAATGACGAAAAACTCAATTTTGAAGAATTTCAACTTTGATTGGTGGCGTGACCCACCGTATAAGAATGTTGATTTCAGACACCACGTACAATTGTCGTAGGGTTCTGAGAATCAAATTCTTCATTAATTTCTTCACACTTAGAGGGTTATTCTTCATTGATTGAAGAAAAACGTTACTTTGTGTGTTGCACATCTAAGTCATCAATTTTGCATAAGTGTTAGGATGTATGTCCTTTTTCAACAAACATTCAAAGATTATAAGATATTTAGCTCACACCGCAACTTGCAAAATCTCTTTTCATCCAAGAGCTTTGTGAAGATATCGGCCAGTTGTTCTTCAATGGGGATGTGGTCGATGGAGATGTCACCCTTGAGTACATGATCTCGAAGAAAGTGATGATGAATCTGGATGTGCTTGGTCTTGGAGTGCTGAACTGCTTTGTAAGCAATCTTGATGGCACTCTCGTTGTCGAAGTAGAGAGGCACATTCTTCAACTTGATGCCATAGTCCTTGAGGGTTTGCTTCATCCATCGTAACTGAGCACAACATGAGCCACCAGCAATGTACTCAGCTTCAGCAGTAGAGAGTGAGACGCAGGTCTACTTCTTCGAGGAGCAATAGACTAGGGATCATCCAAGGAAATGACATGTGCGTGAGGTTGACTTGCGATCCACGCGATCTCCAGCATAGTCAGCATCAAAGTATCCAACAAGGTGAAGATTTGAGCCCTTGGGATACCATAATCCAAGTCTTGGTTTGTGAGCTAAGTACTGAAGAATATGTTTCACAACCTTATGGTGTGATTCCTTCGGTGTTTCTTGGAATCGGGCACACATGCAAACACTCAGCATAATATCAGGCCTAGATGCACAAAGATACAATAATGAACCAATCATGGAGCGGTATACCTTCTAATCGAAATCTTTACCTTTTTCATCAGTGCAGAGGTGGCCTTCTGAAGGCATTGGAGTTTTGATGCCTTTGCAATCTTGCATGTCGAATTTCCTTAGAACATCCTTGAGGTACTTCTCTTGGGAGATGAAGATGCCATTGTCTTGCTGACGAATTTCAAGACCTAAGAAGAATTTCAACTCTCCCATCATAGACATTTGATATTCTTCACTCATCATATAGGCAAATTCATCACTGTAATATTTGTCAGTACAGCCAAAGATAATATCATCTATGTATATTTGGCATATGAACAGTTCATTGTCATAGGATTTTGTGAAAAGAGTGGGGTCAAGTGAACCGGCTTTGAAGCCTTTCTTCATAGGGAATTCCTTCAGAGTGTCGTACCACGCCCGATTGGCCTGCTTGAGGCCATAGAGGGCCTTGCTGAGTCTAAAGACTTTGTCAGGATGCTTAGGGTCTTCAAAACCTGGGGGTTGAGCAACATATTCTTCTTCCTCAAGCTTACCATTGAGGAATCCACTTTTTCACATCCATTTGATATAAGATGATATTATGATGGTTAGCATAAGCAAGCAATATGCGAATAGCTTCAATTCTAGCAATAGGTGCAAACGTTTCATCAAAGTCAATTCCTTCAACCTGTGTGTAGCCTTGAGCTACAAGACGAGCCTTATTCCTTACCACAAGGCCATTTTCATCTTGCTTTTGGTGGTAGATCCACTTGGTACCTATGATGTTATGTTTGCGAGGATCTGGCCGCTGGACAAGTTCCCACACGTTGTTGAGCTTGAACTGATGCAATTCCTCTTGCATAGCTTGAAGCCACTCAGGCTCCTTGAATGCTTCATCATCTTTGGTAGGCTCTATGATAGAGACAAAGGAAAAATGCCCACAAAAGTTAGTTAAATGTGAAGATTTTGAGCAAGTGAGGGGACCTGGTGCATTGATGTCATCGATGATTTTGTCAATCTGCACTTCATTTGCAACTCTAGGATGAGAAGGTTGACGTGGCTGAGGACTTCCTTCAGCACCATTTCCTTCAGGTGTATCAACATGAAAGTCTTCATCCGTTGGAATGACTTCCTCAGTGGGTATGATATCTTCAGTTGCCTTCAGCTTGATGGATTCCTCCGGAGACTATTCATCTAACACAGAAGGCAGGTGCTGTCTTTGCGAGCCATCAATTTCATCGAACCGCACATCTACAGTTTCAACAACCTCGTGATGGTAGGTGTTGAAGACTTTGTAGGTGTGCGAGTCCTTTATGTAACCAAGCATAAAACCTTCATGTGCTTTCAGTGCACAGTTAGAACTGTGGTGAGGATCTCTGATCTAGCATTTTGCACTGAAGACTTTGAGATAACTTACATTGGGTTTCTTGCCAGTCATAAGTTCATATGAAGTCTTCTTGAAGAATTTGTGAAGATATACCCTATTAATGATGTGGCATGTAGTATCAATTGCCTCAGGATAGAAGCGACGATGAGTCTTGTATTCATCAAGCATGGTGCAGGCCATCTCAACTGGAGTCCTGTTCTTGCGCTCCATGATGCCAATCTGTTGAGGAGTATAAGGGGCAAATACCTCATGAGTAATACCAAGTTCATCAAGATATTCATCAAGATTAGTGTTCTTGAATTCAGCCCCATTATCACTACTAATATGCTTGATCTTGACGCCAAAGTTGGTGGAGGCCCTTGAAGCAAATCGTGTGAAGACATGCTGCACTTCATTCTTGTACAGAATAATATGCACCCAAGTGTAATGAGAGTAATCATTAACAATGACAAAGCCATACAAACTTGAAGAATTTGTTAGTATGGAGTAATGAGTGGGGACAAAGAGATCCATGTGAAGCAATTCAAAGGGTCGAGTCGTGGTCATGATTGTCTTCGAGGGATGCTTGGATCTGGTCATCTTCCCAGATTCACATGCACTGCAGAGGTGGTCCTTGAGGAATTTGACACCCTTGATGCAAATGATGTGCTTTTTCTTCATGAGCATGTGCAAGTTCCCCATACCCCCATGTCCAAGTCGTCGATGCCACAGCCAGCGTTCTGAAGACCTGTAGAGAAATCAACAATATACAAGTCTCCTCTCCTAAAGCCTTTGAAGACTTTGGAATTGTTAGATTCCATGATGACAACACAACGATATTTTCCAAATATGACGATCATATCAAGATCACAAAGCATTGAGACAGACATAAGGTTGAACCCAAGGGATTCAACAAGCATCACCTTATCCATGGTTTGGTCCTTTGAGATAGCAACCTTACCAATTCCCAATACCTTGCTTTTTTCCTTTGTCTGTGTAGGTGATATGTTCAGAGGAGATGGAGTGAGTGGCAAATTCATCAGTAGATTCTTGTCGCCAGTCATGTGGTTTGTGCATCCACTATCGAGGACCCACTCAATAGCTTTTGGAGTATCATCCGCAGATGAATTAGTACAACTTACGAACTCATATGCTTCAAAGTGAAGAATATGACATCAATTTCATCAGATAGGATTTCATCACACAAGATAGTAAGAAAGTAGTGTGAGGATGTGAGAAATGAGGAATTCATTTCATCATGGTTAGTTTGTGTCCTTCCAAGCATTTCCTTAGGTCTCCAGCAAGTTCATGAGATGTTCAATTTCATCTAGAGACCTGACCCTGCATAAGAAATTAGTTCAATTTCTTCACCACCCACATCTGGAGGGGTGGCAAATAGTTCATCATTCCGCGAGCACCATGTGAGAAAGGAGGCATTGAAGCAAGTGCGCTTCGTTTCATAGGGCGAGGATTAGAGTACTCAAATGAATAAGCAGAGAAATTCTTCGAGGACTTATGAACATAATGGTTTGAAGAATAATGCACCTATTCATAACTCTTAGATTTTTCCCGCAAAACAGAAGCATTAGCGCGAGAATGATATTTTTGACCATTTGAGGAATTTGGTCCAAGTGAGGACTTTGGTTCATATGAGGAATTTGATCTAGGGGTTCCTATTCTTCATGAGTGATGTCGTGAGGACATTCACTTGAAGATTTTGTAAGTAGCTCCTGGGAACCCAGATTTTCTTCATAGGAGAACCGTTCCTGCAGTTAGTTCCAACAAATCTAGCAAATACTTCACCTTTCTGATTTCTGAAGAATTTGTAGTTGGAGTCAAGTGACTCATCAGAGGAATATGAAGGTTCACATGTAAAGCCAGATAAAGTGGATGAATCTACAGGAGGTCCTTTCGCAGCAACCCATGAGGTTTTGGGGTACTACTCAGGTGTCCAGTAGGATCCATCAGTGTCGATCTTCCTCACAAAGGCAATACCCTCTTTCCTAGGGTTCCTGTTTAGAATCTGCTTTTTGAGGACATCGCAAAGAGTTTGGTGCCCTTTGAGACTTTTGTACATGCCTGTCGCATACAATTCCTTCAACCCTGCATTGTCATCAGTGATCCTTGTGGTATCCTGAGATGAGGAATTTGAGACCATGGGAATAGTTGAAGAATTTGAAGCAATAGAAGCATTTGAACATTCAGGTGAAGAATTAGCAGTTTCACGTTCGATGCATTTCAAACAAGGTGGAGCAAATTCTTCCTGAGCGGTACTGATCTGTTGAGCCAGTAAGGAATGATTTTCCCTTTCGAGATCCTCATTTGACACCCTCAGTTTCTCAAGATCTTTCTTTCTTTGAAGAAATTCATAAGAAAGCTTCTCATGATCGGCTAAGAGGTCGTTATGATGACTCTGAAGGTTATCATACTTTGTCTAAAGACTTTTGAGATTGTCAGACAGAGTTTGAGTCTGATCCACTTCATAGTTCAACATATCATCGCTTTTTGTCTACTATTTTCTGAAGCTTTTCAAGTGCACTTTGTTGCTTAGTGCCAATTTTAACAAGTTTAGCATAGCTTGGTTTCATATATTCATCAGATTCACCTTCACTTGATTCATATGAGGAATGATGTTTGTGTACCTTTGAGCCTTTTGCCAGGAAGCAATAGGTGGGAGCATAATCATCATTGCTGACGTCAGAGTCATCAGAGTAGTCATATTCTTCATCATTGAAGATGGACTTGCTGACGAAAGCAGTAGCGAGAGCAAGGCTAGCGACACCAGATTTTGATTCCTCCTAGGATTCTTCCTCTTCTTCAGATTCTTCCTCAGAATCCATTTCCTTGCCGATGAATGCTCGAGCCTTTCTGGAACTATTCTTCTTGTTCTTTGAGGACTTTGAAGATTTCTTATTTTTCTTCGAGTCACCAGAACTATCCTCCATGTATTTCTTCTTCTGCTTTGAATCTTTTCCCAGAGAGGACAGTCAGAGATAAAGTGACCGGGATTCTTGCAACGATGACAGGTTCTTTTCTTGTAGTCTTCTGAGGAATCTGATTTCCTCAAGCCACTTTTTGATGACTTTCCAAATCCACCTCTCCTTGAGAACTTCTGGAATTTTCTCGCGAGAATTGCCAGTTCCTAACTTAGTTCTTCAGGATCACCAAGGCTGATGTCTGAATCTTCATATTCGGATGAGGAAATTCCTTTTGCGTTAATAGCACGAGATCTTCCATACCTTGGCCCGTAGAGGTCTCTCTTCTCAGCTTGTTGGAATTCTTGAGTATTGAGTCTCTCAAGAATATCAGCTTGATCAGGTGACTTGTAGTCTCCACGTTCTTGAATCATCAAAGCTAGAGTATCGAATGAGGAGTCAAGAGATCTTAGCTATTTCTTCACCACTTCATGGTCAGTGATATCGGTGGCACCCAGTGCTTGAAGCTCATTGGAGATATCAGTGAGACGATCAAAAGTTTGCTGAACATTTTCATTATCAAGTCTCTTGAAGCGGTTGAAGAGATTGCGAAGAACGTCAACACGAGAGTTATGTTGAGTGGAAACACCTTCATTGACTTTGGACAACCTATCCCAGATAAGCTTAGTAGACTCCAAAGCACTCACTCTGCCATACTGACCTTTGCTCAGAAGGCCAGAGATGATGTTCTTCGCTTGATAATCGAGTTGCTTAAATCTCTTCACATCAGCAGTAGTAATAGTGGGAGTGACAGAGGGCACACCAGTTTCCACAACGTACCAGAGATCGTTGTCAATAGCTTCAAGGTGCTTACACATCTTGTTCTTCCAGTAGGGGTAGTCTGTCCCATCGAAGGTAGGACACCCCGCGGCGACCTTGATCATACCTGCAGTCGACATAACTAGAACTCTAGGTGGTTAAACCAAAATCACACAGAGCGAGGGAGTACCTGCTCTGATACCAATTAAAAGTGCATTATATCGACTAGAGGGGGGGGGGTGAATAGGCGATTTTTACAAATTCATCACATGAGGAATTTCAACTTTGAGGAATTTGAAATGTGATGAATAACTAGCAGCAGAATAAGTACTCAAGTGCATGAGGAGCATAGTAACAGCATAGTCTTCATGATGAAATGAAACATGCACAAACAGTAAGTAGCATGATAAAGGATAAGCACTGATGAACAAGGTGACTTGAAGAATTTGAGGTGAGGAATTTGTGAAAGTCTTCAGTCAAATTCTTCAAATAGTAACAATCAATTTCATCAACAGGTATATGAGGAATTAGAGGGGTTGAGGAAATAGAACGAGATAGCTCGATGAAGACAATGGTTTGATGACCCAGTTCCAACTGCTGTGACAGTCGTACGTCTAGTTTGGAGCGGCCTGGTATTTAAACCAGAGGACACACAGTCCCACGACACACAGTCCTTACCGTATTCTCCTTGAGCTAAGGTCACATTGTCCTCGCCCAACACTCGTGGTAAGTCTTCAGGGTAGACTTCCAAAACCCTCACAAACTGTTCACCCGACGATCCACAATTATTGCTGGATGCTCTAGACCAAGGTCACTTCGTGATCCCCAATTGACTGCAGGAGCACTAGACCATGATGCCTAACCGTCCGGAGGATGCACAGTCCTCAAAGGTAACAAGCGTCGGATCCACACAGGAATTTCTTCAGTGATGCTCAATCACTATGGGTTTTGTGGTTTGGTTGTGGGTTTTTCCTCACTGATGATTTTCTGTCAAAGTCCCCGGAGGATGGGTTGCTCTCAAATGACAAGTGTTAGTTCTCTCTTGGAGCAACCAACCAACTAGAGGTTATGAGGGGTGGCTATTTATAGCCAGGGTGCAACCTGACATGATAAGACATAAATGCCCCCAATAATATGACCGTTATGTGGATAAGACTGATTGGGGACAGCTGGCGCTAAGTACAACAACAGTCGGAATTTCGAACTATGAAAGTCCTCAGGCTTATCATATACCTCACTTGTAGGCAATTCGCACTGGCGAAATCCTAACTCCTCAGTCAGATCAATTTCCTCAGAGACCAGAAGAACTTCGTCTCTGTCACTGAAGAACTTGTCTGAGCCGTAAGAGATTTCCAAAGGGGTCGATAATCTCCGGAATATCAAACTCCTCAACGACTTATAGAGCCTGTGTACACTCATAAACACATTAGTACCTTAACCTATAAGTCTTCATTACACCAAAATCACTAAGGGCACTAGATGCATGAACACCTATTACTATTACTCCACTCACCGACCGTTATCTAGCATGCATCTAGAGTATGAAGTTAAACAGAGTAATGCTTGGAGAACAATGACATGATGTAGACAGAGTAACTCAATCAATATGAACAGACCCCATCGTTTTATCCTTAGTAGAAGCTACACAAAGACACAATTTGTCCCCTTCTATCACTAGGATATAGAAACTCGCCAGGCTGAACCTACTACAACGCACCACTCCCACCGAAGAAATATCAGTCTAGTTGGCCAAACTATCTCAATAGACCAGAGAGCATTACGAAGCTATGATGATCATGCAAATAAGAATCATAGTATTCAGGTTTGACTCAAATACTTTTCATGAATAATCTGAACATAAACTCGCAATTCATCGGATCCCAACAAACACACCATACAAATGGATTACATCAGATAGATCAAGGCAAAGATTCAATGAACATTGTATTTAAGAGAGAGAGAGAGATTGCCATCTAGGTACTACCTACATACCCATAGGTCCATGGTGAACTACTCTTAAATCATGGTGAGCGAAACAAGGTTGAGGAAGAGGTCCTCTGTGATCGATCCCCCCTTCATAGGGTGCTCAAAAAGATATAAGAGAAGTACTAGAGCAACCGCCAAGCTCAGAAGATATACGTGAAGCACATAGAGTATTCTAGCAAATTATCATGAAGGTGTGTGTCTCTCAAATAGGTTTGTCCAACAAATGATGATTGTGACAAACTGAAAGTAAAAGCAAACAAAAGCAAATGACGCTCCAAGCAAAACACATAACGTGTGATGAATAAAAATATATCTCCAAGTGACATACCGATGGATTGAGAGGAAAGAGGGGATGCCTTCTGGGGCATCCCCAAGCTTAGATGCTTGAGTCTCCTTAGAATTTTACTTTGGGTTCCTTGGGAATCCCCAAGCTTTGGCTCTTGCTACTCCTTATTCCATGGTCCATCATGGTCACACCCAAAACTTGAAAACTTCAATCACACCAAACTCAACAAAACTTTGGGAGATCCGTTAGTATAAGCAACATATTGCATACTTTAGGTACTGTGATAAATTGATTCTTAATTCATTTTTACATAATAGGTTATGTATTCTAACTTCTCCATGGCTTACACCCCCTGATATAATCCATGACACAATCAAAACAAGCAAACAATGCAAGCAAAACATAACCTGATTAAAACAGAACAATCGGTAGCAATATGTAAAGAGACCATACTTCTATAACTCTAACGATTCCGAAAAATAGGACAATGTAAATAATTTGTATAAAATACCGTGTTAAAATTTTTGATCATTGTCACGCTTCAGTAAAGAATGGAAATTCCTGCACTGGAGTCAAATTTTCTGTTATGTTCCAACATCGTTTCTACTCATCTCGCGAGTCATCCCAAAGGCTTTACTTGGCATAGACACTAATTAAAACATAAGAACACAATCATTACATAGGCAAAAATGATGTTATAACAAAATAATAGAAAGTAAAAAAAGAATTAAGATACATATTGGGTTGCTTCCAAACATGCTCTATTGTTTTATGCCCCTAGCTAGGCATAATGCAGTGTTTCAATTGTTGCCATCTTTGACTTTCAGCTCCTTGATAACACAACTATGATTAGTAGGAAGAATGGAAGGATTGACCATAGGTTCCTTTATCAAGTTCAATAATTTGGGGTGAACACTAATCATTTTGAGATCTTCATTTCTTTTGGAAGGAGGTGTAATAATGCTCTTAGGAATAAATATGAACTTGGGATTTTTGTCTTGCGAGGTACTAGAACTAGTTTTGAATGGTGTGAAAGCGGAGCTCACTTTGTCAAAAACCTCCTCCATTTTATCAATTCTACTAAATTCTTGTTCTACCCTCTTATAAATAGTAGCATATTTTTCCTTTAAAGTTTTCAAAGTTATTCCTACTCATGACCCAGATTGAGTGATATGATTATGAAGTTTTTTAATCTAACTCCTCAATAGGCTCACTAGTGATCATTTTCTTTTCAATAGCATCAATCCTTTGCATCAAATGTTCCAATGTCACATTGATTTCATTAGAGATAAGGGGTGGTGTCCCATCAAGATTTTCAATTGCATTATAAGCGTCCAAAGCATGACACATTAAGAAGTTCCCACCGGTGATGGTGTCGAGGACAAACCTATAGCAAGTTGTCAGACCAACATAGAAATTATGAAGAAAATTTTTGGTGGATATATTATTAGTTGCTTTATTTTGGGCATGTAAAATCCTATACTATTCATCCTTCAAACTTCCTCCTACCGTTTGTATAAAATTGATAACATCATTGTTGGTAGTGACACGCACAAAAGAAGAACTAGGCATGACTTCAAGCATGAACTAGCAACACGCAAAGGTAAATATTTTTGTAATTTTGTTTTTATGAAACAAACTAAATATAAAAGAAAATAAAAATAAGAACAAGTTAATGAAATTTTGTGCGAAGTTACTTTATAGTTGGTGATGGTATTCCACGAGAACGGCCCAAAAATCCTTCCTGATACTTGTGATCTGCGTTGGGTTTTCTGTGAAGAGGAATGGGTAATCGCAGCAAAAAATGGGTAAGTATTTCCCTCAAATATTAAATGAAGGTTTGTAGAACCAATAAGCATACCAATCCTCAACCGTCTTCAGCGGCTGCGCACAAAAGAACAAACAACTTGCATCGAACGCACGCAAGAGGGTTTTCAATCCCCTTGATCTCGTTATCTGCAAGCAAGTGAGTTGTGTAGATAGTTGTAGTTAATAGTAAAGTCTAAAATAAAATATAAGGTAATAAATAACAGCAAGGTAATGATAGCATTTGTAAACTTATAAGTGAATAGACCCGGGGGGCATAGAGTTCTCTAGTGGCATCTCTCATAAGCAAAGCATACAGTGGGTAAACAAATTACTGTTGGGCTATTGATAGAAAAGGGAATAATTATGTGATGTTCACAACAATGATATATATGCATCACGTCCATAAGAAAATTGGTCAACTCCTTCCTGAACCTACTACTATTAATCCACTTCAAGAGTGCTTCTATGCTTGCCTCTCTACGTATTAAGTTCATGACAAATAGAGTAATGCTTGGAGAAAGATGACATGATGTAGACAAAGTAAACTCAACTAATATGAATAAAACCCATCGTTTTTCCTTAGTAGCAACAACACAAAGATGAAATTTGTCCCCTTCTGTCACTGGGATATACAAACTCGTCAGATTGAACCTAGTACAACGCACCACTCCCACCGAAGAAATATCAATCTAGTTGGCCAAACTATCTCAATAGATCGGAGAGCACGAAGCTATTATGATCATGCAAATAAGAATCATAGTAATAAATTTTGACTCAAATACTTTTGATGAATAATCTGAACATAAATTCAGAATTCATCAGTTCCCAACAAACACACCATACAAAGGTATTACTTTAGATAGATCAAGGCTAAGATGCGATGAACATTGTATTGAAGATTGCGAGAGGGAGATATTGCCATCTAGGTACTACCTACAAACCCATAGATCTATGGTGAACTACTCACATATCATGGTGAGGGAAGCAAGGGTGATGAAGGCCCTCCAAGATCAATCCCCCCTCCGGCAGGGTGCCGAAATGGAGGTGTAGATGGCCTCCCGTCGGAACAGAGACTTGCGGCGGAGCAAAAAGTGTTTTGGGAGCACATATGGTGTTTTTAGGATAGATGTGAATTTATAGGCTAGACAACAATGCTGGGGGACGGTCCAGGGGGCCCCAACATATTAGGCTACGCCCCCTTGGGGCGGCGGCTGGATATGTGATGGGCCCCTCGCGCATCTCCCGGCCCTACTCGGAAGCTTTTAGGTCTTGTATTTGTCCAGAAAAAATCACCAAAAATTTTCGTTGCAATTGGACTCCGTTTGGTATTGTAACTCTGAAAAGGCAAAAACACGCAAAAAACAGGAGCTGGCACTGGGCACTTGGTGAATAGTGTAGCGCTAAAAGTATCCTAGAATGATAATATATTAGCATGGAACAATAAAAAATTATGGATATGTTGGAGAGGTATCATTGGCCCCAAGCCATCAGGGCACGACCACCGCCTGGGTGCACCCTATTGGCCTTGCGCCACCCCATGGGGCCTCGGGCCTCCTCCCGAAGCTTCGAGGTCCGTATTTTGTACGGAAAAAATCATCAAAAACTTTTGGTGTATTTGGACTTTGTTTGCTACAGTATTCCTGACCATCCAAAAACATGTGGAAAACTACTACTGGCACTTGGCACTGGGTTAATAGGTTAGTGCTCAAAAATAATATAAATCAACAAGTAAATGCCTAAAAAATCATCATGGAATGATAATATAATAGCATGGAACAATCTAAAATTATAGATACGTTGGAGTTGTATCATCCACTATCTTGGATCACAAGGACTTTAATTATGATAATTTATCTTTAGTAGAATGTATTTCGTTGCTGTAATCCATTATTATCTAACCCAACGCTTATGAATAAAATAAGGCTTTTACTAAACATACCGTAGAAGCTATGATAAAGGCTCATGATGAAAAACATGAGTTAGAAGTTTATATTCCTAGAAAGCTGCATGATGAGTGGGAACCTATTAATAAAATAAACCTTAAATAATATGAGTGCAATGCTTTGTGTGGTCTTGGTGCTAGCGTGTCTACTATACCAAAATCTTTATGTGATGTGCTAGGTCCCATCGAGATAGATGAATGATCCCTTAACTTGCACTTAGCAGATTTCACCATTAAGAAACCATTGGGTAGAATATATGACGTGATCATTCTATCTAAAATAAATTATGTACCCATGGATTTCATTAGGCTTGGTATTGAATGCAATCTGTCTTGTCCAATAATACTTGGTAGACCTTTCGTATGAACTATATGTGCTATTATTGATATGAAGGAGGGAAACATAAGATTACAATTCCCACTAAAGAATGGGATGGAACGTTTCCGTATAAAGAGAATCAAACCACCTTACAAATATATAATGAGGTACACCTATGGATTGAGTGCCAGAGATGACAACACTTGATACTATGCATTATGCCTAGCTAGGGGCATAAAATGGTAACTCCTGTTGGGAGGCAACCCAATATTATCTTTAAATTTTATTTTTTTACTTTCTATCTTGGTGTCATAGAATTATTATTTATACTATAATTATTGTGTTTTTATGTTTAAATTAGTTTTTGTGCCAAGTGAAGCCTTTGGGATAACTTGAATGATAAGTAGTATTCATATGATGCAAAAACAGAAACTTTTTTGTCCAGTGCAAAATTTCTATGGTTTTAATGAAATTATTTTTGATCTCATTTTTTTACAAAGTATTCGTATACAAATTCCTCAGGTTTCCCTAATTTGTAAGGATTTTTGGCTTTACATAAGTATGGAGTTTGTACAGGTCATTATAGGCTGTTCTGCTTTAGACAGATTCTGTTTTTTAGTTGCATAGTTTTCTTGTTTTGATGATGTTACGGATTACATCGGGGGTATAAGCCATTTAAAAGTTAGAATACAGTACGTTATGCAATAATAAAATGTGAATCAATTTGTGACATAACATAGCTCATGAGTTTTATACTGAGTTTTGTATGCTGAAGTTTTCAAGTTTTAGGTGTGATCACGATGGATGAAGGAATAAGGAGCGACAAGAGCCTAAGCTTGGGGATTCCTAAGGAACCCTAAGGTAAAATTCTAGGATGACTTAAGCATCTAAGGTTGGGGAAACCCTGGAAGGCATCCCCTCTTTCGTCTTAGTCCATCAACATGTCACTTGGAGCTACATTTTTATTCATCACATGATATGTGTGTTGTTTGGAGCGTCGTGTGTTATAGTTTGCTTTTACTTTGAGTTTTACACAATATCATTTGTTGGACACACCTATTTTATAAATACACACCTTCATGATAATTTTCTAGAATACTCTATGTGCTTCACTTATATCTTTTGAGCTAAGCAGTTGCTCTAGTGCTTTACTTATACGTTTTAGAGCACGGTAGCATATAGATTTTATAGAGATAATTGAACTCTCGTTCTACACTTAAATTTGTTTGAGTGTGTAATAAAGAGTGAAGGTAATTTTCATGAGTTATAAGACTAGTCCAAAAATAATAGGTATTCAAGGAGTGCATTATCAACACCTTCATGTAGCACGTAAAAGAAATTGTGGGTTAATGATATCAGTGTGGTAATATGAAAGGGAGTGAGTGCATGGTTGTTGGTTAGTAAAAATATCGATAGTTAAAGTGTTAATTTGATGTTCATCTAAATATTGGTTATGGCATGGTGATGATGTGTCAGCATTCTTATTCCCCGTTGAAATCCAAGTGATGTTTAGGTCGGGGGCGCACGATGGTTAACTCCTACCAACCTCCTCCCTAGGGGCATGCGAGTAGTACTTTTATTTGAGAGAGATAATAAAGTTTCGCAATAATTATATGAGTTCTTTATGACTAATGTGAATCCAATATGCAAACTAACGCTTCCATTGTATGCTAGCTTCTTCAATATCGTGCATTGCCCATTCTCACCTCGAGGATCTGTGCAGCTTTCGTCGGTGCATCCAAACCACATGACATGATACACTCTTTTGCACATAAGCCTTTTTATATCTTCCTCAAAACAACCATCGTCCTTGCCTATCATGGCATTTCCATAGCCATTCTGAGATATATTGCGATGTAACATCCATTGTTACATTACATGACTTCTATGTTCATCCTCATATTGCTTTGGATGATGGGGTAGATGACATAGTATTTTTGGCAAAGCCACTTTTCACCATTCACTGCTACAGCGACGTGCTATAAAAATGGTTTTTAACCCGTTTCCGTGACGTACTTTGAAACCGTCGCCTTGTATGTCTAGGCGATAGGGGGGGTCCATCCCACATGACATGGAAAACCCGTTGGCGATGGTGACCAACGAGTGCAAACGATCTACCAAATGTAATCATGTGCGGTGCAGAAAATATATCACACACGCTATATTTTGGGCATACGTGTGGGATTTAGGATCAATCACACACATCTATCATGAGTTAAACATGTCCAAATGCTCATGGAAAACAAACGATTGAGGAGCTCTTAAGCACACGTACAAGTGCTACAAATCATTTGTGATTTCTTATGTATCACCAACGTTTCAGTTTATATCTCATGTGCTTTTCCTGTAGATCAGAGGCGGTTCCCTTGTGAGTTGCATGTGCCTTTACTGTTGATCATAGGAGGTTCAGCTATGAGTTATGTGTGCTTTCCATTTTGTATCGCAGACGATTAGTTGATTCCACCATGTGCGCCAAAAAAGCTAGCTTATTGTAAAATATCGCATTTGAGTCACCCTGAAAATAGCAAATTCACCACAATATGCAGTCGACAAATAGTGTCCACATGAAGAACATTCATCATAATTCGGCACAATATGCAATTGAACGAATAGTGTCCATAGGAAGATCATTCATCATAATTCGTGACAATATGCAATTGAGCAAATGCTAGTTATATTCCACATATGTAAGATAGACATATGCAGTACATAATCATAGTGTTCACAATACGAACATGATCACATGGAAAACACATATCCATGCATATATGTTCAGCTGATAACACTATATGAATGCATACTTATTATTGGGGGACGCGAATCCTCAAATATTCGACGTCTGTAGAGGGCATGATATAGTGCTTCACAAAGAAGGTGCTGATAAATTTTCTAACAGACAACAATTCATCTGCGGTGAGAAGTTCATAGGTCATTGATCCAAGGATCAACCACAGGACTTTTAGATCAAAATGTGACATCCGTGTGGAGTAGAAGATAGTAATTAAGAAACAGACTTACTGATTCTATTTTTTCACCATCGAAACCACATTCAACATGTTTGCATAGGTTCATCATGTGTGCATAAACGTAGTATCCACATAGGTTGGTCCCTAGTTGTTGTTGAGGAAACTGTAATTTTTTGTACAACATTAGTCATGTATTTTCCCTGTTAGGAACAACCTAACCGGTGTAAGATGTTTCTTTTTTTATTTGGAGAGAAATAGAAATAGGTTTACTGAGAAACTTGAACTATGACTAGCATTTTCTGAAAATAACGGAATTCGTTGTCTCACCGGAGAAACGATCACGTGCTACCGATGTAGTTAGGGGTCAAACCGTCTCCCTCCTAAGGTTATCGTCTTACACAATACACTATGAATCAAGATGAATTTTCACATATTCAATTCTTAAACCAGATATGAACACAACATATTAACATCAAACAATTCAACACCTATCCATGAAATCCTGAAGATGACTCAGATCCCGAGGCACATTTGACTCTCTGAGAGAATCCAGGTAGTAAACGGTGTTGCATTTTGGAACAATGACCACCAAGATCCAGTGATCTCTATAGTTTAACAAAACCTTGAACTTACGAACTATGTCAAAAACTGAAAGACGATCAATGTATGCGTGGTTGTATATTTAATTTACCCTTCATGATACAGACACATGAAGAATTCTCTTATCTGTAACTCCCACAAGATCTTGACGACATGCGAGATGGAAGCCTCACGTGTTTCATTCATACTTCACAAAATGCCATTTGCTAAATCAGGATCTATGAAATGCTAATGCGCCCTTATCTATCTCCGCGCCGTCAATCCCTTGAGAGGAATACAATACAATTAGCTTTTTTTTCATTTACTGCCTTATATGGAGAAGTTGATCAGAGTTTGTGAAGTACTTACAACATCAAGCATTTGATAAGAGTGCTTGCAAGCTTATTGAAGTTTAAGAAGAGATGAAAGCCCTCGAATTCCGCATTGATGGTACTTGCATCGTGAAATAAATGCCTACAGTCGTAGTGCAATTCCACAATGTTATGATATTCTCCTTTTGACATTATGTCCATGGAATATATATGTTACTTCCAAAAAGTGGAACTGCATCATAAAAGTATTCACCAACAAGAAATGTCTGGCCATATTGTACTTGCGTGCTTCAAATGGGTCTACTTTCTGACTAGAAAGTAGCTTTTGAAATTATGCTTCAGATCTTTCGTCAGAACCGGGATTTCATGGGTATTCATCGGCCATGCCATGGTTCTTCTCAAAGAGTCTTTGTAGTAGGATGCTCTGGTACTCATCCCTCCTCTGTTTCTATCATGTGTAATAACAAATTGCCAATTTTACCAGGAAGCTAAATATAAATGCAACGGTCTTTGTAGTAAATGATGCACATCGACAGTGTATGAATGATATCAAATTAATAGTAACAACTACATACATTCTGCTGTCAAACATTCCAATCAATTAAAAACTATTGTCTTGCATCATGGTTTTTTTCACTAAGACTGAGAATGTTTTTATTTTAGATTGCCATGTTGTGTTGATGCTAGTCATGTTTCTCGGCATAATTAGACCTTGCTCGTGCTGAATGAAATGAAGTGCTTCATGTGTACTACCTTGCTGTAAATTTTCATGCAAAGATAACTCATGTAGCACATAGTTTTTTTGTTGTCAATATGCCTCCAGGTTAAAACTATGACAATGTTTTAATCACATCCAGAATAAAATAGACACGTGAAGTGTCTGAATCACACATAATATAACAAATGATTTCTACCAACGAGAATGAGGCTTACCTTCGTTGCACATCCCAGAAACTACCTCCCACTGTACCCAAATTCAAAAGTTTGTAACTTCACAGATTGAAATTGACGTTGACCATGAACAGGCAGGTCTTCAACTACCCCTCTCCATTCCTTGAAAGTGATTGTCCTAGGGAGCTATAAGAGAAAGAAATGGCACAAATGGGCCTGTCGCTTTTAAATCCCCAATTCCAAAATAAAACCTGAAGCCTAGTTGAGCCAGAGAGAAGAGAGATGAATACCTGGCTGGTGAGAGATTTATCGTCATTGGAGATATCACTTGAGGCATCACTCAAGGAGACCATGGCGTGTCCGTGGCAGTCAGATGCTAGAGGTCGAGATGTGGGCGACGACACGGGGCCGGGGGCGTGCAGGGGAAATGTGGCCCTTTGGGGGGCAAGGCAGATATTTCAGCGGTCGGCAAAAATTTCGCTCATTGCAGGGAATCTTGGCACGGAAAGATTCACCTGACATGGTGTTTCTGCTTTTATCGTGTGTGATGATAAAAAAACATACAAAATTTTGCCCCTCCCCACGTATTCCCTGGTTATAGTGCACATCCACGTCATTGCATAATGTAAAATCAACTGCTAACTTGGGTACACAAATTAGCGGACACACATAGCTCACGGTTACTAAACCGAGCAAGTTCATTAAATAATCAAGCTGCTTCAACTAGACATAAATCTTAAAAAGGCTGGCTCTCTGATCAAAGGCTATTAGTAATACGCATAATTTTGCCAAAGACGCCGACGAGCAGTCGCCCGATGCCTTGCCACTGTTCAATGAGATGTCGATGACTTGTCCGGGCGACATTCCTCCAGTGCTGGACTCCGCGTCCCCCAGGCTGACTTCTACCACGGCGATGTGCTCATCCTCAACGTTGTCATCGTCATCAGCGTCGCCCTCATGTTCATAGTACTAGTAGTAGTGGCGCCGCCATATCTCACATTGGTACTCCACCCCCGATTCCTCGATGGACAAGCGCTTCTCGACCTCCTCCTGAGCCCCGCGCAACTCCTCCCAGCAGTCGGCGCACTCGGACGGCTCCAACTCTCACTCTAAGATCTCATGTGGAAGGGGCTCCATGGCCTCCGCAGCCGCATCTTTGGCACGCATCTCGACATCCGCAGCAAACGCCTCTTCGGACGTGTGGTGCATGATCGATTCCAGCAACGCTTGGAGTATCTTCGCATGGGCGTTCTCGATGATATAGTCCTGGATAGCCTCAACCCGAGCCAGGGCGGCCTCCGCGGCACGACACACTACTCGAGCGCTCTTGGCGTTTGCAGCCGCCATCGTAGCAGCTATACCTGTCGTCTTCGTGTCTATAGGCATCCTTTCGGCCACTACAGAAGCCTCGTGGACCACCATAGAGGCCCTTTCAGTGAATGCGGCCGCACTTCAGGTGGATGCGGCTGCGCTTTCGGAAGATGCGGCCGTGTTCTTGGCAGAGGCGGGAGCGCTCGGGGCCGAGGGGCGGTCGTACGCACCCTTATGAAGCTTTCCCACGAAGTCATTCTTTGGAGAGAGGGTTTGTTGGGGAATGGGGATCGAGGGTGAGTGGAATTCGAGCTAGACAAAGCCGACAAAGCTTCCCTCGTAAGACATAAATAGATCCGTGAATTTTCATCGCAAATGGTTCCTGTATGGAACTGTGTGTACGTAGTTCACTTTTTGTATTAAATTGTAAAACTATTTTGGGGTGCAGCGGTAACAGATATTGTTTTATTTCTAAGAAAAAGACCCCTACCATCAAAATCCACTAACGACATCCTAAAATTAGGAAATATTTGGGGTTCAATTGGCATTTTTGTACATTAAGTTAGTTTGTACAAATTTTATGGCCATAATTCAAAATTTTAACACATGGACATCCCAGATGAAGCAAAAACTGCTGGAATAATCATATTTACGTACTACTTGCTTCCCTATATATGCCACTTGCAATAAGTTTTAAGCAGTTCCAAACATCTTGGGTAACGGTTTGGACACACGTGCACGCATTGGGAATCTAGGTTTTAAAATTCAAAATATAAAAAATGCTCTGAAGTACATGATAATAATCTGCATGATTTCCTGATCTGGGGCCTAGATGTCGCCGTCAAAGTAATGGCTTGTTCGATATAAGCTTTGACACATGCCTCTCACAAAATGGGGCATCACACGAAGGGTCGTGGTTCCATAAGGGAACATGAGCCTTGTTTGATGACGGACCGCTAGTTGTTGTCTCATTTGGCCTAGCTTTATTGGAATTCGTTAGAATGCACGAATACGTCCGTTATCCTGAAACTTGGACATTTTTGGGATTCAATGAGCATTTTTATACATGAAGTTAGTTTCTAGATATCTAGTGGCCACAATTCAAAACTAAAACAGATGGACATGTGCAAGATGAAGCAAAAACTGCAGGAAAAAATCATGTTTATATATGTACTAGTGCTTCCGTTTATATGCCATGTGCAATAAATTTGAAGGAGTTCCAAACATCTTGAGTAACGGTTAGGACACAAGAATTGAGAATAATCTAGGTTTTAAATTAAAAAAAATATCAAGAACATGAAAATCAACATGATTTCCCACCATGGGGCCAAGATGTTGTGGTAAAAGTAACGGCTTGTTCGAGATAAGCTTTGACACATGCCTCTAACAAACTAGAGCATCACATGCAGGTTTGTATAGTTCTGAGTGGGATGGAGCATTGTGTGATGACGAACCGGATTGCTGCCTCATCCGGTCTAGTTTTTTTTCATGGTTACAATGTACGAATTCGACCGTGATCCTAAAATCTGAAAAAATTCAGCATTCAATCGGCATTTTTATACATAAAGTTAGCTTCCAGAAATTTAATGGCCATAGTTCAATACTGAAACACATGAACAAGCAAGATGAAGCAAAAACTACCGGAAAATCATATTTATGTACTACTTGCTTTCGTATATATGGCGTGCAATAAATTTGAAGGAGTTCCAAACATCTTGAGTGACGGTTTTGACGCAAAAGCATTGGGAATCTAGGTTTTTAAAGTCCAAAATTGAAAAATGCGCCAAAGTACATGAAAATATGCATGATTTCCCAACATGAGGCTAAGATGTCGTGATCAAAGTAACGGCTTATTCGAGATACGCTTTGACAAATGTGAAGCTAGCAATGCATGGTTAACTGTTACCTGCGTCCCCATGGGTAATTACTCTATTAAGGCATGGGTGCCAGCTTGAATGCCCATCGGGAAGTTCGTGGGTCAAATACTTTACTAGATGTGCAGGAAAGGGATGAGGATGGGATAGCATTACCCGCCTTACCCATGACTTGAAGTTCTTACATGTGGGCTCTGAAATTAGTAGACCCCACGTAATTTGTGGCCTTGGTCACCCAAATTTACACACATCCCATCCCCCTTGGACCAAAATTCCCTAAGAAATACAAAACCTAGCCACAACATATTGTTTATCGCATTGAAATACTATTTTTTTACTGAAATTGATGAAGGTTATTCTTAAATGCATGTGTGAGTTTCCCCACGGTGACAAAGAACCCGGTAGGGACGTGGATGGGAAACTTTTTATCCCCGCGCATGGGTACGTAGGCGGGGATGGGGATAGGAGGGCGGTGATGGGGATGGAGATGGGACTCCAATACCCTCCTAAGAAATCCCCAGCTTTAGACACAAGTCTCTCACATACCGGAGCATCACACGAAGGCGCGTGGTTCCGAGAGGGAACGTGGGGCTATGTGTGATGATGAACCCCCAATCGCTGTCTCGTTCGACCTAGTTTTTTTCATCGATACAATGCCCGAATACGACCAACATCTTATTTTTGAAAATATTGGCGTTCTATTGGCATTTTTATACATTAAGCTAGTTTGTAGAAATTTAATGACCATAGTTCAAAACTGAAACACATGAACAAGCTAGATGAATCAAAAACCGCTGGAAAACCATATTTATGTACTATTTTCTTATATATATATTCCACATGCAATAAATTTGAAGGAGTTCCAAACATCTTGAGTGAGAGTTTGAAAAAAAGCATTGAGAATCTAGGCTCTAAATTAAAAAAATTTAAAAATGCTTTGAATTCTGAAGTACATGAAAATATGCATGATTTCCCGCCATGGGGCCATGAAGTCGTGGTTACTGCTCTCGAACTTGCTTCTGTAACACAAATGGCACGCATGCATTACATTTGGATAGAAAATGTAAATATTTGGCTAAACAAACGGGTCCCACATGATTGGTGCTCTGTTTTGCGTTTCGAGTTTTGGATGCCAATTTTCACGGGCTATTAATCACACGTGGTCATGCATTGGGAACCGTTGGTGATGTTAATTTAGACACGACTATTGACTAGGAAATCGTGAGCAATCACTTCTAGCGTCGATCAAGATTCCAGCCGCCTATAATTGCTGCCACTCGAGATGTCATCCCGCCTGCATTCTCTCATATCTCTATCCCACCCCTCGCACAAAACTATGCCATGGCGCATCCGGTCTGTACACAAATGGAGGAGAAGGCGCCACCCCATGAGAACATGGTGAATGCAGCAATGACGAGGACCCCTTTGCGCCCCCAGATGAGGTCGTGCCCCCCAACTGAAGATTGGTTTTGGGGCCAGTACAATCTGGCTTTGTGGAAGGTGCAGCCGCCGGCTGAGAGAGCCAAGCACATGGCGTTCAAGACGGAGTGGGCTAAGGAGCATGCCAGGAACCTCACGGCACGGAATGCCCTTAGTGCCACAAGGGAAAAGGAGGAGATGGAGCTTTGGCGGCTGGCGAGTCGACGAGTGGTGGACATGTACGAAGACGGACGGTACCACACAATCAAAGCTAGAGGCGCTAGGCGCCTCACTGTTGCATGGGCATAGGCCGATAAGCTCGAGCGTGCCACCGCCAAAGAGCTTCAGTGGACACCCAGTGAACTGTCCTGCATGGTCGCGCACCTTCCCATCAAGAGGCTGATCGGCACGTCCAGCACTGCGAGGCGGAGGAGGCGAGAAACTCCCTCCATGTTGGGAAGCCACCGCGCACCAGGGAGCTGCTAGAAAGAGGTTGCCATTTTACTGCTCCCCGCTCAATGAAGGGTTATTATTAGTTTAATTTTTATTCATTGTACATATTAGTTAAGTACTATCATCACATATATGTGACTATATATACTGTATATGTATCATGTCTTCAATGATCTATTCAACAATTAATATATATTATTATATTCACATTTCTAATTTTTTTCATACTGATTTTCTGGCTCTAACTATTTGCCTTTTACACATAATGAAACATAACAATAGAACATAAATCATCTAGACATCAAAACATACAAATATTGTGATTATTGTCAAGGCATTGGGATCGACATCTAAACGATTCAACAAAATCAAACGTGTCCATGACTACACCCTCACATAAGGAAGCTCTAGGTTGTGCCTGAACTCGGTCCGGAGTTCGTCCATGCAGTTTACACGCTCGCGGTACAGCTGGAGCACGATCTCGAGCTCCAAACTGGCTATTTCCTTAGACATTACCATCTTGTGGATGCGGTGGCCATTTTCTCAACTGCTCCCTGCTAGAAACCTGGGCCGAGGAGGTGCTCGAGCCTACTGATGAGCCCGTTGGCATGAAGGGGGCCACGAACAAGGAGAACGATGTGACCCATGCAAACAACGCAGCCAGCGTCCGATGCAAGTATGGTGCGGCCGCGCTCTGGTGCAAGTACGACATAGACGGCCACTGCCCATTCCTGGAGAGAAATAGGGCTACTCACGTGCCTTGGACACAGCTACAACGTCATGTCAGGTGGGATAGCAGGCATGCAGGGATGGACTTCTCTTGCTCCGCCGTGTGATGCACCTCTCGCTCTACGACCCTCCATCGGTCTTGCTATGTGACGTGCCTTGCCGTCTGGGCGCGGACGCGCATGTTTTGCTCTAAGGAGCACCACCAATGATGTTCTTATGCGGCTCCTTGTAGCCTCTTGCCGGTGAGGCGACTATGTTGCTTGGCGGCCCTATCGCGCCCTGCGCCAAGAGTCTCCTCATCCCTTGCAATGATGCGCAACACAGCGTTGTTCAACATGCCGCCGGACATGCCATCGGCCTCAACAAGCTATTGTGCCTGCACCGTATCGTTTCCATCGTCGAGGAGTTTGATGGCAGAAGTGGCGCTTGGTCGGGTTGGCTTGCTTGATAGTGTTGGAAATATGCCCTAGAGGCAAAATAAATTAGTTATTATCATATTTCCTTGTTCATGATAATCGTTTATTATCCATGCTATAATTGTATTGATCGGAGACTTAAATGCATGTGTGGATACATAGACAAAACCATGTCCCTAGTATGCCTCTAATGGACTAGCTCGTTGATCAAAGGATGGTTAAGGTTTCCTAGCCATGGACATGAGATGTCATTTGATAACGGGATCACATCATTAGGAGAATGATGTGATGGATAAGACCCAAACTACAAACATAGCATATGATCGTGTCAGTTTATTGCTACTGTTTTCTGCATGTCAAGTATATGTTCCTATGACCATGAGATCATGCAACTCACGGATATCGGAGGAGTGCCTTGTGTGTATCAAATGTCGCAACGTAACTGGGTGACTATAAAGGTGCTCTACAGGTATCTCTGATGGTGTCTGTTGAGTTGGCATAGATCAAGACTGGGATTTGTTACTCCGTGTGACGGAGAGGTATCTCAGGGCCCACTCGGTAATACAACATCACAACAAGCCTTGCAAGCAATGTGGCTAAGTGTTAGTCACGGGATCTTGTATTACGGAACGAGTAAAGAGACTTGCAAGCAACGAGGTTGAACTAGGTATGGAGATACCGACGATCGAATCTCGGGCAAGTAACATACCGAAGAACAAAGGGAACGTTATACGGGATTAACTGAATCCTTGACATAGAGGTTCGACCGATAAAGATCTTCGTAGAATATGTAGGAATCAATGTGAACGTCCAGGTCCCGCCATTGGTTATTGACCGTAGAGGTGTCTCGGTCATGTCTACATAGTTCTCGAACCCGTAGGGTCTGCACACTTAAGGTTTGGTGACGTTTCGGTAGTGTAGAGTTATGTATGGTGGTGAACGAAGGTTGTTCGGAGTCCCGGATGAGATCCCGGATGTCACGAGGAGCTCCAGAATGGTCCGGAGGTAAATATTCATATATAGGAAGTCCCAGTTTGGTCGCCAGAAAAGTTTCGGGCTCATCGGTAGTGTACCGGGAGTGCCGGTAGTGTACCGGGGGACCTTCGGGAGGGGTATTTCTACCCCAAGAGGTCCATGGTCTGTGGGAGAATAATAACCAGACCTTAGTGGGCTGGAAAAATAGCCACACCAAGGCCCATGGCGCAGGAGGCAAAAGTCATAAAGGAAAAGGTGGAAAAAAGGCTAAAAAGGAAGAGTCCTACTCCTACTAGGAGTGGAGGAGGAGTAGGACTCCTCCCCCTCTAGTTTGGCCGACTCCTATTGGAGTTTTTCCTTGCGCCAGCCCTCCTCTCTCTCCCTCCTTTATATACTGGTGGATTGGGTGCTGTTTGGACACAGTTTACGGCCACGTGCTACCCGTTTCACCGGTGCTCCTCTAGATCAGTTTTCTGCAGCGCTTAGGCGAAGCCCTGCCGGAATTGCTCCACCACCATCACCGGAGCGCCGTCACGCTGCCGGTGAACTATCTCTCCTCTCCACCTCCTCTTGCTGGATCAATATGGTGGAGATCGTCATCAAGCTGCACGTGTGCTGAACGCGGAGGTGCCGTCTGTTCGGCGCTAGATCGGAAGGACCGTGATCGAGATCGCGAGACGGTTCGTGATGTGATCACGGAACGGATCGTGATGAGTTCGCGGGACAGATCGTGATCAAGATCGTGAGACGGATCATGATGAGTTCGCGGGACGGATCATGATGTGTTCGCGGGATGGATCGTGATTGGATCACGGGACGGATCGTGATGAGATCGTGGGACGCTCGGCGATTTGGATCGCGAAGATGTTCGACTACACCAACCACGTTTCTTAACGCTTCCCGCTTAGCGATCTACAAGGGTACGTAGATCCACTCTCCCTCTCGTAGATGCTCATCACCATGGATAGGTTTGCGTGTGCGTAGGAAATTTTTTGTTTCCCATGCAACGTTCCCCAACAGTGGCATCATGAGCTAGGTTGATGGTTCGATGAGATCTCGAGTAGAACACAAAAGGTTTGTGGGTGTTGATGCTTAGATTGCTTCCTCCCTTGGTCGTATTTTGGTTCAGCGGGATTGTGAGATGAAGCGGCCCGGACCAACATTACTCATACGCTTATGAGAGACCAGTTCCCTCGACGCAACTTGTTGCCTAGATGGCTTGAGGGTGATAGTTTCTCTCACTTTAGTTGGATCGGATTCGACAAAGGCGGTCCTTGAGAAGGTTGAAAAGCAAACTAGTGTATCACCGTTGTGGTTTATGAGTAGGTGATAATTGTTCTTGCTAGATACCCATAGCAGCCACGTAAAACATGCAACAACAATTAGAGGACGTCTAACTTGTTTTTGCAGGGTATGTTGTGATATGATATGGCAAATTACATGATGTGATATATGTGATGTATGAGATGATCATGTGATGTATAGATTATCACGACTTGCATGTCAATGAATACGACAACCGGCAGGAGCCATAGGGTTGTCTTTAATTATTGTATGACCTGCGTGTCAATCATTAAGCGCTATGTAATGCTTTACTTTATCGCTAAACGGTAGCAATAGTAGTAGAAGCATGCAGGGCATGACAACTCCGATGGCGACACGTTGATGGAGATCAAGATGATGGAGATCATGGTGTCATGCCGGTGATGATGGAGATCATGCCGGTGCTTTCTAGATGGAGATCAAAAGCACAAGTTCATGGCCATATCATGTCACTTATGATTTGCATGTGATGTTAATACTTTTTATGCACCTTGTTTTGCTTAGGACGACGGTAGCATTATAAGGTGATCCCTCATTTAATTTCAAGATAAATTGTGTTCTCCCCGAGTGTGCACCGTTGCGAAAGTTCGTCGTGTTGAGACACCACGTGATGATCGGGTGTGATAGACTACGTTCACATACAACGGGTGCAAGCCAGTGTTGCACATGCAGAACACTCGGGTTAAACTTGACGAGCCTAGCATGTACAGACATGGCCTCGGAACATAAGAGACCGAAAGGTCGAACATGAGTCATATAGTAGATATAATTAACATGATGATGTTCACCATTGCAGCCACCTCAACTCACGTGATGATCGGACTTGAGTTGGTGAATTTGGATCATGTATCACTCGAATGATCGGAGGGATGTCAATTTGAGTGGGAGTTCTTAAGTAATATGATTAATTGAACTCATTATCATGAACATAGTCAAAGTGTCTTTGCAAATTATGTTGTAGATTACTAGCTCGCGCTGTAGCTCCTTGTATTTTAATATGTTCCTAGAGAAATAGAATTGAAAGATGTTGGTAGCCAAATTGCGGACTAGGTCCGTGATCTGAGGATTGTCCTCATTGCTGCACAGAAGGCTTATGTCCTTAATGCACCGCTTGGTGCGCCACCCCATCTAGCGTCGTCTGTCGATGTTGTGAACATCTGACAGGCACGTTTCGATGACTACTTGATAGTTTAGTGCGTCATGCATTACGGCTTAGAATTGAGGCTCCGAAACGTTTTGAACGTCACGGAACATATGAGATGTTCTAAGAGCTGAGATTGTGATCTCAGGCTCATGCCCGAGTTGCGAGATATAGGATCTCCAACGAGATTCTTTGCCTGCAAGATGAAAGAGAATAGCTCAATCGTTGAGCATGTGCTCAGACTGTCTGGGTACTACAATCGCTTGAATCGAGTGGGAGTTGATCTTCCAGATAAGATAGTGATTGATGTAGTTCTCCAAGTCACTGTCACTGAGCTACTAGAACTTGGTGATGAACTATAAAATGCCAGGGAAAGAAATGTTGATCCCTGAGCTATTCGCGATGTTTGACACCGCGAAGGTAGAAATCAAGAAGGAGCGTCAAGTGTTGATGGTTAATCAAACCACTAGTTTCGAGAAGGGCAAGAGCAAGGAGGGAAACTTCATGGATAGCAAGTCAGTTGCTGCTCTAGTGAAGCAACCCAAAGTTGAACTCAAACCCGAGACTAAGTGCTTCTGTTACGAGGTGAGCGGTCGCTGAAGCGGAACAACCCTAGATACTTGGTAGATAAGAAGGCTGGCAACATTGATAGAAGTATATTTGATATACGAGTTATTAATGTGCACCTTGCTAGTACTCTTAGTAGCACCTGGGTATTGGATACCGGTTCGGTTGCTAAATGTTAGTAACTCGAAATAAAAGCTACGGAATAAACGGAGAACTAGCTAAGGGTGAGGTGACGATATGTGTTGGAAGTGTTTCCAAGGTTGATGTGATCAACATCGCACGCTCTCTGTACCTTCAGGATTAGTGACGAACCTAAATAAATGTTATTTGGTGTTTTGCGTTGAGCATGAACATGATTAGATCATGTTTATTGCAATACGGTTATTCATTTAAGTTAGAGAATAATGGTTATTCTGTTTACATGAATAATATCTTCAATGGTCATGCACCCAGTGAGAATGGTTTGTTGAAATCTTGATCGTAGTAGTACACATATTCATAACATTGATGTCAAAAGATACAAAGTTAATAATGACAGTACCACATACTTGTGGCACTGCCGCTAAATGTCATATTGGTATAAAGCGCATGTAGAAACTCCATGCTGATGGATATTTGGACTCATTCGATTTTGAATCGGTTGAGACATGTGAACCATGCCTCTTGGGCAAGATGACTAAAGGACCCTGTTGGATGGAGCGGGCAAGTGATTCATTGGAAATGATACATGTTGATGTATGCAATCTAGTGAGTCTTGTAGCGTGCAGTGGATATCGTTATTTTCTTACCTTCACTGATGATTTGAGTAGATATAGTGTATATTTACTTAATGAAACACAAGTCCGAATCGTTTGAAAGGTTCAAGCAAATTCAGAGTGAAGTTTAAAGATCATTGTCACAAGAAGATAAAAATGATCGCGATATGATCGTGGAGGTGAATATCTGAGTTACGAGTTTGGCATACAACTTAAGACAATGTGAAATTTGTTTCACAACTAACGCCACCTGGAACACCATGGTGTGATGGTGTGTCCGAACATCATAGTCATGATCTATTGATATAGTACATACTGTGATGTCTCTTATCGTTCTACTACTATAATTTTTGGGGTTATGCATTAGAGACAACTACATTCACTTCAAATAGGGCATCATCTAAATCCGTTGCGATGACACCGTGTGAATTATGGTTTGATAGAAACCTAAGCTGTCATTTCTTAATATTTGGGGCTGTGACACTTGTGTTGAAAATGTTTTCACCTAATGAGGTCGAACCCAAGGCAGCCAAATGCATCTTCATAGAATACCCTAAGATCAGTTGGGTGAACCTTCAATCTCAAATCCTAGTGCAAAGTGTTTGTTGCTTAAACGGATCCTTTCTCGAGGAAATGTTTCTCTCGAAAGAATTGAGTGGGAGGAAGATAGAACTTGATGAGGTTGTTAAACCTTTGTTCAACCAGAGAGTAGCGCAGCGCAGAAAGATGTTTCTGTGAAGCCTACGTTAGTTGAAGAGGAAGTTAATGATGATGATCATGAAGCTTCAGGATCAAATTACTATCGAACTTCGTAGGTCGACAAGGATGTGTACTGCTCCTAAGTGGTACGACAACTCTGTCTTGGAGATCATGTTGTTGGACAACGATGAACCTACGAGCTATGGAGAAGCGATGATGTGCCCGGATTCCGACAAATGGTTAGAGGCCATGAAATCCGAGATAGGATCCATGTATGAAAACCAAGTATAGACTTTGGTAGACTTGCTTGTTAGACGGAAAGTCGTTGAGTACAAATGGACCTTTAGAATGAAGACACACACTAATGGTGAATGTCACCATTTGTAAAGCTCGACTTGTTGCAAAGTCGTTTGTGACAAGTTCAAGGAGTTGACTGCGATGAGGCTTTCTCACTCGTAGTGATGCTAAAAGTATGTTGGAATTATGTTAGCAGTTGCTGCATTTTCCATTATGAAATCTGGCAGATGGATGTCAAAACATCGTTTCCTTAACGGTTTACTTAAGGAAAGGTTGTATGTGATACAACCAGAAGGTTTTGTCAGTCCTAAGGATGCTAAAAGATGAGAAAGCTTCAGTGATCCTTCTATGGACTGAAGCAAGCATCTCGGAGTTGGAATATACACTTTGATGAGGTGATCAATGTTTTTGTAGTTTATACAAAGTTTACGAGAAACATGTATTTGCAATAAAGTGAGTGGGAGCACTATAGAGTTTCTGATAAGTATATGTGGTTGACATATTGTTGATCAGAAATAATGCAGAATTTTTGGAAGGCATAAAAGGTTGTTTGAAAAGTGTTTTTCAAAGGAAGACCTAGATAAAGCTACCTAATTGTTGAGCATCAAAATCTATAGAGATAGATCAAGATGCTTGATGAGACTTTCAATGAGTGCATACCTTGACAAGATTTTGAAAGAGTTCAAAATGGATCAACCAGAGAAAGAGTTCTCGTCTGATTTGTAAGGTGTGAAGTTGAGTGAGACTCAAAGCTCTACAACGGTAGAAGAAAGAGAAAGGACGAACGTCATCCCCTATGCCTTAGCCATAGGCTCTATATTATGCCATGCTGTGTACCGCACCTGTGTGTGCCTTGCCATGAGTCTGTCAAGGGGTACAAGAGTGATCCAGGAGTGGATCACTAGACAGCGGTCGGAATTATCCTTAGTAACCAGAGTACTAAGGAAATGTTTCTTGATTATGGAGGTGATAAAGAGTTCGTCGTAAAGAGTTACGTCGATGCAAGCTTTAACACCTATCCGGATGACTAGTAGTAGCAATCTGGATACGTATAGTGGAGCAGCCATTTGGAAATAGTACCAAGTGGAGTGTGGTAGCAGTGTTTACGGTTTGTCATAGAGATTTGCAAAGTACACACGGATCTGAGTATCGCAGACCCGTTGACTATAAGACCTCTCTCACATGCAAAGCATGATCGAGCCCCAGAACTCATTGGGTGTTAGATTCATAACAATGCGAATCACATGGTGATGTGAACTAGATTATTGACTCTAGTGCAAGTGGGAGACTGTTGGAAATATGCCCTAGAGGCAATAATAAATTAGTTATTATCATATTTCCTTGTTCATGATAATCGTTTATTATCCATGCTATAATTGTATTGATCGGAGACTTAAATGCATGTGTGGATACATAGACAAAACCATGTCCCTAGTATGCCTCTAATGGACTAGCTCGTTGATCAAAGGATGGTTAAGGTTTCCTAGCCATGGACATGAGATGTCATTTGATAACGGGATCACATCATTAGGAGAATGATGTGATGGATAAGACCCAAACTACAAACATAGCATATGATCGTATCAGTTTATTGCTACTGTTTTCTGCATGTCAAGTATATGTTCCTATGACCAGGAGATCATGCAACTCACGGATATCGGAGGAGTGCCTTGTGTGTATCAAACGTCGCAACGTAACTGGGTGACTATAAAGGTGCTCTACAGGTATCTCCGATGGTGTCTGTTGAGTTGGCATCGATCGAGACTAGGATTTGTTACTCCGTGTGACGGAGAGGTATCTCAGGGCCCACTCGGTAATACAACATCACAACAAGCCTTGCAAGCAATGTGGCTAAGTTTTAGTCACGGGACCTTGTATTACGGAACGAGTAAAGAGACTTGCCAGTAACGAGGTTGAACTAGGTATGGAGATACCGACGATCGAATCTCGGGCAAGTAACATACCGAAGAACAAAGGGAACGTTATACGGGATTAACTGAATCCTTGACATAGAGGTTCGACCGATAAAGATCTTCGTAGAATATGTAGGAACCAATGTGGATGTCCAGGTCTCACCATTGGTTATTGACCGTAGAGGTGTCTCGGTCATGTCTACATAGTTCTCGAACCCGTAGGGTCTGCACACTTAAGGTTTGGTGATGTTTCGGTAGTGTAGAGTTATGTATGGTGGTGACCGAAGGTTGTTCGGAGTCCCAGATGAGATCCCGGACGTCACGAGGAGCTCCGTAATGGTTCGGAGGTAAAGATTCATATATAGGAAGTCCCAGTTTGGTCACCGAAAAAGTTTCGGGCTCATCGGTAGTGTACCGGGAGTGCCGGTAGTGTATCGGGGGACCTCCGGGAGGGGTATTTCGACCCCAAGAAGTCCATGGGATGTGGAAGAATAATAACCAGCCCTTACTGGGCTGGAAAAACAGCCACACCAAGGCCCATGGCGCAGGAGGCAAAAGTCCTAAAGGAAAAGGTGGAAAAAAGGCTAAAAAGGAAGAGTCCTACTCCTACTAGGAGTGGAGGAGGAGTAGGACTCCTCCCCCTCTAGTTTGGCCGACTCCTATTGGAGTTTTTCCTTGCGCCAGCCCTCCTCTCTCTCCCTCCTTTATATACTGGTGGATTGGGTGCTGTTTGGACACAGTTTACGGCCACGTGCTACCCGTTTCATCGGTGCTCCTCTAGATCGGTTTTCTGCAGCGCTTAGGCGAAGCCCTGCCGGAATTGCTCCACCACCATCACCGGAGCGCCGTCACACTGCCGGTGAACTCTCTATCCTCTCCACCTCCTCTTGCTGGATCAAGATGGTGGAGATCGTCATCAAGCTGCACGTGTGCTGAACACGGAGGTGCCGTTCGTTCGGCGCTAGATCGGAAGGACCGTGATCGAGATCGCGAGTCGGTTCGTGATGTGATCACGAAACGGATCGTGATGAGTTTGTGGGACAGATCGTGATCAAGATCGTGAGACGGATCGTGATGAGTTCGCGGGACGGATCATGATGTGTTCGCGGGACAGATCGTGATTGGATCACGGGACGGATCGTGATGAGATCGTGGGACGCTCGGCGATTTGGATCATGAAGATGTTCGACTACACCAACCGCGTTTCTTAACGCTTCCCGCTTAGCGATCTACAAGGGTACATAGATCCACTCTCCCTCTCGTAGATGCTCATCACCATGGATAGGTTCGCGTGTGCGTAGGAAATTTTTTGTTTCCCATGCGACGTTCCCCAACAGATAGATGGGCTAGGTGTGCATCCGTGTGTGACGCGCGCAGGCTCTTATGCTTATTAGCTTCTTGCGGGAAACCGATGGGGAAGCTTGCATGGGAATATATGTGATTCCGTGCGGGAACGTGGCCAAAAGAAACATTGGTGTAGTGCCGAAGAGTGCACTGGAATCCTCTGGCAAAAACATGGTGACAAGACATGATAGAGGAAGAAGAGGTGATGCGCAGTCTACTGGTAATAATAATAAAATTCTTGCATTATTAATACGGGTAAACGACACTTTTGTACATAAAATCGATAATGATTTCATCAATCGATGATAATTGTTTGGCAACAACCGTCTACCTACAACACACACAACTTGTCCCGATGAATGAACCGATTGCTACGTATCACACACACCTTGTTACACTAACTCGTTTGTGTTCTGCTGGATCAGTGCAAATAGTTTATCCGATTGAACTATGTGTTGTAATTCGCACACGTACGTAGTTTTGTCAACTGTTTCTGTTATCTTAGGTAATCCCAAATAGTTCTTAAGAATAAGCTGTCTGTCGTGGATCACACACAACTAGTTTCTGAATCGTATTTGATGGATCCACCATCGCACACAGTTTGTTCCATTGGCGACGGAGCTTAAACTATACCATTTGCGATTGGTGGATCGCACACAGTTTTTTTGAAGGGTCTCTGATTGATGTATCGTCTTTGGACCATCCCGCAGTAGTGATTGTTTACATGTTACGCTAGACCATTGCACATCCTGATACACTCCCAGAGGCATTCATATAGAGCCATCTTGTTTAGCAGTTTTTCATATCGAGTTGTAAGGAAATAAAAGTATGATGATCACCATTATTAGAGAATTATCTCAGTGAGGAAAGGACGATGGAAACAATGATCCACCCACAAGTTGGGATGGGATTCCGGACGAAAAATAAAAGAGAGAGAAATAAAGAAATTGAAAAAAGAAAAAAATAAAGCAATAAAAAGAAACAAAATAAAGGAAAAATATATAAAAAAATAAATAAATGAGAGAAAAGAGGGAAGGGATAATGCTACTACCTCGTGTTCCACACTTGTGCTCACAAAAGCACCATGTTTTCATATAGAGGGTATGATGTTTTGTCATTTTCATATGCTAGTTTTAATTTTTCATTATAGAACTTGGCTTGTATATTTTGGTGATGGGCTTCCTCAAATGCCTGATGTCTTCATGAGCAAGCAAGTTGGATGCACACCCACTTAGCTTCAGTTGAGCTTTCATACACTTAAAGCACTAGTGCATCCGTTGCATGGGAATCCCTACTCCTCGCATTGATATTGATTGATGGGCCTCTCCATAGCCCGTTGATCTTCCTAGTTGATGCGAAACTTTTTTCTCCACTTTTACTTCTTTGATATCTACCACCATATGCTAGTCCACCTATATGCTATGTCCATGGTTCACGCTCATGTATGGAATGAGGTATAAAACGTTCAAGCGTGTTAAGAAGTATGATCCAATTGTCTGGCTTAACACTATGGGGCTTTCCATTTGTATTTACGTCATCAAGACGGAGCCATGCCATGCTAATATGAAAATTAATGGGGATTAAACATCCTTTAAGGATAATATATTTTGAAAGCTAATGATTGTGTTACTTATTTTTATGGATATTACTATGTTGATGTCTATTAGCTCATCGTTTCTCAATGTTCATATCTAAAAAAGATTACATGATTGGTAGCATGTCACATCAACAAATATGATTTTATCATTTACTCGCTTGTGGATTTAGGGAGTCTTGAATAATGGGGTCGTCGGGCCGCCGACCTATCTACTGGGACGCACAATGGGCCAATCTATGGCCGTCATTAAAGAACTAAAGACTAAGTTATTGTCGTGTTCAGGATGGAAACTTCCCAAGTCGTGGCGTGTACTCCATGGACAACATGATAGATTTAGTATGTTCCTTCTCTGATGTAACTGACATTATGTAACCCTAGGCACCCCTGGTATCTATATATAGCAAAGGTTTTAGTCCATAGGGTAGATTATGATCATTACTCTTAGGGTTTAGACCACACCATACGGTCTCGAGTTAGATTAACTCTATACTCGACACTCCATCATCAATACAAAAAAGCAGGACATAGGGTATTACCTCCATTAAGAGGGCTCAGACCTGGGTAAACCTCGTCGCCCTTGTCTCCTGTAACCCATCGATCCAAGATCCATAGTTCGGGAGCCCCTACCAGAGATCTGCCGTTTTTGACACCGACATTGGTGCTTTCATTGAGAGTTCCTATGTGGGACCAATGGCTCGCCTAACCATCAGTAGTGAAATCTGTTACAGGGTACTTTCATCCCTAGACAGATCTTCGTATTCGGAAGCGTTGTGCTACATGCTGACCCGGCCGGCCACCTCGGCCAGGTCAGGAGCTTTGCCCCTGAATACGAGGTCAGGTTCAGGAACCTAGAGTTCGTCGCCGACTCCTAGGGAGATCTCGCTCTAGCCAATCTATCGGCTCCCTCCGAAGAGCCCGATCTAGTCACGAGCCCCAATACCATAACTTCTACAACGGGGGACCCTACCGCAGAGGCACCCTCCACCCTAGGTCCAGCCCAAAAGCCCGATCTAGCCGACACGTCCAGACTATCTTCGGTCGATCAGCACCCGGGCGTAGCCCTAAGGGCTTCGGAACAACAACACTACAGATCGGCCTCGCGCACTCTAGGAGCATGAACCCCATGGACATCTCGTCTTTGAATGAATTACTTGAATAGATCTGGGCCATTAGGGCAACCGAAGATCAAACCTCGATCTAGGACCTGATCGGGCTTAAACCTGATGCTAGGGAAATTTACTTCTTGCCTATCACACACCTGATTGCTACCATCGAGAACTCGGCTGAAGGATCACCCTCTCAACTGCCGGAGTTAAACCGGTTTATGTTCAAGTTTATGACCATCAAGATCACTCCCTTAGTTCGGAATCCAAACTTGGCCTCATAAATAGTTCGGGATCGATTCCCGATCTAGCGTCCTACCTTGAGTCAGAGCATCATAGTCCGGCTGACTATTCGGACCTCGGAGCTACTGTGCCGAACACCGTGACGACGCATGGTACAACCATTGTGCCTTCGGACTTGCATACTATTGGGATAAGAAATTTTTCCCATCAACCACCCACATCGAGTACTCTCTAACCAATTGAGGGAAGCTCGATGTATGGGACCTGTTTTACATTAAACAACAACCAAGGGAAACAATCCACCAGTATTGGGCTCAATGCCTCCTCACTAAGGACAGGATGGCGGATTGCAGCGATCAGGAGCTCATAGCAGCCTTCTGACATAACTTCCGAGATGAAGGCATCTTAAATGCCCTCATTCGTCGCCACATCCGCAACTTCACCGAGATATCGGAACTGCTGTGCAAATACTGCACCATAGAAAGTACTTGGCAAGCCCAACAGATGCACATGGAGTCAATCCAGGCCAAGGACCCAGAAGAGCTCAGAGGAAGTGCATGCCGCCATGACGATTAGCCGAATACGAGGCCACCTAGAAAAAGAATAAACCCTTCGCAGGATGCAAGACTGTTCTCAATGAACTATTGGACAAGCAGTGCCCCATACACTTTGCCTTGCTAATCGCAAACCTGACTCACAACCTCCACGCTTGCTGGGTCGTAAGGCAAGTTGCCAAGAGCAGGGAGACCATCCTTGGACCCTCATCCCCAAGAAGCCGTCCAGACACACCATCGGATAATAGCATCGAGATCCAAACGATCTACGAGACATTTTACTCAAAAATCAGAGGAAGAGTGTTCTTCGAGAATTCGATAAGATATACCATGTGTCAGCGAGGAACTCATGGACTAACACACCTATAACTTTCGACGACGAAGACCAGCCGAGAATCCGGTCCAATCGAACACCTGCAGCTCTGGTTCTCAACCACATTGTAGACGGTTTTATACTCCAAAAGGTGCTAATGGACGTCGGCAGCGGTCTCAACCTCATTTGCGAGGATGCTTTGCACAAAATGTTGTTCGATAGATCTCACATCGAACAGAGTGACACTACCTTTCTAGGGACTATCCCCGGAAGTTAGGCGCAATGCACATGACAAGTTACTCTTGATGTGGTATTCGCTACCCACAAAAACTACAGGTCCGAGAAACTCGTTTTCCATATTGTGCCCTTCCATAGTGGTTATCACGCCATGCTGGGACATCGAACCTTCACCATATTTTAGGCCATACCACATTACGGGTACATGAGGCTCAAAATGCCAGGGGCCAATGGTGTTAGTACACACATAAGTGATCCGGATAGACCCTTCAGGACGAAAACAACACCGCATCGTTCGCCCTCGAAGCGCTATCCGAAGTTTTCACGATCGAAGAATTAACCACACTTTGCTCATAGATAGATAAGGATGATGCAACCCTCAGCATAAGGCTAAGTCCACATCTTTCAGACCATCAGATGAGATAGTCAAATTTCAGGTACATCCAACGGACCCCAATAAAACAACATCCATTGGGCCTTAGTCGGACCCTAAATTAATGAAGCACTGCGCACATTCTTGCACCAAAACCAGGATATATTCGCCTGGCACCCTTCAGATATGCCAGGAATCCAACTAAGACTGGCACAACATAGCTTAAACACACTTACATCCTACAAACGAGTCAAACAAATGCTACACCGATATTCCGAGCCCAAGCATCAAGCCATGGGTACCGAGCTAGTAAAATAGCTTGAGGTCGGATTCATCGGCAATGTCAAAGACCATTAGTGGTTGGAAAATTTGGTCATGGTGCCAAAGAAGGACAAATCCTGGCGGTTGCATGTCGATTTTAAAGACCTAAATAGAGCCTACCCTAAAGACATACCTCACATAAACCAGATCGTCGATGCCACCGCTGGACACGATTCATCATGCGTCCTAGATGTAGGAGATATGCCCTAGAGGAAATAATAAATGTTACTGATTATCTCCCTGTTCATAATTAGGTTTATGTTCCATGCTATAACTACTATGGTTCTCGAGTCTACAATAACCACGAGGCTTGAAGGAAGACTCATATGCACGTGTGGAATAATAAACGGTAAATTGTATTCCTAGTCTGGCCTATAAGACTGGTTCAAGTATTGCATGACGATCCTCTTTTCCTGGTCATGGGCATGGCTATGCCGGCAATTTTGAGGGCACAATGTTAGAAGAACTTTTGTGTTGAATCGACCCGAATTGATGTTATGCTATGAGATACATTCGTCATAAGTTAATGGTTAATAACATAGAGAATTTAATATTTGCGTAATTCCTTGGACCATGAGAGTATCGAGTTTCTTCATGCTTGCTTCATGAACTTTGGGGTTTGTTAAACGTCATCCGTAAATGGGTGGCTATTATGGCGGCTTACGGGTTCATGGAAAAGTATGTCAAGTAACTTGATAGCTCAAGATTGGGATTTGCTCCTCCGACGATGGAGAGATATCTCTGGGTCCTCTCAGTGTTATGGCATCCATCATCGTCTAGCCAGACCCTTTGTGATTTGATCACGGGGATGCCGGAACACGGGAACGAGAAAAGAGAACAATACCGGTAACAAGGTAATTGGCATAGTGGAAAATTTGTTGATCCACGGGGATGCCAACATGTCTCACCTCGGGTATTTGTAACATATCGCGAGGCAACAAGAATAGCAGAAGACAACTGGGGGTTCACTCGAATATTTATTCGTGTGGGTATAGGGATCGATATGGGTGTCCATGGCTCCAATGTTGATCATTCATCGGAAGGTGTTTCGGGTCATGTCTATGCTTAACCAAACCTATAGGGTCACACGCTTAAGGGTCATCTATCTATTGAATACTAGACAAGGAGTTCGAGAGAAAGTCACTGAAATAGTTTCGGTGATGACGAAAGAGTTCCGGAGAGAGAACACCAAAAGAGTTTTGGTAAAACCGAAAAGTTTTTTTGGAATATATTATTAGCTCAAAATGGTTTCATAACTCGCCTGGAAATTCTTAGATTGTCTCAGAATTGGTTTGGGAACTTCTAGGATTTTTCTAAAGAAAAAACCCGGAAATGTTCTGGAGCCGCCGAAACTGCTGTTGTTGCTTTTCGCTGATAAAAACCACCATACAGAAAATGTTTCGGCATGAGCCCAGAATAATTTTAGTGGGTATCGGAAATGTTCTCGGACCGTCCGGGACTTTTTCAGAAGAAACGATTGCGGGAAAACATCTTGTCCCAGCACGAGGGGACAAGATCCCACGAATCGGGGGTTGCATGTTTGGTGGCTTTTTGTCTAGGGAGCATGCATTTTTCATGGAGACATGTTGGAGGCTTGTTACCCCACCCATGAGGGGGGAAAGGTTGTGGCCGGCCCAAGTGGTGTCCCCTTGGTGGCCCACTTGTGTTACCTTTTCACCTTACATGTGAGACATGTTGCATGGGTGTTTTCGTGTTTTCCTCCACCACCCCACCCCTTGCCTTGGCCTATAAAAGGAGGAGATATGGCTGACATTCTTATCAACCCTTGCTCTCATACACATGCCATGCATTACCTGGCTTCTTCTCTCCCTCCCATGAAAAGAGTTTCGTAGAGCCGAAAGGCTGTCTGGGTTCCGGTGGGAACTAGTTCTCGACGGCGAAGCCCTGCCAGATAGATGACACCGTATGTGTGCAACTCTATAGAGAGATCATAGTTTCTGTCTTAGTTCAAGAGTGCCTCCCGTAGGGCTGTCCGTGTGACTGTCCGAGTTTTGGAGGTCCTCCCGAATGGCTGTTTGAGTGACTGTCCAAGTTTTGGAGGTCCTCCCGAAGGGCTGTCCGCGACACCATCCGGGGGACTGTTTGACCGCCTCCCGGAGGGCTGTCCGCGGGGCAGATGAGGGTATACATCCTCGCGGTTGGGAGGTTGTAAAATCCTAGTTGCGGGGATCTACACCGCCGATCGTCATCGAATCTACTTCCTCTACACTATGAGTCGGTAACGAAATGATCAAACCTTGTATGCAGTCTCCATAGTGGTCCTGGGCTGGTGCGTAGGTCGAATTTTTTTGTTTTCTGCTGCGTTACCCAATAGTGGCATGAAGAACCGTGCTATGCGTATATGCAGGTTACGATCTAGAATACAAGGAGATGTATGGGTATTGCATAATATAATTTTGGAGTAGATGAGGTCTATTGCTGAAAATTATTTATGCGGGTAGCAGATGAAATCTGTTACCGGATGTTCATGTTGCTTCCCTTGCATTTGCGTAGTCCTGATCTTGATAGCATGGTGGAATCTCACAAAGTTTTGGCAATCCGCAATCCTTTCATGCTACTCCTGAGTATGCTGATTGACAGATCATCAAAGTGCTAACAGTTCTTTGGGTTCCACCATAGTTAAAGAAAGATGGATGTTTTGCACACAAAAGGGCAATGCAGATATGATCTGCATGGGGGTCATGCGTATGACGAAGTTTAGTATGGGGCTCGAGATTTTATTATCTCGTGTTTCATACACCCCGCAATGTTAATCTAGCGACTTGGATTATCATGCTTGATGATGGACGTTGGTAGCTTCGGTTTGTTTCGAAACCTTAGAAGCCACATAAAACAAGTTTTTGCATGAACCGATTAGAGGCGTCTAACTTTGTTTTGCAGGATGGTTTGCATGTGCATATGATGTGGTATAGCAATGCCCATATTAATTTGATTATGTATGAGATGACTATATGATGTAATTAACATGACCTACGTGTCATGATTCGGCATGATGGCTGGAGCCAAATGATTGCACTTTAATGACCTGCGTGTCAACCTTATGTAATGCAATTATTTTATTAGCTATAGAGATAGCAATATTACCTACTGCATCGACAAGGTGGTGGCAATCTTTGCGAAGGTGAACACCGACGCGAATGCCGAAGACGAAGAAATGAAAGACTTCTCCGTCGGAAAGGGCTATACCATATCATGCTAATATGAATTGCCTGAGATGTTTATCCCTTATGATGCACCCTTCTTGATTGCGCGGTAGTTGCTTTTTATTAGGGTGATCTCTCACAAAATATCAAGTATTTAGTGTTCTCCCATGTGTAGCACTGTCACAACACCTATCTTTTCGGGGTGCGCCGTGTCACACGAGTACGAACGATTAGAGAAGTGTGAGGCGGGTGAGTTGAGACCTCACAACGAGATCACTTGGTTGTCTTGACGTTCAGGCATGACCTTCATGAGCTCGGAACACACGCATCCAAATATGAACAAGAGTCACATAGAGATGTGATTGGCAAGTTGGCCTACCGGTTGAGATTTTCGTCCTCAGTGGTGTTACACCAATGGCGAACAATTTAAATGCAGGTCTTGTATCACTCACAATCAATTATGAGAGATATTTATTTGAGTGGGAGCGCACTATAGAATTAATTCTTTTAATTCTCAGTGCAATTAATTGTGAGCTTTGTCTAAGTGTAGATTGCATAATAGTTGTAGGATAATGGTTCGCGTTTCCACCTTCCCTATTAAAATTGAATAGTTCTTAAATATCTGGTTAAAACTTTACGGTTGGTAATGTAATGTGAGGATTGTCCTCAGGAGTGCCGAGAAGGACTTTTCCCTATCACATGCTTTCAGTATTCTCCCGCTAATGCTATGGATCATATAACTCTCGTCCTTCGATCTAAAATCTAGAATTCCTTTTCAGTCAAAGTGCAATATGTTTGCTTCCATGAGACCGGAACTTAGAAAGTTTGGATAGTTATGTGATATACATGGAATCTGAAAATCATTTTCGGAAACAGACAAAAGCTAAAAGATATGAGATATCCAAAGCAATGTTTGTTTGCAAACTATTAGTAAAGGAGTTTACTATGCATTAGACTGATAAGAGAGGGATCCAGGAGAACGCCTGTCATATGATGAAAGGTGAATAAAACAAACAACTTAAAGAGAAAGGAAGTGTCCGAAGGGTGTTAGTAAGACTTTCACGCCTAGGAAGTCTGGGGCTAACACCACTCTTAAGTTGGGTGCTTCTTCTGAGAGTAGGAGAAATACTGAAAAGTTAAGCTGTTAGAAGTATAATGGCAAAAAGAAAGAAGACTGGAATATCCAGCTCATGTATGAATGTCATACATGTTTTTGACGTATAGAAGGCTGGTCAAAGATATAATTCTTGGAAATTATGGTTAAACATGTTAACCACTAATTCTTGGGTATTGTGAGTTGGTCACAAAGATACCCGCTCGATTGCATTCTGTTGCAACTCGATGTAAGAACTACTATGGCCTGAAAGACTAGCCAGGGATGAGGTTTAGATACATGCAGGGAACATAGTAATTCTTACCATGCCTTCCATAGGTGTATTCCCTATGTATTAAGTTTCATAATCCATTTTAGAGTTTCACACTCTAGCCCTTTGCATAAGGTATCTTGCAAGAAGGTTGTTCATAAGAGAACTTTTCATGTTCGGTGTTATGAATAACATAAGGGCCATACTTTCATTATGAATGAGATGTATGTTATGAATATTTATAATAATACATTACCTTTGGGTTTACTTTTATAATCCATTTTAGAGTTTAATACGCTCTAGCCCATTGCACAATGTTTGCTAGAAAAGAGTTGTTCAAAAAAAAACAATTGTTGTTCAGTATTATGAATAACATGAAGGGCCATGCTTCCATCCTAGATGGGATGTATGTTATGAATATTGATAGAAATATGATACATCCATAACACTAACGCTAAATGTCGCAAGACTAAAAGAATACCACATATGTGTGGCACTGCATTTGGTCACATTGGAGAAACCCGCATGGAAAATTCCATTATGATGGATTTTGAAGTCGCTTGATTTTGAATCATCTGATACTTGCAACTTTCCTCCAAAAGGTGAACTAACTAAAATACCGTTCATAGGCCATAAGGAACGAGCAAAGAACTTATTGGTGATCATACATTTGATGTATGTAGTCTGATAAATTTTGTTGCAAACAATGGATTTGGCTACCTTCAAAAATGACTCAAGTAGATATATGTATATTTACTTGATGAGACGTAAGTCTGGATCTGAAATCATTCGAAAGGTTTTCAAAAATGAAGTAGAAGTTATTGTACCAAGAAAATTATGTTTCTACAATTTGATTGCGGAAAGGAATATTTGAGTTACAAGTTTAGCGAATGTCTGATGAGTTGTGAAAAGAGTTTCATAACTTGCACCTCTCGGAACACCACTGCAAGTGGAAAGTCCGTGAAGATATAATCGAACCATTTATGACATGGTAAGATCAAAGATGACATAAATAGATTGGCCATTATCCCTTTATAGAGTGATGCTTTAGAGACCGCGGCTTTTACACTAAAAAGAGATCCATCAGGTCTGTTGAAATGACGCCATTGTATGGTACGCCCAACGATGTTATATCTTTTCTTAACATTTGGAATATGGGGGTTACAAACCTATTCCAAATCAGACAAGTGCTACTTTGTATGGTTATCCCATGTCATTGGGTATTCCCCCACCACTATACCGAGGCAAAGGGTTTTGCCACAAAACGGTATGCCTTTAAAGAGAATGGTTCTTACAAAAGGTGAGTAGGAGGACAGTGCAACTCGACAAGATAACCAGTATCTTCGTCATCAGTTCAAAGGAAAGAAACCCTGGAAGTGATTCCGTTGTTTCCTACTATGACTGTGTCGGGACCCCGATCCTAAGTCGTATGATTCCATACTGTAACAAGTCACATCACTTTGCGGCCTCACGCACGGTAACCCCACGGCTGCAGCCTTACCTTGGCCGGGACCATTTGCGTCTTTTGGCTCGCGTATGTGAACATGTCACTGGCAATCAGACAACAAAGAACCCGGGCTGACATGACTAGTCATAGAACCCAAGTGGCACATCCGTACGGAAACAGGCATACATAACCCAGCAATGCAGGTGTCGGCCTCAAGCGTGTGTAGACAAGTCATAGCAAGCTACAAGGACTCCATTACGTCGCGAGACACGAATGTCATCACTACACGTAGATGAGTCGTAGCAGGCTACAGGGACTCCATTACACCGCGAGACATTTCCCCGAAGGGACAGACATAGCAGCAAAGAAGGATACATGCCGGTCAATTAATGTGTCTGGAGCAGTAGCAGGCTACCATGGCTCGGTGGAGGCATAGAGAGGCAGTTTCCCCTAAAGAGTACTACTAAAGGCACACGACTAGGTGTCGGATCCCATACATACCGTTGCACGTCACACGTACGCACGACATGCCCGATATGCATAGATACAACTATGGCATCACAACACAACCATACAACAACATGACTTTTATTTAAGAGGCTCAGACGAGCCTTGCATAATATGTTCTTACAGATAGGTGTCACATGACCCGACACTGAAGTCATACAAGCCAGCGGAAACTTAAGCTGTCTGAGTACAGACAGCGAAAATAGAAAAGAGGCACACGGCCTGACTATCTACATCCCACCACATGGGCAAGATCGTAGCTGGGACACCAGCTATTCGGCACCGTCAACGTCTAGATAGAACCCACCTGATGGGTCTTGGTTCTCTTATGCAACATTAATTAAGCAAGGATGAGTACAATCGTACTCAACAAGTCTTTAAAACAGACCTAGTCTATTTATGCTCATGTATCAATAAGGGGGTGGTGGAGTTTATGCAGAAATGCCAGCTTTGACTCATGGCTAACATACACTACTCAGTTTTAACTCTTTGTTACAATTTTTGTTATCGCACACGAGTCCACCATCTCTATCACAATACACTACCATGGATTCACCTTCCCCTTCAGGAAGAGCGCCATCCACGATACTCACACTTGTCTTGATATTTTTAGGAGTATCCATTTGATTATCTATGAACATCATAAGTTCTCCAAGTAGTCCATATCCGAGGATGCGGCTATTAGAATAGTTTCATACCCTGCAGGGGTGTACTTCTTCACACACGCTCTCGCCACTTATCGCTGTGTGCCATAAACCTTGACCTCGGCAACCTTCAAGCGGATGCCCAGCGAGGGAGTCGGCCACGACCGTCAATCACATAAGACCTCTAGTCCAGGCTATCGCCTATTTGAGACTGAACCCGCACGGAAGTCCGCCGAAGTTTCCGCTACGGTCCCAAACGATGTGTGCAGGGTTCCCAAGCCCACCATTTGGGTGACCCTTGGTACACCGTGCCACTACCTACCGCGTTGTAACCCACCCCAAGGGCCAGCACTACGCATGGCCTCCAGCATGCTATAAACACCGGAAACTACTTGCAATACCTAGACCAAGGACTAAGCGACTGATGAGTCGAGCGGGGTCATATTTCAGGGCCCAGCATGTGGTAGTATCTAGTCTTGGATCACAAACACGGAACCCATTTCCTAAGAACGGTCCCAATGAGACAACCCACTATATACTCCTACATAGCCTCTCATCGCTACCTTTACCAAATCATATTCATTATGTGCTCATCACCTCGGACAACACCGTTCCACTCAGTTCATCACCCAGATGAATCCGACCTGACACAACTCTAAGCATAGCAGCATGGCATGAAAGTAAGCTAAGCACATCTTGGCACCAGCATCTACCAGGTATGCTAGGTTGCAAGGTTTAGCTATTTACCGTGACAAGATCAGGTCATGCATAAGAATAGGATCATCTACCGTGTATGACTGACATGTGATCATTTGTCCTAATGCAATAAACAAGAGCAGGAGCGAGAGAGTGGGATGTTATCAGAATGATCAATGGGGTTGCTTGCCTTGTTGAGTTGCGGAGGAGTTCTCTCCTTCGTCAGGATACGGGGTAGTATCTTCTGGATTAGGGCCTACCGCAACGTAGATAAGAGCATTCAATACAAGCAAATGCAACAATATGATGCATGATCATGGCATAGTAATATGCATGGGTGAGCTAGTGTAACTAGTGACCATATCAATTTAAAATAGATTTGAATATAGGTTCAAAGTTGTTCTCCTTTTTAAATTCCATATATTAACCTAATGATAATTGTCCATGCTCACCTATTTATGTTCCTCTAGCATGCATGAGAATAGCACCATTGGATTCATTGGATTTTTCTGATAAATTTTCATATATAAATTATTTTCATCTGACTTACAGATTAATTTATATGATTTGTCAAAGTTTTAAATAATTTTTGGAATTATTTTTAAATAGGAAAATGGTATTATGACATCAGACTGACGTCAGCTGGTCAACGGACCCGTTCCAGGTCAAATCTGACCGGTGGGACCCTCGTGTCAGCGTTAGGGGGCTAATCCCCGCGCTGATTGAGTTTGACCCACCGATGGGGCCCATTGTCAGTGGCTGGGCTAAGCTAATTGGGGTAATTAGCGGCTAACTGACCGGCCATGTCGGCACTGGCCGGTGGGTGGTTGCCGGTGACCATCCGACGCGGCGGAGACTCGCCGGAAGCCGCTAGAGGGCTCAGATCGGCGCGGGGAGAGCACTGGGACGGAGCCCGTGCATGACCGCGTCGAGTGGGCTGGTCAAGGAGGACCTGCGGTTGCCGGAGGCTTGCCAAGGAGCACTTCCGCGGTGGCGCCCGAACGGCCACAACGGCGAGGAGCGCTAGGGAGCACAGGGAGACCAGGGAAGAGAGGGGGGAGGACGGGGTGCTCACTGGGAAGCTGCAGGGGGGCTTAGAGGGCTCGGAGACGACCGGCGACGGCAGGAACGACAACGGAGCTCCAACGGATCCCGAGGTTGAAGATGAACACGGCAGCGGCCTCGAGGGGCTCTCCTTCTGGCGCCACGGGGGGGGGGGGGACAAGAACGTCGCGGCGAGTCTACTGATGGGCTCGGAGGGGAGCGGGGGTGGCCAGAACGGCGGCAACGGTGAGCGGCGACTACGACGGCACTCGGCAGGGGAGGAGGGAAAATAAAGGAGAGAGGAGAATGGAGAGGGGAGGGAGCCAGCTCATCTGGCAAGTCTTCTCGCTTGCCAACGCGGTGAGGGGGCGGCCAGGGAGGCAGGTGGCATGGCGCCACCGCCGCGGGCACCGTCCCCTGCTTCTCCTCTGCCATCTGGCAAGAGGTAGAAGACGGGGCTGCCCCTGGTGGGCTGGGCCACCTGGTGGCCACGGCCAGGTAAGCCCTGCTTCTTTTCCCTTTTTCTTTTATTCTCTTTTCTGATTTCTTTTCTAATATTTGTTTAATTCTTTCAGGTATAAAATACTAGTTGAAAAATACTCTAAGTATTTTATAAACTATAGTTTGACTATCTCAAACTTTTCTGAAGATGTTCCAAAATAATTTGAAAACATAATTAATGGTATTTGCTTTATTTATCATTTTCAGAGGCTTAAATCATTAATTTAAATTATTTAAAATGTTCAAATGATTAGAATGGTCCCTGGTATATCCATGGCCTTAATTATCAGACATAGGGAACATTTTTTATGGGCATTTTGGATTTGTTGAAGTTTCATTTATCTTGAATTTCTTTAATTCATTAAGTGCTTGGGGTTTCTTTTCTTTCTCCCCATTTCACATTGAAGCAATGATGATGATGATGATGCAATCACAATGCTAACCTAGGACACTTGCTAGGGTTGTGACAACTCACCCCCACTCAAAAGAATCTCGTCCCGAGATTTTGAAGTCATTGGGAAGAGCACGGGGTACTCTAGTCGAAGACGATCTTCTCTTTCCCATGTCGCCTCCTTTTCAGAATGATGCGACCACTGAACCTTAAGAAATTTGATGTTCCGACGCCGAGTGGTACGCTCAGCTTGGTCGAGAATACGAACAGGGTATTCTCGGTATGTAAGGTTAGCTTGGAGATCAAGCGCTTCGTGGTCCACTTCTCGGACAGGGTCCGAAAAGCAACGCCTGAGTTGCGAGACGTGGAAGACATCATGAACTTTGGAAAGATGCGGCGGAAGTTCCAATTGGTAGGCAACCTCTCCTCGTTTAGCAAGAATGCGAAAAGGTCCAATGTAACGAGGAGCCAACTTGCCTTTGATACTGAATCGATGGGTACCCTTCAGAGGTGTAACCCGAAGGTAAGCCTTCTATTCAACTTCATAGGCCACAGACTTATGATGACGGTCATATTGACTCTTTTGACGAGATTGGGCTATTTTCAACTTTTCACGAATAACGCGAACTTGCTCCTCTGCATCCTGAATCATGTCCGGACCAAAGAGTTGCCTCTCTCCGGTTTCTGACCAGTTAAGAGGTGTTCGACATTTTCGTCCATAGAGAACTTCGAAAGGGGCTTTGCCCAAGCTTGACTGATAACTGTTGTTATATGCGAATTCAGTAAATGGAAGGCAGTTCTCCCAATTCATACCGAAAGATATAACACAAGCTCGGAGCATGTCTTCGAGAATTTGATTGACTCGCTCAACTTGACCACTTGATTGAGGGTGGAAAGCAGTGCTAAAGGATAGATGAGTCCCCATAGCGGTTTGAAAACTTTCCCAAAATCGAGAAGTAAAGATACTTTCGCGGTCTGAGTTAATCTCCAAAGGAACACCATGAAGAGAAACTATTCGAGAAACATATAACTTCGCTAGCTAGCTAGCAGTAATGCTTTCACGAACAGGAAGAAAATGAGCCACTTTGGAGAGGCGATCAATGACTACGAATATAGCATTGTTCCCTCTCTTGGTCCTGGGAAAACCAGTGATGAAATCCATACCGACCTTATCCCATTTCCATTCAGGAATAGCTAAAGGTTGAAGGGTGCCAGCAAGCCTTTGATGTTCTGCTTTCACACGACGACAAACGTCACAGTTCGCAACATACTGAGCAATTTGTCTCTTCATCCTAGTCCACCAGAACCTCTGGCGTAGATCCTGATACATTTTTGTACTACCCGGATGAATTGTGAGAGGAGAATCATGAGCCTCCTTAAGAATCAGCTGCCTGAGATGTTGGCTCTTAGGAACCACCAAATGGCCCTGGAAGAGCACTACACCTTGATCATCTATAGAGAATTCCTTAGCGAGACCGCTAACGAGGTTCTCTTTGATGCGGGAAATTCCCTTATCACGTCTTTAGTGCATGGACTATAGCTGCAAGCTCAAGATCATGTGTTGGATAATTATCCTCATGTGGACGCAACTGTCGAGATACGTATGCAATCACATGACGATCTTGCATGAGAATGCAACCTAATCCTTGTCGCGAGGCGTCGCAGTAGATAATAAAGTCCTTAGAAAAATCTGGTGGCACCAGAACGGGAGCAGAGGTCAGTCGTATTTTCAACTCCTAAAAACTATGCTCGCATTGTGGGGTCCACTCGAACTTTTTATCTTTCTTGAGGAGTTCAGTCAGAGGTTTCGCAACCATGGAGAAGTTCTCAACAAAGCGGCGACAATAGCTCACTAAGCCAAGGAAACTCCTAACTTGCTTAACCGATTCACGTTGAGTCCAATCAAGGATAGCCTGAACTCTCTCGGGATTAACAGCAATACCTTTGCCAGAGATCACGTGGCCCAGATAGGTCACTTCTGGCAACCAAAATTCACACTTGGAGAATTTGGCATATAAGCGGTGCTCTCGAAGTTTCATCAATACCAGCCTTAGATGCTCGGCATGTTCTTGTTCGTTCTTCGAGTAGATGAGTATATCGTCTAGGTAAACCATGACGAATTTATCCAAATACTCCATGAAGATCGAATTCATTAGGCGAGAGAAGGTGGCTGGAGCATTGGTTAAACCGAAGGACATGATGGTGTACTCGTATAGGCCATAACGAGTGACAAAAGCCGTTTTTGGAATGTCCCCGTTTCTAATTCTGATTTGATGGTATCCCAACCTCAAATCCATTTTGGAAAAGACAGAGGATCCAGCGAGTTGATCATACAAATCATTGATCCTGGTGAGCGGATACTTGTTCTTGATAGTGACCAAATTCACTGGTCGGTAATCCACAACCATCCGATCCGATCCATCCTTCTTCTTAACGAAGAGGACGGGGCAAGCCCAAGGAGAAGAGCTAGGACGAATGAAACCTTTCTTCAAAGCTTCATCGAGTTGGGTTTTTAGCTCGGCTAGTTCTAAGGGTGCCATCTTATCGGGTCTTCTGGCTATTGGGACTGTCCCTGGAATAAGTTCTATCACAAACTCAACATCTCGGACAGGTGGAATACCTGGCGGTTCTTCTGGAAAGACATCCGGTAAATCACGGACTACCGGAATATCTTCTAACTCTGGAAGAGGGCCAGCATTTAGGGAATAGAGTTGGCGCTTGGTTGTTCGAGTGGAGACATTAACTATCTCACCTGATGAATGTGTAAGCTGAACATTCCAAGAATGAGTATCAATCTTGGCATAGTGGGCTTTCATCCAATCCATACCTAGAATGCTATTGATGTCCAAAGACCTAAGAGCTATCAAGGATGCTAGGAATACTAGTCTATCCACCAGAATTTCATTGTCATGACTCACTCTAGAAGTTTGCCATTTTGAACCAAGAGTCTGAACTACTAAGGGAGTGGGCATGTCACAGAAGGACATGTTATGCAATTGTGCATAACTTTCTGAGATGAATGAATGAGATGCCCCAGTATCAAATAGAACAGATGTTGGATGGCTATTAACAAGAAGCGTACCTAGAATAACATCAGGATCTTCAAGGGCTTCTTCAGCAGACACATAATTCACTCGCCCACGGGCAGGAGCTGGCTTCACATAGAAAGCTTTTCTTGGTTTCCCACGTCCAGCGGGCTTAGGCGGTCCTCCAAATGGTCTGGGTGGAGGGTTGGACTGAACTGGACGAGGTGCCTGGAAGGATGGCCACGCGGTGTATCTTGGCGGCAAAGCTGCATTGGGCACCCACACTCGGCGTTTGTTAGGGCCTGAACCCGATGTTAGGGCCAAGGGGGGGAGCTTGTCCCCCAAGTTGGCGGGAGGCACCCCTACCCCTTAGGGTTCCCCACCCTAGGCGCCTTGGTCCCTGGGGGCACCAGCCCACTAGGAGCCTGCTTCCCACCCATATTCAGCCCACGTGGTCCTCCGGGGCAGGTGGCCCCTCCCAGTAGACCCCCGGAACCCTTTTGGTGGTCCCGATAAAATACCGATAAACCCTGAAACCATTCCGGTGACTGAAACATGACTTCCCATATATAAATCTTCACCTTCGGACTATTCCGGAACTCCTCGTGACATCCGGGATCTCATCCGAGACTCCGAACAACTTTCGGTAACCACATACAATTCCCATTACAACTCTAGCGTCACCGAACCTTAAGTGTGTAGACCCTACGGGTTTGGGAATTATGCAGACATGATCGAGACACCTCTCCGGACAGTAACCAATAGAGGGATCTAGATACCCATATTGTCTCCCACATGTTTCACAATGATCTCATCGGATTAACCACGATGTCGGGGATTCAATTAATCTCGTAAACAATTCCCTTTGTCCATCAGTATGTTACTTGCCCGAGATTGGATCATCGGTATCCCTATACCTTGTTCAATCTCGTTACCGGGAAGTCTCTTTACTCGTTTCATAACACATGATCCTATGACTAACTTCTTAGTGACATTGAGCTCATTATGATGATGTATTACCAATTGGGCCCAGGGATACCTCTCCGTCACACGGAGTGACAAATCCTAGTCTCGATTCGTGCCAACCCAACAGACACTTTCCAAGACACCTGTAGTGCACCTTTATAGTCACTCAATTACGTTATGACGTTTGATACAGCCAAAGCATTCCTACGGTTTCCAGGAGTTGCACAATCTCATGGTCTAAGGAAATGATACTTGACATTAGAAAAGCTCTTGTAGACGAACTACACGATCTTGTGCTATGCTTAGGATTGGGTCTTGTCCATCACATCATTCTCCTAATGATGTGATCCCGTTATCAACAACATCCAATGTCCACGGTTAGGAAACAATGACCATCTATTGATCAACGAGCTAGTCTACTAGAAGCTCACTAGGGACATGGTGTGGTCTATGTATTCACACATGTATTACGGTTTCCGGTTAATAGAATTATAGCATGAAAAATAGACAATTATCATGAACAAGGATATATAATAATAACCATTTTCTTATTGCCACTAGGGCATATTTCCAACAAAATATCATCCCTCCTTGAGTATGGGGGATGAGGCAGAAAATTTCCTCCATAAATTCAAATGGGCTTCACAACTCAGAAGCATCTCCTAAGGGGCTACAAAGCCCGAGATGTGAAAATATATCCAGGGTAAGATGGTGAAGCTAAATCCAAAAAAAAATTAATACACCCTTAAAGAACGGGTGGATGGAAAAACCCAAGCCTCATAAGAGGAAGGCATACCTAGCCATTTCTTGGGCTGGACTGGGCCGAAAAAAGCCTGGTGCTAAAAACCCAGGCCCGAGAATGGCCCGGCCGTCGGGCCTATTTTTTGGGCCCAAGCCCGGCCCGAGCCCGAAAAAGCCCTTCCCGGCGTAGGCATAAATTCGGGTTTTGTCAGGCCCGAGCTCGGCCTAGCCCGACCACCGGGCTCAAAATCAAGGCCCAAGCCTGGCCGGTGGGCAAGGTTGGACCGGGCCAGGTCGGGCTTTTTCGGGTCGGGCTGCCCATGGCCAGTGCTAGAGGAAGGGAACGAAGCATACCCTCTCTTCATTGCGTGGAGTAGGGAATTTATCTGGAAAGGACTCACCATTTGCGGAAGTTAATCGAGAACGCGAAGGCGTTAGATCTATTGAAGGAAGGTATCCTTGCACCTCCAGATCATGCAGTCGCAGACGAGAAATGAAGCAGCTTGCCTAGCCCCTCGGAGAGGGTCGTGGGTACTTTAGGAGGAGCTTGGAGCGCTCGCCATGTCTTTGAGTTGTCTGGCCTTTATTTTTGATGGTTGAGGAACAGGGTGTGCTGCTGGGAGCGCACCTGGTTTATTTTATGGGTGGATTCCTCCCTTGCACGAGAAGGGTTTTATTTTTCGATAAAATATTATTGGAACCACTTTTCTCCCATTGAAGCACTGGAATCAAGGGATGCCTTTAACTTTGCAACAGAAAAAAAAAATTTGGGGGCCACGTGACTTTTCAACAATCGAGAATGTGCCACAGGCCGAACTGAAGTCAGTCAAGCATTGGAGAAAAGGGGAACTAGCCCAGCAAGCCGAAGACAATGGATGCAAAAGGATGCCAAATTGAGACTACGACATTGGAGGCCAGTTCGGGTGCTACGGACGGAGGGGTTCCTCGGGCTACCGGCCTATCTATTGGGCCAAACAATGGGCCGATCTATGACCGCCATTAAAGAACCGAACACTATGGTATTGTCATGTCTAGGATGGAAACTGCCCAAGACGTGGCGTATACTTCATGGATAAGATGATAGATCCAACAGGTTCCTTCTCTGATGTAACTGACATTATGTAACCCTAGGCACCCATGGTATCTATATAAACGAGAGAGTTTTAGTCCATAGGGTATATTATGATCATCACTCGTAGGGTTTAGACCGCAACATACGATCTTGAGGTAGATCAACTCTATACTCGATACTCCATCATCAATACAAATAAAGTGGGACGTATGGTATTACCTCCATTAAGAGGTCCCTAACCTGGGTAAACATCATCTCCCTTGTCTCTTGTAACCCATTGATCCAAAACCCACAGTTCGGGACACCCAACCCGAGACATGCCAGTTTTGATACCGACAGGGATGTTGATATGTCTCAAACGTTTCTGTAATATATGATTGTTCCATGCTATTATATTATTATTCTAGAATACTTTTTAAGCATTTACTGGCTGGTTTCGAGCACTAACCTATTAATCATTTTTAAGCATTTTTGAGCACTAACCTATTAATCCAGTGCCCAGTGCCAGTTGTTGTTTTCTGTTTTTTTGCATTTCAAGAATACTATACCAAATGAAGTCCAGATACCCATAATTTTTTTATTATTTTTTCGGGACAAAAATAAGACCTGGAAGGATTGGAGGGAGACCGGAGGCCCCATTGAGTGACGCCGAGCCAACAAGGCTGGCCAAGGGGGTGGTCGCGCCCTCATGGCTTGGGGCCACCTCCGTTGGCTACTAGCTCTCCTCTCCGCCCTATAAATACACATTAATCCCCAAATCCCTAGAGATCCTCCCGAAATACTTTTTTCGGTCGCCGTAAGTCTCTTTTCCATCGTGTGCTTTCTGGAGCCTTGTTCTGGAGCCCTGCCGAAGTGGGGATCGAACCTGGAAGCCCTCTACATGAACCTTGCTGCTCCCATGGTGATGTATGAGAAGTTCACCATAGACCTATGGGTATGTAGTTTGTACCAAGATGGCTATGTCTCTCTCTATGTTCTTAAATGCAAATATCATCGTGATTCCTACCGCGATCTATCTTATGTAATCATCTTTGTGGTGCGTTTGTTGGGATCCTCTGAATCATGGTTTTATGTTCAGATTATTCATCAAAGTATATTGAATTCTTGCTATTTAATTATATGCATGATTTTTATAGCTTCGTAATGTTCGTTGATCTATCGGTTTCGTTTGGCCAACTAGATTGATTTATCTTCAGTGGGAGTGGTGCATTGTAGTGGGTTTAATATTGCGGTGCTCAATCCCAGTGAGAGAAAGGGACACGAAACGTATTGTATTTCTTCCACTAAGGGTAAAATGATGTGGTTCATGCATATTAATTGGATTTACTTTCTCTATATCATGTCATTATCCCCCAAGCATTACTCTGTTTTTACTTAATACTCTAAATGTGTGCTGGATGGCGGCCGATGGGTGGAGTAATAGTAGTAAATACAGGTAGGAGTTAGTCTACTTGTTCATGTACGGTACGCCTATATATATGATCATTGCCATGAATAAATATTACATAACTATGCTCTTTTCTATCAATTTCCCAACGGTAATTTTTCTACCCACCATATGATTCCTTCGAGAGAGAAGCCTCTGGCAAACACTATGGCCCCCAGGTCTCTTCAAGAATATTATTACAAAAGCTCTAAATTATTGCTGCCATTATGTACTTTATTTTTATTTTCAATTTTTATTTATCAATTTATCTATATATCACTACTTATTGCTTTCAAGTATCGAGTTCAAGGGGATTGACAACCCTCTTCCCACGTTGGGTGCAAGTGTGTGCTCTTTTGTGTGTAGGTGCTGAAGACGGGAATTGGCCTGGTTCTCCAACTTGTTAGATAATCTTGGTTCTCACTGAGGGTAATACTTATCTATACTTTGTTGCATCTCCCCTTCTTCGCGGAAAAGCCCAACAAAGCTTACAAGTAGAAGTGTCATACGAAAAAAAATAGGTTTCATGTCAATCGAAAACGGTTTGTTAATAAGACTTGAACAACCTTATTAATGGATTCTTTTTATAAGAATGTGGTCGATAAATTTAGTAGGCACAACTTTCTGTAACTTTAGTTTGATCTCTATTATTTATAGTTTAATAAAGAAAAATTCCATGATTTTCCTGTTTTCTGAATAAAACGTGTAATAAAAATGACCCAAAAATAAAAGTGATCGGAAACATTTACATGAATTTTTATACAATATTTAGGAATTTATGGAGAGGAAAACATCCTAGGGGGTTCACCTATTGCTCACTAGGTAATAGGGCTCGACCACCCCCTATGGGTGCGCCAAGATGCCTTATGGGTCCCACAAGGACCCACTCACTTATTACTTCAGCCCAAATCATCTCTTAACTCTAGAAAAAATTCCTTGTTGGTCTCTCTCTTGTGTTCTTGCTCCCAAACGTAGGATTTACGATCTGTTTTCGCGGAGCTCCGTTTTCCAAACTGTTTTGAGGGATTGCTCCTTGGTATGTGACTCCTCCATTCCTCTAATTAGTTTTTGGTTTAGTGGACTATATTTTTGATATTTTTCTGCACTTGGTGCTACTAAAAATGATCTTGCATATTGAATTGTTTGAGTTCCAAGTAGTTTGAATGCTTGATATGGCCTCTAGGCATCCATGTGAGTAGTTGCTATCAATCTTACAAAGTTTTTTTACATCATTTTGTGGCCCAAAATTTTCAGAAATTTGTTCTTTGGAAAATGAACATCTTTATGAGGATTCTTTTAGGAGTAGGTACTATGGCGAGTCATCGAGCGAGAGATCGGTGTGAAAAGCATACATTGAACCAAGGGAAAGCTCGATGCAAATTGTTGAAGTAAATCATGATGGTGGGTGCCAGTATTAAAGAAGAATTTGACCAGTATATTCAGAACACTGAGCTCACCGTCTTCCATGCAAATAAGTGTACTCAACATTATAATCTCACCCACTCGTTCAAACTTTTTTGAGTACCATTCCCGTACTGTTAGAATTTTGTTCCACCTTTTCGATAGATCGTTTGGTATGCCTCTAGAAGAATTCTGTGATGCATGCAAAATTCCATATTGGGGTTCAGTTAATGAACCGCAAAAACCTGATAATGAAATGTTCCTTAGAAGTATTTGTAATAGTGAGGATAGAGGGGTTACTTAAGCTAGAATAAAAAGTATCCAATTTCCCTCTATTCGTTACTTTGTATTGTTCAACAGGAAATATATTATCGGTAAACAAGATTGCAGTGCATTGTGCCCTCCTAACTTGAGCATTGTTCACACTGCTCTAACTAGCACTATACGGTATAACCTTGGGGAAATTATTTCCCGTCGTGTGCACCACAATACAGACATTGCAGATTTACATGGAGGAATTTATGCTGCTTTCTTAGCCACCAAGTTAGAGGTCTCGCCTCGACCCAATGATCATCTATTACCTGATAAATACCTAGACTTTGAGGCAATGCGGCACCATGATTTTATTAAAGATGGACCTCATAGATATGATTATAATTTAATGTTTGATAAATACAATATTGTTTCTGTTATTTTCTTGCACATGTTCTTTTTGATTTTCAGAGCTAACCGAGATATTTCATCTATGAGAATGACTATGAGAGTGAAGCACATGAGTACAACGCAACGATATAGTGCAGTCGCCTGCTATACAAGCGGTTTTTAATCCCTTTTCGTGACGTTGTCTCAAACGCCGCCTTGCATGTGTGGGTGATTGGGGGGGGCTAACCCAGACGACACGGATAAACCGTCGGCGATGCCTCCTCCTAGTCACACACGATGAATGATACATCAATTTTGCATCATGATTTTATATTTATATTTATTGCATTATGGGATGTTATTACACATTTTGGTACAATACTTATGCCTTTTCTCTCTTATTTTACAAGGTCTACATGAAGAGGGAGAATGCCGGCAGCTGGAATTCTGGACTGGAAAAGGAGCAAATCTAAGATACCTATTCTGCGCAACTCCAAAAGTCCTGAAAATCTACGGAGAATTATTTTGGAATATATAAAAAATACTGGGCAAAATGAATAAATCAGGAGGCCCACCAGGGAGCCACAAGCCTGCTGGCCGCGGCCCCCCTAGCCATGGCTAGTGAGCTTGTGGCCCACTTGGCAGCCCTCCGGTGCCCATCTTCTGCTATATGGAGGGTTTCGTCCAGGAAAAAATCATAAGATAACTTTTCGGATGAAGCGTCGCCGTCTCAAGGTGGAACTTGGGCAGAACCAATCTAGAGCTCCCGTAGAGTGATCCTGCCGGTGAAACTTGCCTCCGGGAGGGGGAAATTGAAGCCTTCATCACCACCAACGATCCTCTCATCGAGAGGGGTCAATCTACATCAACATCTTCATCATCGCCATCTCCTCTTCAATCGCTAGTTCATCTCTTGTATCCGATCTTCGTCTCAAAACCTCAGATTGGTACCCGTGGGTTGCTAGTAGTGTTGATTACTCCTTGTAGTTCATGCTAGTTGGTTTACTTGGTGGAAGATTATATGTTCAGAACCTTGATCATCATTAACACTCCTCTGATTACGAACATTAATTTTTTTTGAGTAGTTACGTTTGTTCCTGAGGACATGTGATAAGTCTTGTTTTAAGTAATCATGTGAATTTGGTATTCGTTCGATATTTTGATGAGATGTATGTTGTCTCTCCTCTAGTGGTGTTATGTGAACCTCGACTACATAACACTTCACCATTGTTTGGGCCTAGAGGAAGGTATTGGGAAGTAATAAGTAGATGATGGGTTGCCAGAGTGACAAAAGCTTAAACCCTAGTTTATGCATTGCTTTGTAAGGGGCTGATTTGGATCCACATGTTTGATGCTATGGTTAGATTTATCTTAATTCTTCTTTCGTAGTTGCGGATGCTTGTGGGAGGGGTTAATCATAAGTGGGAGGCTTGTCCAAGTAAGGACAGCACCCAACCACCGGTCCACCTACATATCAAATTACCAAAGTAGTGAATGCGAATCAAGTGAGCATGATGAAAACTAACTTGACATAAATTCCCATGTGTCCTGAGGAGTGCTTTGCTTTATATAAGAGTTTGTCCAGGCTTGTCCTTTGCTATAAAAAGGATTGGTCCACCTTGCTGCACCTTTGTTACAATTTTTACTTGCTACCCGTTACGAATTATCTTATCAGAAAACTATCTATTACCGGTAATTTCAAGGCTTGCAGAGAATACCTTACTGAGAATCGCTTGTCATTTCCTTCTGCTCCTCGTTGGGTTCGACACTCTTACATATTGAAAGGACTATGATAGATCCCCTATACTTGTGGTTCATCAAAACTCTTTTCTGGCACCGTTGCCAGGGAGTGAAGCGCCTTTGGTGAGTGGAACTTGGTAAGGAAAAATTTATATAGTGTGCTAAAGTTTACTATCACTTGTTACTATGGAAAGTAATACTTTGAGGGGCTTGTTCGGGGTATCTTCACTTCGAACGGAAACACAAAGAGTTGTCCCTCAACCTACTGAACCTACTGAAAATATTTGTTATGAAATTCCTTTGGGTATGATAGAGACACTGCTAGCTAATCCTTATGCAGGAGATGGAACACTACATCCTGATTTGCATCTAGTCTATGTAGATGAAGTTTGTGGATTATTTAAGCTTGCAGGTTTGCCCGAGGATCATGTTAAGAAGAAGTTCTTTCCTTTCTCTTTGAAGGAGAAGGCATTGACATGGTATAGGCTATGTGATGATATTAGATCACGGAGCTACAACCGGTTGAAAGTGGAATTTGATCACAAGTTTTATCCTATGCATCTAGTTCATCGTGATTGGAATTATATTTATAATTTTTGGCCTCGTGAAGGAGAAAGAATCGCTCAGGCTTGGGGGGAGGCTTAAGTCAATGTTATATTCATGCCCCAATCGTCAGCTCTCTAGAGAAATTATTATTCATAATTTTTATGCTCGGCTTTCTCGTAATGATCAATCCATGCTCGATACTTCTTGTGCTGGTTCTTTTATGAAGAAGGATATTTAATTCAAATGGAATTTATTGGAGAGAATTAAACACAACTCTGAAGATTGGGAACTCGACGAAGGTAAGGAGTCAGGTATAAATTTTAAGTTTGATTGTGTCAAATCCTTCGTAGATACCGATGCTTTTCATGAATTTAGCACCAAATATGGGCTTGACTCTGAGATAGTAGCTTCTTTCTGTGAATCTTTTGCTAGTCATGTTGATCTCCCTAAGGAGAAGTGGTTGAAATATCATACTCCCATTGAAGTGAAAGTAGTGGAACCTATTAAAGTTGAAGAGAAAATTATTACTTACAATGCTGATCCTATTATCCCTACTGCTTACATTGAGAAACCACATTTCCCTATTAGGATAAAGGAACATGCTAAAAGCTTCAACTATGGTTCATAAGAGTTATATTAGAACACCTACACCCCATGAACAAATTAAAGTTGAACCTAGTATTGCTATGTTTAAAGATCCCTTGGTTGATAATATTGATGGGCATGTTATTCATTTCTGTGATGAAGCTGCTAGAATTGCTAGACCTAATACTAAGCATAAACATAGACCAGTTGTTGGCACGCCTGTTGTTTTTGTTAAAATAGGAGATCATTGTTATCATTGCTTATGTGATATGGGTGCTAGCATAAGTGCAATTACCTATTCCTTATACAAATAAATCACGCATGATATTGCACCAGTTGAACTAGAGGATATTGATGTTACTATTAAGCTTGCTAATAGAGACACTATTGCACAATTGGTGATTGTTAGAGATGTTGAAGTCTTGTGTGGGAAAGTAAAGTATCCTACTGATTTTCTTGTTCTTGGTTCCACGCGAGATAATTTTTGTCCCATTATATTTGGCAGACCCTTCTTGAATATTGTTAATGCTAAGACTGATTGTGACAAGGAAATAGTTGCTGTGAGCTTTGGGGATGTGTCTCATGAGTTTAATTTCTCTAAATTTCGTAGACAACCCCATGACAAGCAATTACCGAGTAAATATGGAATTATTGGTCTCGCTTCTATTGTTGTGCCTCCTACTAATCCCTTAGAACAATATTTGCTAGACCATGAAAATGATATGCATATGAATGAGAGGAATGAAATAGATGAAATTTTCTTTGAGCAGCAACCTATTTTGAAACATAACTTACCTGTTGAAATACTTGGGGATCCTCCTCCACACAAGGGTGATACCGTGTTTGATCTCAAGCAATTACCCGATACGTTGAAATATGTTTATCTTGATGAAAACGAGATATATCCTGTTATTATTAGTGCTAACCTTTCAGAGCATGAAGAAAAGAGATTATTGAAAACTCTGAGGAAGCACCGTGCTGCTATTTGTTATACTCTTGATGATCTTAAGGGCATTAGTCCCACTCTATGACATCATAAAATTAATATGGAGCCTGATGCCAAACCAGTTATTAATCACCAATGACGATTGAACCCTAAGATGAAAGAAGTGGTAAGAAAAGAAGTGATAAAGCTTTTGGAGGCAGGTATAATTTATCCTGTTGCTGATAGTAGATGGGTTAGTACCGTCCATTGTGTCCCTAAGAAGGGAGGTATTACCGTTGTTCCTAATGATAAAAATGAATTGATCCCGCAAAGAATTGTTACCGGTTATAGAATGGTAATTGATTTTATGAAATTAAATAAATCTACTAAGAAAGATCATTACCCTTTACCCTTTATTGATCAAATTCCAGAAAGATTATCCAAACATACTCATTTTTGCTTTCTAGATGGTTACTCTGGTTTCTCTCAAATACCTATATCAATCCAGGATCAACAAAAAACCACTTTTACTTTCCCTTTCGGTACCTCTGTTTATATACGTATGCCTTTTGGTTTATGCTATGCACTTCCTACCTTTGAAAGATGTATGATGGCTATTTTCTCTGATTTTTGTAAAAAGATTCTTGAGGTTTTCACGGATGATTTTTCCGTTTACGGAACTTCATTTGATGATTGTTTGAGAAACCTTCATTGAGTTTTGCAGAGATGTGAAGAAACTAATCTTGTCTTGAATTGGGAAAAGTGCCACTTTATGGTTAATGTGTTGGGGAACGTTGCATGGCAAACCAAAAATTTCCTATGCAGACACCAGATCTATCCATGGTGATGAGCATTTACGAGAGGGAGAGTGGATCTACATACCCTTGTAGATCGCTAAGCGGGAAGCGTTAAGCAATGCGGTTGGGGTAGTCGAACGTCTTCGCGAACCAAATCACCGAGCATCCTGCGATCTCATCATGATTCGTCCCGGGATCCAAGCATGATCCATCCCGTGAACTCATCACGATTCGTCCCATGATTTTGATCACGGTCCTTCCGATCTAGCGCTGAACGAACGACACCTCCGCGTTCAACACACGTATAGCTTGATGACGATCTCCGCCTTCTTGATCCAGCAAGAGGGAGTAGAGAGGTAGAAGAGTTCTCTGGAAGAGCGACGGCATTGCGGCATTGGTGTTGGAGCTATTCCCGTAGGGCTTCGCCTAAGCACTGCAGAAAACCGATCTAGAGGAGAAACTATTCACTAGAGGAGAGGGTAGCACGTGGCTGAAAATCTAGTGTGAAAACCATAAAACCTCTAGTATATATAAGAGGAACAGAGGAGGAGGCTTGGCGCATGGGCCAATCCCTCTAGGCTTCGGCCGAAGTGGGAGGAGAGGAGGAATCCTCCTCCAATCCTAGTAGGACTAGGACTCCTCCTTATTTGGTCCTTTTGCCTTTTTCCACCTTTTTATCTTTGGGATTTTCTTACCAACCACATGGGCCTTGTGTGGGACTTCCACCATCCCACTAAGGGCTGGTATTCACCCTCCCACATCCCATGTAGCCTCTTGGGTCGAAATACCTCTCCCGACGGTCTCCCGATACACTACCGATGAGCCCGAAACTTTTCCGGCGACCAAAATAGGACTTCCTATATATCAATATTTACCTTGCGACCATTTCGGAGTTCCTCTTGACGTCTGGGAACTCATTCGGGACTCCAAAAAACATTCGGTCACCACCATGCATAACTCTATACTACCGAAACGTCACCAAACCTTAAGTGTGCAGACCCTGTAGGTTCGAGAACTATGTAGACATGACCGAGACACCTCCACAATCAATAACCAATAGAGGGACCTAGATGCCCATATTGGTTCCTACATATTCTACAAAGATCTTTATCGGTCGGACCTCTATGTCAAGGATTCAGTTAATCCCGTATGATGTTCCCTTTGTTCTTCGGTATGTTACTTGCCCGAGATTCGATCATCGGTATCTCCATACCTAGTTCAACCTCGTTACCGGCAAGTCTCTTTAATTGTTCCGCAATACAAGATCCCATGACTAACACTTAGTCACATTGCTTGCAAGGCTTATGTTGTATTACCAAGTGGGCCCTGAGATACCTCTCCGTCACACGGAGTAACAAATCCCAGTCTTGATCCATGCCAACCCAACAGACACCCTCGGAGATACCTATAGAGCACCTTTATAGTCACCCAGTTACATTGCAACGTTTGATACACACAAGGTACTCCTCCGATGTCAGTGAGTTGCATGATCTCATGGTCATAGGAACAGATACTTGACATGCAGAAAACAGCAGCAATAAACTGACACGATCATATGCTACGTTTGTAGTTTGGGTCTTGTCCATCACACCATTCTCCTAATGATTTGATCCTGTTATCAAATGACATCTCATGTACATGGCTAGGAAACCTTAACCATCTTTGATCAACGAGCTAGTCTATTGGAGGCATACTAGGGACATGGTTTTGTCTATGTATCCACACATGCATCTAAATCTCTGATCAATACAATTATAGCATGGATAATAAACGATTATCATGAACAAGGAAATATGCTAATAACTAATTTATTAGTGCCTCTAGGGCATATTTCCAACAGACTCTCACTTGCACTAGAGTCAATAATCTAGTCCACATCACCATGTGATTTGCATTGTTATGAATCTAACACCCAATGAGTTCTGGGGCTCGATCATGCTTTGCATGTGAGAGAGGTCTTATAGTCAACGGGTCTGCGACATTCAGATCCGTGTGTACTTTGCCAATTTCTGTGTCAAACTCTAAACACTGCTACTACACTCCACTTGGTACTATTCCAAATGGCTGGTGCACTATACGTATCCAGATTGCTACTCAGAGTCATCCAGATTGGTGTTAAAGCTTGCATCAACGTAACTCCTTATGACGAACTCTTTATCACCTCCATAATCGAGAAACATCTCCCTAGTCCTCTGGTTACTAAGGATAATTTTGACCGTTGTCTAGTGATCCACTCCTGGATCACTCTTGTACCCCTTGGCAGAGTCATGGCAAGGCACACACCAGGTGCGGTACACAGCATGGCATAATATAGAACCTATGGCTAAGGCATAGGGGACGACGTTCGACCTTTCTCTTTCTTATACCGTCGTCGAGCTTTGAGTCTTACTCAACTTCACGCCTTACAAATCAGGCGAGAACTCTTTCTCTGGCTGATCCATTTTGAACTCTTTCAAAATCTTGTCAAGGTATGTACTCATTGAAAGTCTCATCAAGCATCTTGATCTATCTCTATAGATCTTGATGCTCAACAATTAGGTAGCTTTATCCAGGTCTTCCTTTGAAAAACTCCTTTCAAACAACCCTTTATGCTTTCTAGAAATTCTACATCATTTCTGATCAACAATATGTCAACCACATATGCTTATCAGAAACTCTATAGTGCTCCCACTCACTTTATTGTAAATACAAGTTTCTCATAAACTTTGTATAGACTCAAGAACTTTGATCACCTCATCAAAGTGTATATTCCAACTCCGAGATGCTTGCTTCAGTCCATAGAAGGATCACTGAAGCTTGCTCACCTTTTAGCATCCTTAGGACTAACAAAACCTTCTGGTTGTAACACATACAACCTTTCCTCAAGTAAACCATTAAGGAAACGATGTTTTGTCATCCATCTGCCAGATTTCGTAATTGAAAAATGCAGCAACTGCTAACATAATTCCAACAGACTTTAGCATCGCTACGAGTGAGAAAGTCTCATCGTAGTCAACTCCTTGAACTTGTCGGAAATTTCTTTGCGACAAGTCGAGCTCTATAAATGGTGACATTTACCATCAGCGTCTGTGTTCATCTCAAAAGTCCATTTGTACTCGACGACCAGCCGTCCAACGAGCAAGTCTACCAAAGTCTATACTTGGTTTTCATAAATGGATCCTTTCTCGGATTTCATGGCCTCTAACCATTTGTCGGAATCCGGGCCCATCATCGCTTCTCCATAGCTCATAGGTTCATTGTTGTCAGACAACATGACCTCCAAGACAGAGTTGTCATACCACTCAGGAGCAGTACGCGTCCTTGTCGACCTACGAGGTTCAGTAGTTACTTGATCCAAAGATTCATGATCATCGTCATTAACTTCCTCTTCAACTAATGTAGGCTCCACAGAAACATCTTTCTGCGCTGCGCTACTCTCTGGTTGAAGCAAAGGTTCAACAACCTCATCAAGTTCCATCTTCCTCCCACTCAATTCTTCTAAGAGAAACTTTTTCTCGAGAAAGGACATAGTTTTAGGAACAAATAGTTTATGCTTGGATCTTGAGATAGAAGGTTCACCCAACTGTTCTTAGGGTATTCTATGAAGATGCATTTGTCCTCTTTGGGTTCGAGCTCATTAGGTGAAAACATTTTTCCACACAAGCATCGAAACCCAAACATCAAGAAATGACAGCTCAGGTTTCTATCAAACCATAATTCATACGGTGTCATCTCAACAGATTTAGATGGTGCCCTATGTAAAGTGAATGTAGTTGTCTCTAATGCAGAACCCCAAAACTATAGTAGCAAAACGATAAGAGACATCATAGCACGCACCATATCCAATAGAGCATGGCTATGACGTTCGGACGCACCATCACACTATGGTGTTGCAGGTGGAGTGAGCTGTGAAACAACTTTCACATTGTCTAAAGTTGTATGCCAAACTCGTAACTCTGATATTCACCTCCACGATCATATCGCTAACATTTTTATCTTCTTGTCACGATGATCTTAAACTTCACTCTGAATTTTCTTGAACTTTTCAAACGATTCAGACTTGTGTTTCATTAAGTAAATATACACTATATCTACTCAAATCATTAATGAAGGTAAGAAAATAACGATATCCACCGCATGCTACAAGACTCATTGGATTGCATACATCAACATGTATCATTTCAAATAAATCACTAGCCCGCTCCATCAAACCGGAAAATGTGGTCCATAGTCATCTTGCCCAAGAGGCACGGTTCGCATGTCTCAACCGATTCAAAATCGAATAATTCCAAAGATCCATCAGCATGGAGTTTCTTCATGCGCTTTATACCAACATGACATTTAGATGCAATATCACAAGTATGTGGTACTATCATTATTAACTTTGTATCTTTTGGCATCAATGTTATGAACATGTGTATTACTACGATCAAGATTCAACAAACCATTCTCACTGGGTGCATGACCATTGAAGGTATTATTCATGTAAACAGAATAACCATTATTCTCTAACTTAAAAAAATAACCGTGTTGCAATAAACACGATCTAATCACGTTCATGCTCAACACAAAACACCAAATAACATTTATTTAGATTCGTGCGATGTTGATCACATCAACCTTGGAAACATTTCCAACACACATCGTCACCACACCCTTAGCTAGTTCTCCGTTTATTCTGTAGCTTTTAATTCGAGTTACTAACATTTAGCAACCGAACCGGTATCCAATACCCAGGTGCTACTAGGAGTACTAGCAAGGTACACATTAATAACACATATATCAAATATACTTCTGTCGATGTTGCCAGTCTTGTTATCTACCAAGTATCTAGGGTTGTTCTCTTTAGCGACCGCTCTCCTGATAATCGAAGCACTTAGTCTCGAGTTTGGGTTGAACTTTGGGTTGCTTCACTGGAGCAGGAACTGACCTACCATCCATGAAGTTTCCCTCCTTGCCCTTGCCCTTCTCGAAACTAGTGGTTTTACTAACCATCAACACTTGACGCTCCTTCTTGATTTCTACCTTCACGGTGTCAAACATCGCGAATAGCTCAGGGATCATTTTCTATCCCTGGAATTTTATAGTTCATCACCAAGTTCTAGTAGCTTAATGACAGTGACTTGGAGAACTATATCAATCATTATCTTATTTGGAAGATCAACTCCCACTCAATTCAAGCGACTGTAGCATGCATACAATATTAGCACATGCTCAACGATTGAGCTATTCACTTTCATCTTGCAGGCAAAGAATATTGTTGGAGATCTCATATCTCGCAACACGGGCACGAGCCTGAGATCCTAATTTCAGCTCTTAGAACATCTCATATGTTCCGTGACGTTCAAAATGTTTCGGAGCCTCAATTCTAAGCCGTAATGCATGACGCACTAAACTATCAAGTAGTCATCAGAACGTGCCTGTCAGATGTTCACAACATCTACAGACGACGCTAGAGGGGTTGGCGCACCGAGCGGTGCATTAAGGACATAAGCCTTCTGTGCAGCAATGAGGACAATCCTATGTTCAAGGGAGCTACAACGTAAGCAAGTAATCTACAACATAATTTGCAAAGACACAACTGACTATGTTCATGATAATGAGTTCAATTAATCATATTACTGAAGAACTCCCACTCAAATTGACATCCCTCCGGTCATTCGAGTGATACATGATCCAAATTCACCAACTGAAGTCCGATCATCACGTGAGTTGAGGTGGTTTCAATGGTGAACAGCAGCACGTTGATCATATCTAATATATGACTCATGTTCGACCTTTCGGTCTCTTGTGTTCCGAGGCCATGTTTGTACATGCTAGGCTCGTCAAGTTTAACCCGAGTGTTCTGCATGTGCAGCACTGGCTTGCACCCATTGTATGTGAATGTAGAGTCTATCACACCAGATCATCATGTGGTTTCTCGACACGACGAACTTTCGCAATGGTCCACACTCGGGGAGAACACAATTTATCTTGAAATTAAGTGAGGGATCACCTTATAATGCTACCATCATCCTCAGCAAAACAAGGTGCATAAAAGGATTAACATCACATGCAAATGATAAGGGTCATGATATGGCCATGAACTTGTGCTTTTGATTTCCAAACATAAAGCACCGACATGATCTCCATCGTCACTGGCATAACACCATGATCTCCATCATCATGATCTCCATCATTGTGTTGCCATCGGGGTTGCCACGCCCACCATGCTCATTCTACTATAGCTATCGTTTAGTGATAAAGTAAAGCATTACATAGCGCTTAATGATTGACACGCAGGTCATACAATAATTAAAGACAACCCTATGGCTCCTGCCGGTTGTCGTACTCATCGACATGCAAGTCGTGATAATCTATACATCACATGATCATCTCATACATCACATATATCACATCATGTAATTGGCCATATCACATCACAACATACCCTGCAAAAACAAGTTAGACGTCCTCTAATTGTTGTTGCATGTTTTACGTGGCTGCTATGGGTATCTAGCAAGAACAATTCTCACCTACGCACAAACCACAATGGTGATACATATGTCACTTTTCAACCTTCTCACGGACCTCCTTTGTCGAATCAGATCCAACTAAAGTAGGAGAAACAGACACCCACCAGCCATCTTTGTGAAACGAGGTTACACGTCAGTTGATGGAACCGGTCTCTCGTAAGCGTACGAGTAAGGTTGGTCCAGGACACTTCATCCCACGAGACTGCTGAACCAAAAGACGACCAAGGGAGGAAGCAATCTAAACATCAACGCCCACAAACTCTTTGTGTTCTACTCGAGATCTCATCTACACACAGACCTAGCTCTGATACCACTCTTGGGGAACGTTGCATGGGAAACAAAAAAATTCCTACGCACATGCAATATGAGCATCTACGAGAGGGAGAGTGGATCTACATACCCTTGTAAATCACTAAGCGAGAAGCGTTAAGAAACGCGGTTGGTGTAGTCGAACGTCTTCGTGATCCAAATCGCCGAGCGTCCCGCGATCTCATCACGATCCGTCCAGCGATCCAATCATGATCCGTCCTGCGAACTCATCAAGATTTGTCCCGCGATCTTGATCACGGTCCTTCCGATCTAGCACCGAAGGGGCGGCACCTCCGTGTTTAGCGCACGTACAAATTGATGACGATCTCCGCCTTCTTGATCCAATAAGAGGGAGCGGAGAGGTAGAAGAGTTCTCCGGCCACACGACGGCATTGCGGCATTGGTGGTGGATCTATTCTGACAGGGCTTCGCCTAAGCACTGCAGAAAACCGATTTAGAGGAGAAACTATGCACTAGAGGAGAGGGTAGCACGTGGCTGAAAATCTAGTGCGAAAACCCTAAAACGTCTAGTGTATATAAGAGGAAGAGAGGAGGAGTCTTGGAGCAAGAGCCAAGCCGTCTAGGCTTCGGCCGAAGTGTGAGGAGAGGAGGAATCCTCCCCCAATCCTAGTAGGATTAGGACTCCTCCTTATTTGGTCTTTTTGCCTTTTTCCACCTTTTTCTCTTTGGGCTTTTCTTCCCAGTCGCATGGGCCTGGTGTGGGACGTCCGCCAGCCCACTAAGGTCTGGTATTCACCCTCTCACAGCCCATGTAGCCTCTTGGGTCTAAATACCCCTCCCGATGGTCTCATGGTACACTACCGGCACTCCCGGTACATTACCGATGAGCCCGAAACTTTTCTGGCGACCAAAATAGGACTTCCCATATATCAATCTTTACCTCCGAACCATTCTAGAGATCCTCGTGACAACCGGGATCTCATCCGGGACTCCAAACAACATTCTGTCACCACCATGCATAACTCTATACTACCGAAACGTCACCAAACCTTAAGTGTGCAGACCCTGCGGGTTCGAGAACTATGTAGACATGACCGAGACACCTCTAAGGTCAATAACCAATAGCGGGACCTAGATGCCCATATTGGTTCCTACATATTCTTCGCAGATCTTTATCGGTCAAACCTCTATGGCAAGGAGTCAGTTAATCCCGTATGATGTTCCCTTTGTTCTTCGGTATGTTACTTGCCGGAGATTCGATCGTCGGTATCTCCATACCTAGTTCAACCTCATTACCGCTAAGTCTCTTTACTCGTTCCGTAATACAAGATCTCATGACTAACACTTAGTCACATTGCTTGCAAGGCTTATTATGATGTTGTATTACCGAGTGGGCCCTAAGATACCTCTCCGTCACACGGAGTAACAAATCCCAGTCTTGATCCATGCCAACCCAACAAAAACCCTCGGAGATACCTGTAGAGCACCTTTATAGTCACCTAGTTACGTTGTGACGTTTGATACACACAAGGTACTCCTCTGGTGTCAGTGAGTTGCATGATCTCATGGTCATAGGAACAGATACTTGACAAATGTAGAAAATAGTAGCAATAAACTGACACGATCATATGCTACATTTCTAGTTTGGGTCTTGTCCATCACACCATTCTCCTAATGATGTGATCCCTTTATCAAATGAAATCTCATGTCCATGGCTAGGAAACCTTAACCATCTTTGATCAACGAGCTAGTCTATTAGAGGCATACTAGGGACATGGTTTTATCTATGTATCCACACATGCATCTAAGTCTCTGATCAATACAATTATAGCATGGATGATAAAAGATTATCATGAACAAGGAAATATGATATTAACTAATTTATTATTGCCTCTAGGGAATATTTCCAGCATAATGAAGGTATTGTCTTGGGGCAGAACATCTCTGAAAGAGGTATTGAAGTTGATAAAGCTAAAGTTGATGCTATTGAAAAAATGTCATGCCCTATGGATATCAAAGTATAAGAAGTTTCCTTGGTCATGCTGTCTTCTATAGGATGTTTATCAAAGTTTTATCTAAGATTTCTGGGCCTCTCATAAACCTTTTGCAAAAAGATGTTCTGTTTGTTTTTTATGATGATTGCGTAGAAGCATTTGAAATTCTTAAGAATGCCTTGATTACCGCACCTATTGTTCAACCACCCGACTGGAACCTACCTTTTGAAATTATGTGTGATGCTAGTGATTATGTTGTTGCTGCTATTCTAGGACAAAGAGTCGATAAGAAATGAAATGTTATCCATTATGCTAGTAAAACTCTAGATAGTGCTCAAAGAGACTATGCTACTACTAAAAAGGAATTTCCTGCAGTTTTGTTTGCTTGTGATAAGTTTAGACCTTATATTGTTGATTCCAAAGTAACTGTTCGTACCGATCACGCTGATATTAAATACCTTATGGCGAAGAAAATGCTAAACCTAGACTTATTAGGTGGATCCTTCTGCTACAAGAATTTGATTTGCATATCATTGATAAAAAGGGTGCCGATAACCATGTGGCAAATAACCTATCTAGGTTAGAAAATCTTCTTGATGCCCCACTATGATAGCTTTCCTGATGAACCATTAGCTGTCGTGAATACTTCACATAATGCTCCTTGGTATGCTGATTACGCCAATTACATTGTTGCTAAATTTATACCTCCTAGTTTCACATACCAACAAAAGAAAACGTTATTCTATGATTTAAGGCATTACTTTTGGGATGACCCACATCTTTATAAAGAAGGAGTGGATGGTATTATTGGACGTTGTGTACCAGAGCATGAATAGGAACAGATCTTATGCAAGTGTCACTCCGAAGCCTATGGGTGACATCACGCTGGAGATAGAGCCGCACACAAGGTACTACAATTTGGGTTTTATTGGCCTACTCTATTCAAGGATGCCCGTAAGTTTGTCTTATCCTGTGATGAATTTCAACGAATTGGTAATATCAGTAGACATCAGGAAATGCCTATGAATTACTCTGTTGTTATTGAACCATTTGATATTTGGGGCTTTGATTATATGGGGCCTTTTCCACAATCTAAGGGGTATACTCATATTCTAGTTGTTGTTGATTAAGTCACTAAGTGGGTAGAAGCTATTCCAACTAGTAGCGATGATCATAACACTTCTATTAAAATGCTTAAAGAAGTTATTTTCCCTAGATTTGGAGTCCCTAGATATTTTATGACCGATGGTGGTTCACATTTTATTCATGGTGCTTTCCGTAAATTGCTCGCTAAATATGATGTTAATCATAGAGTTGCATCTCCTTATCATCCTCAGTCTAGTGGTCAAGTAGAATTGAGCAATAAAGAGATTAAATTGATTTTGCAAAAGACTGTTAATAGATCTAGGAAGAATTGGTCTAAGAAACTCGACGATGCATTGTGGGCTTATAGAACCGCTTACAAAAATCCTATGGGTATGTCTCCGTATAAGATGGTTTATGGTAAAGCATGTCACTTACCTCTAGAGCTAGAACATAAGGCTTATTGGGCAATCAAAGAGCTCAATTATGATATCAAACTTGCTGGTGAGAAGAGGTTATTTGACATTAGATCACTTGATGAGTGGAGAACCCAAGCCCATGAGAATGCTAAGTTGTTTAAAGAAAACATTAAGAGATGGCATGATAGAAGGATAAAAAAGCATGAATTTATTATAGGTGATCATGTCTTGCTATACAATTCTTATTTAAGATTTTTTGCAGGAAAACTTCTCTCTAAATGGGAAGGTCCTTACGTCATCGAAGATGTATACCGTTCCGACGCCATCAAGATTAACAACGCCGAAGGCACAAACCCGAAGGTGGTGAGCTGTCAAAGAATCAAAAATTAAATCTCAGGTACTCCCATAAATGTTGAAACCAATATCATCAATACCATAACTCCGGAGGAGGACATAGGGAGACTTACCAGAACGTTTCAGACTCCAAAAAGGAATAGGTACGTGGTACGGTAAGTAAAAAGACTCCAAAACTTTTTCTATGGAATTTTCATCTATTTTGGAATATTTCAAAATTAGGAAAATTTAAAGTAGTCCGAATAATGAACGAGGAGGCGACAAGCCTGCTCGGCGCGGCCACCCCCTGGATGCACCCCTAGGGCTTGTGGCCACCTCGTGCACCACCCAGACTCTGTTTTCTTGTGGCATACTCCTTCGGGTTGGTAAAAATTAATTATATAATCTCCCAAAGGTTTTTACTCTCGTATCATGACAATACCTCCCATTTTCTCTTTTGCGTTGTTTCTGCAGCAGATTTAGAGCAATATGTTGTCCCATGATTCTGATGGGGAGAGCTTCATATCGCATTATCTTGCCAATCCCAAGCTATATGGAGACTTGGACCCTTATGGATTGTTCTCAGAGGAGGAACAAGAAGGCAAACACAAGGCGAAAACCCAAGGTTCTATTTATCCCTTCTTGTTTCCTGCAGGAGAGCGAGGAAGAATTATGTCAAAGGATATTGAAGCTCGAGCAGGAAGTGAATGATTTGAGGGAAGATAATTTTATGCTTAGGAGGAAACTAGAAAGGCTTCCAACCCCATCAACAACTCCCACATCATCACCTCCTAAGCCAGACAACTAAACACATGGGTATGGGCACTCCCCTTGGCTTGTGCCAAGCTTGGGGGAGGTGCCCCGGTATCGTATCACCATCACATCTTTCGTTTTTATTATTTATTATTTTTTTTATTTTCATCATCTTTTCTTAGTTCAATCCTTTTGGTTATATCTTGATCTAGTAGAATAAAGTTTTCGTGTGATCTAGTTTAGAGTCTTTGCTTTATGACTCCCCCTATGTAAGCAAGTCCGTGAGTTATATAATGAAAAGTGCTTTTGAGTTGAGGGCCTTTCTTGGTATGGTTTTAATATTGAGAAAGATGAAGTAGAAATAAGTGTAGATTAAAAGCAAAGAGTATATATGAAAATCTTATGGGGAGTGATGACTTCACGTATAAAAAGTATGTCGATTGAAACCTGTTGTGGGTTGACAAACATAGTTGTTGGTCATTGGGGCAATTAAAAGGAAGTGATAAAGAAAGAGAGGTTCACTTATAAATATATTATCCTGGACATCTTTTATGATTGTGAGCACTCATTAAAATATTATATGTTAAGAACTTGATGTTGGATAAGGAAGACAACATAATGGTTTATGTTTGCTTATTTCCGAATAGAAGTTATATTGTTATAGATCCCTCAACATGTGTCGCTTGCTTCCACTTCATATCAGCCAAAACTTCTGCACCAAGTAGAGATACTACTTGTCAATCCAAACACCCTTAACCCAGTTTTGCCATGAGAGTCCACCATACCTACCTAAGGATAGAATAAGATCCTTCAAGTAAGTTGTCATCGGTGTGAGCAATAAAAATTGCTCTCTAAATATGTGTGATCTATTAGTGTGAGGAAAATAATCTTTATATGAACTTGTGATAGGGAAGACATAAAAGCGACGGACAACATAATAAAGTTCTCTATCACAAGGGGCAATATAAATTGACGTTCTTTTGAATTAAGAGATTGTGCATCCATATAAAAGCGCATGCCAACCTTTGCTTCCCTCTGCAAAGGGCCTATTTGTTACTTTTATTTTCAAGTACTTAGGTTTATGCAAGAGTCGTGGTGATCTCAATCACCTTCATTATTTTTGCCTTTATCTTCAGTCAAGTGCCACATGTTGGGGAATGATATAGGCACATATATCCACTTGAAAGTGGGTGAGCATGAGTTATTCCTCTTGACGTTACCCTTGAGGTAAATAGTTGGGAGGCAACACTACAAAACCTCTATCTTTCTTTGTGTCTGATTGAAACTTTGAACTCATAGGTACCTCGTGAGTGTTTGAAATTGTGAAAGACTAAAAGATGATTGGGTATGTTGGTTTGCTTTACAAGCTCTTATATTGACTCTTTCACACATTATGATAAATTGGAATTGCTTCAATGATTGAGATCTTAGTTTGTTAGTTGTCAATAGAGTTCTTGATTCATACTTTCCCATTGTGAATGAAATGTTACTTTGGCATTAGAAATTATATGTCAATATATGTTGTTGTTCTAAAGATGATCATGATGCCTTCATGTCCATATTTTATTTTATCGACACCACTATCTCTAAACATGTGGGCATATATTGATTTTGGCTTCCGCTTGAGGACAAGTGAGGTCTAAGCTTGGGGGAGTTGATACATCCATTTTCCATCATGGTTTTATATTGATATTTATTGCATTATGGGCTGTTATTACACATTTTGGTACAATACTTATGCCTTTTCTCTCTTATTTTACAAGGTCTACATGAAGAGGGAGAATGCTGGTAGCTGGAATTCTAGACTGGAAAAGGAGATAATCTGAGATACCTATTCTGCGCAACCCCAAAAGTCCTGAAAAACTACGGAGAATTGTTTTGGAATATGAAAAAAATACTAGACGAAAGAAATACATCAGGAGGCCCACCAGGGAGCCACAAGCCAGCTGGCCGCGACCCCCCTTGGTCGTGGCTAGAGAGCTTGTGGCCCACCTGGCAGCCCTCCGGTGCCCATCTTTTGCTATATAGGGGTTTCGTCGAGGAAAAAAATCATAAGAGACCTTTCGGGACGAAGTGCCGCTGTCTTAAGGCAGAACTTGGGCAGAACCAATCTAGAGCTCCGGTAGGGCGATCCTACGGGTGAAACTTCCCTTCGGGAGGGGGAAATCGAAGCCCTCGTCACCACCAACGATCCTCTCATCGAGAGGGGGTCAATCTCCATCAACATCTTAATCAGCATTATCTCCTCCCCAAACCCAAGTTGATCTCTTGTATCCGATCTTTGTCTCAAAACCTCAGATTGGTACCTGTGGGTTGCTAGTAGTGTTGATTACTCCTTGTAGTTGATGCTAGTTGGTTTACTTGGTGGAAGATTATATGTTCAGATCCTTGATCATCATTAATACTCCTCTGATTATGAACATGAACATGTTTTATGAGTAGTTACGTTTGTTCCTGAGGACATGGGATAAGTCTTGTTATAAGTAATCATGTGAATTTAGTATTCGTTCGATATTTTGATGAGATGTATGTTGTCTCTCCTCTAGTGGTGTTATGCGAACATCGACTACACAACACTTCACCATTTTTTGGGCATAGAGGAAGGCATTGGGAAGTTATAAGTAGATGATGGGTTGCTAGAGTGACACAAGCTTAAACCCTAGTTTGTGTGTTGCTTCATAAGGGGCTGATTGGGATCCACATGTTTCATGCTATGGTTAGATTTATCTTAATTCTTCTTTCGTAATTGCGGATGCTTGTGGGAGGGGTTAATCATAAGTGGGAGGCTTGTCCAAGTAAGGACATCACCCAAGCACCGTTCCACCCACATATCAAATTATCAAAGTAGCGAACGCGAATCAAGTGAGCATGATGAAAACTTACTTGACATAAATTCCCATGTGTCCTCGGGAGCGCTTTGCTTTATATAAGAGTTTGTACAGGCTTGTCCTTTGCTATAAAAAGTATTGGTCCACCTTGCTGCACCTTTGTTACAATTTTTACTTGCTACACTTTACGAGTTATCTTATCACAAAACTATCTGTTACCGTTAATTTCAGTGCTTGCAGAGAATACCTTACTCAGAACCGATTGTCATTTCTTTCTACTCCTCGTTGGGTTCGACACTCTGAATTATCGAAAGGACTATGATAGATCCCCTATACTTGTGGGTCATCAATGAGCAAAAATATGTCGTGTGCAATTGGAAGGGCCATCACAAATAGGTATACTGGGGAAGTCATGTGAGATGTGCATAGCATCCGACACAGTGAATCCCAGACGTACGTTTCCATTTCTATTGTACATGACACACAATTTTCTCCATAACATCGTCTGTGTTAGGGGTGGCCATCACGCATGGTGCCTAGAAGAAACTATTTGGTAGAGGGTTTTCCATCACACACACGTTTTATGTGAAAACTTTTGCAAATGGGTGTTCTAACACGCACAGTTTTTGGCCGGAAGTAGTGTATGATTTTTCAGAGGTCCAACATGCCAATTTTCTAGAAATCGTGTGGGTTTGTTGAGGTCATCACTCACAGTGTTCTGTGAAAAACCGTCTGCAATATGGAACCCCAATAATGAGGCTACTTGCTCTACCATTTATAATCCATCTAGTAAACTAATTAACACTTCATATCAAGCACACAATATATTTCATTTCTTATTACGGCAACTGGGAATTCATAATTGAAATACATCAGAGTACAGCATCATATAGGCATATACTACCTAGCTACCCAATTACATAATAGGACCGAGTTTCACATGCAACATCTAAAACCTTTCAAAAATAGCATCATATATGGTAAATAGACAGATGAATCCTGTCTAGAAAACTATTGGAGCGGAAGGCAAATATTGAGCCTTCGCTGATGTCGAAGGTCCTTGCCACTTTATGCTAGTGCATGTGGATGGTTCCCCGCCCATCCTTCATCCTTTTGAGGAAGCCTTCAAGACTATACCATGTGTGTTGTATGAATACCTTCCTCGCCTCTTGAGCATACAGGTGGTTTGAGACAAACAACTTCTTCATTGTGCCGACAAACAACTAGTTGTTTTTCATCCCAAGATTCTTTATCTGAACAATCTTTCTGAGTTTCTTGATTTGACAGATATTCACGAACACATCATTTCCCCACATGCAAAATGGGTCGAACACTGGGTCTAAACCCCTTACAGCAGGACCAACTTGCGCAAGACCAAATTATTATTAGAAACCTAAATATTAGGATGGTTCCTGCAATTGCAAAATAATGTACTATTAGACAAAGGGTCATGAAAGTGCAAACCTCGATGGTAAACTTTAGTGTCTCCCATTGTTCCCCTATAACATGTTTAAGATAGATATTGATCAGGGTTTCACTGAGATTTTGCGTGCTATCAGTAAAATATGATAATGAAGATAAACGCATTGCAGATCCAACATAACATATGAACTCAAGCCACATGGAAAAGCCAAGCATGCTAAGAACTATGAAATATAACAATTGTATGTTTCACATGCATAACAAAACAAAATTGTACCAACAATAATCGAACATCACATTGCAGATGATCACCAAAACAAAATGAACCAAATATTTAACCGGACATCACACATAATAGAACATACTAGAAGGTCAGATTTCATAGTAGCATTACATTGCATATTTTCCTAGAATTTCTTAAGGAAAGGCAGGAGCGACACATGCAAAAAAGTGAAGCAAACAAGCTTAACCCATGTAGCTAGCTGAACACAGGTCATTAGTGATTAAGATTTAAAAAACAAGATGATCCTCGTCGTTAGAGATATGGTAACGATGGGCTTGGACCAGGGTGAGGCCTCCACATCGTGGGTGCCCTCCTCATAGTGGTGAGTGGCCTAGCACTGTCCAGGTACCAACCTTCTGGCTCTGGAGTTGAGGAAAGCACGGGCACGCTGAAAAAACAACTTGTAGTCATCATCGAAGGCAACAGCGGAGGCCTCGAGAAAACACAACAAGCTGTTGCTCAAAGCAGCCAACCATGTGGCGACATCCGCATGTGAGGCATCGATGGTGGCCTCGACGACGATGTCCTTCTCCAAGATCTGGGGGTCGGCACACATGGCAGCCAAAGCGGCCTCATCCGCCCGTGCGGTCGCGATTTGCTTCTCCGCTGTTAGGTGCTCCATGAGATCCTGGCTATACTATGTGTACCATGTCTTTTTACAGCAATTATGTGGGGGATGGGCCTATGATTTTGGTGGAATGTGTCGCGCCGGCGGCCGGGGCATGTGGAATGGAGCAGGAGAGGGTATGGGGAAGGTGTGGATTACTAGACTATGACTAGGTGGAGGAGGTCGAGTAGCAGGAAGGCTCGTCGGTGACGCCACAAGCAAACACTAAAGGTTTCAACTTAGTAAAGGAATGGGGAAGTAGGGGAAATGTGGCTTTTGGTTGGTACAAGGGGCGGGGGAGGTAGATATTTGCACGGCAGCCTAAAATTTTGTTCGGTGCGGCGAAAAAGTAGTGCACATAGTCACATCGGACAGACTCCCTTGACCATAATTGTGTGTGAAATTTAACAACACAAATGTATCCTATAGTTTATCCCGTGTGTGATGACATTGAACGTGGAAATTTTGGTCTCCAAGCTTCCGAATAAGATATCAGATACTACATTGCACACCGTACTTGCATTTCAATTTCATTTGGAAGAGAAAGTGGGGATATGGCGGCAAATTTTGGTCCGAATTTCCCTCATTACATTGATCATCGACGTCATTGCTTAATTTAGCAACACTTGAAAATTTGAGTACTACACAAAAGAGCCTACATCGCTGCCCGCACTTACTTAATCGAGCAACTAATAAACATTAATTAGTTGACCTAAACATTACTCTAACAAAAGACCATCGCTCTAGACAGAGACTAATATTCTGCCTGGCATTCGTCGATCTCCTCCTCCTCCTCGATGACCAGCTGCCGCTCAATGACCTCTGGGGTAAGGGTTCCATGGAATCCATCGCCACATACTCTAGCATATCGTAGTCTTTGTCCACCATCTCTTTGGATAAGGCCGCCATGAGCCGGGCATGGGCGTCCTTACTCCAGGCATGGACAGCAGAAATCTTGGCTAGAAAGGCCTTCGGGGAACGGACGCCTGCTCGAGCACACTCAACGATTACCAACTCAACGGACGTGGGTTGTCGACTAGTGTCGCAAAAGGCAGATGTGATTTGTGTAGTGACCGAAACAAGATGGGCGTGGGTGGCCTCGAGATGGAACTGGGCGTCCACCATCGGGGCTACAGCAACTGCCGAGAAACTGACAGCTGATGTGTCGTTCTCTCCATTAGCTTTCCCTATCACGGTTGTTGTTGCCACACTCTTAGTTGCACCAGCTCCCCTTTCGGTTGCTACAATCGCCCTGTCCGAGGTAGCAGCCCCGTTCAAGCATGTTGAGAGCGCGGTCATGGCTGATGCGGCCATGCTCTGGATGGAGTGGGTTGTCGAAGTTGCCCTCGCGACGGGAATCCATGTCCCCATGTTTCACCGGCAATGGTTGAAAAGTAAAATGGTTTGAGGAGTCAGTGTGATACACTAGTTGGCGGTGTACTGTAGTCGACGAAGCTTCCGGCCTAGGCCATGCATTATGAGGATTGGCCTAATATATTTTGTACTACAATCACACAAAATTCATGAACATGAACTATTTGTGAAAGACTTGATTTTCAAGATGTTTTTAAACAAAAAACGAGGTTACTTTGACAAAGGATGGTGTTTGAATTGCAATAAGATTTATCTGCAGTTGATACGTCTCCAACATATCTACAATTCTTTATTGTTCCATGCTAATATATTGTCATTCTAGGATACTTTTTGGGTATTTATTTACCAATTTATAATATTTTTGAGCACTAACCTACTGACCCAGTGCCAGTTCCTGTTTTCTGCGTGTTTTTGCCTTTTCAGGGTTACAATACCAAACGGAGTCAAATTGCCACGAAACTTTTTGGTGATTTTTTTGGACCGATACAAGACCTAGAAGTTTTGGAGGAGGGCCCGGAGATGCACCAGGGGTGTGACCATATATGTGGTGGGCCCCTAGAGCGTCCCCCGACGTTGTACTTTGGACTATAAATTCACATCTACCCTAAAAACACCAAAAGCGCTTCCGAAACAATTTTTTCTGCCACAACAAGTCTCTGTTCCAACGGGAGGCCATCTACACCTCCGTTCTGGCTCCCTACCAGAGGGGAGATTGATCACAGAAGGCTTGTTCATCAACATTGCTGCCCTCACCATGATGTGTGAGTAGTTCACCAAAGACCTACGAGTCCGTAGGTATTACCTTGATGGAAATCTCTCTCTCTCTCTGTCTCTCTGTCTCTTCAATAAAATGTTCATCGCATCTTTGCCTTGACCTATTCGATGAAATCCCTTTGTATGGTGTGTTTGTTGGGATCCGATGAATTGTGAGTTTATTTTCAGATTATTCATGAAATGTATTTGTGTCAAACCTGATTACTATGATTCTTATTTCCATGATCATCATGGCTTCGTAATGATCTCTGATCTGTTGAGATAGTTTGACCAACTAGATTGATACTTCTTCGGCGGGAGTGGTGCATTGTAGTAGGTCCAACCTGACGAGTTCCTATATCCCAGTGACAAAAGGGGACAAGTTGTGTCTTTGTGTTGTTGCTACTAAGGATTAAATGATGGGGTTTATTCATATTAGTTGAGTTTACTTTGTCTACATCATGTCATCGCTCTCCAAGAATTACTCCGTTTGTCATGAACTATATCATTGCCTATAATATGTACACATAAGTTTACTTATGGATGTGATGCCTATATACACATGATCATTCCCGTGAACATCGCACAATTATTCACTTGTCTATCAATTACCCAACAATAATTTGTTTACCTACCGTATGCTTTGCTTATGAGAGATGCCACTAGAGAACTCTATGGCCCGCGGGTCTATTCACTTACAAATTCACAAATGCTATCATTACCTTGCTGTTATTTATTACCTTTTATTTTATTTTGCACTTTACTTTTATCTACAACTATCTACACAACTCACTTTCTTGCAGATAACGAGATCAAGGGGATTTACAACCCTCTGGCCTACGTTGGGTGCAAGTTTTTTGTTCTTTTGTGTGCAGCCGTTGAAGACAAATGAGGATTGGTATTCCTATTGGTTTGATAAACCTTGGTTTCATAACTGAGGGAAATACTTACCCACTTTGTGTTTCCATTACCCCTTCATCTTGATGAAAAATACAACACAAATCACGAGTATCAGCAATGAACACTAACCAATAGTCGTGTCATGCTAAAATATAGAATTGTTAAGGATCCTTGTGGCATTTTTGTAAATTAATAGAGGTTTATAGACATTTAATGTGTATAATTAAAATTTGAACATCGTCCCAATGTTCGTGCATCAAAATGGGATGAAAAATCATATTAGTGTCAATGGCTTCATCTTTAGGTCACGGGCAAGAAATGGGAATGAATTTCAAACATCTCGGCATCTTGGCTCGGCCACAAATGTTGAGAAACCTGGTTTTTAAATTATTGGAAATCCAAAACGTGTTAGAAATTCTAAAAAGTTGGCATGTTGTCATGACATGGCACATATGTGCCATGGTAAAAAACTACCCAACTTTGGACAATTTGAGGCACATGTCCCTTACAAATTGGAGCTTCTCACTGCAAGCTTTCTGGTTTCGATAAGGAACATGTCACCTTACGTGGGAAAAATGACATCCGCTCATCTTCTCACCTTGAACTTTTGTTAGAGGCAACACAGACCAGTAAGAGTGTCTTGCTAAAATATGGAATTATTCAAGGTTCTTTTTGCATTTTCATACGTTAATTCAGTTCTCTAGGCATTTAATGTGGATAATTAAAATTTGAACTAAAATCACAAGGTCCGATGCATCAAAATGGGTTGAAAAATCATATAAGTGACCATACCTACTTTAGGCCCCCTGCAAGATATGGGAATGGATTTCAAATATCTCGGGGTCTTGGCTCAGCCACATACATTGAGAAACTTGGTTTTACATTCATGCATAAATCAAAAACTCGACAGAAATTCATGAGACTTGACATGGTGTCATGGCATGGCTCACATGTTCCCTTGTGAAAAAATGTTCGATATGGGACAAGTTTTGGCACAAGCCCCTTACAGACCCGAACTTCTCACAGGAAGCTTTTGTTGTTTCGATATGGAACGTGTCACCTTATGTGGGCAAATCGACATCCGCTCCCTCGTCTCGTCTTGAACTATATATTTCTAGAAGCAACATATACCAAAATGAGTGTTGTTCCAAAATATGAAATTATACATGCTTCGTGTGGCCTTTTTATACATTAATTGACTTTTATATGCCTTATTTAAGGTGCATAATTAAAATTTGAACTACAGTCACAAGGTCCGGTGCATCAAAATGGGTTGAAAATCATATAAGTGTACATGTATCTTTAGCATCCCATGCAAGATATGGGAATGAATTTCAAACTTCTCACGGTCTTGGCCCGACCACACAAACATTGAGAAACTCGGGTTTTAAATCATGTGTAAATCAAAAAACTCATCAGAAAATTCATGAAACTTGGCATGGTATCATGACATGCATGGCTTATATGTGCCCTGGTAAACTAATGTCCAATTTGGGACATGTTTTGTCACAAGCCCCTGACAAACCAGAGCTTCTCACGAGAAGCTTTGTTGTTTCGATATGGAATTTGCCACCTTACGTGGGTGAATCGACATCCGCTAGCTCTTATTGTCTTGAACTATTTATATAGGTAACATATACCAAAATGAGAGTGTCGTTCTAAAATATGAAATTATAGATGGTTCGTTTGGCCTTTTCATAGATTAGTTGACTTATATGCATTATTTAACGTGGATAATACAAATTTGAACTACAATCACAAGGTTCCATGCATCAAAATGGGTTCAAAATCATATAAGTGTGCATGCATCTTTAGGATCCCATTGTCACACCCTGTGTTTGTATCACCTTGATATGTTTGGATTTATAAAATCTGGGGCCAATTAAAAACTTTTTCAATACTTGTGCTTGCTTGAATCCTTGTTGATTATTGTATATGGCACTCTTAGATTCTATTCCTCTTCATATTCCTCTTTCTTGACGCAAACTTCTTTCCCAATGATCATGCCATGTGAATAATGCCCAAAACTATTTTTATCAAATTTTATTTTGACCAAAGAGGATTTATCCATATTAGATTTTCGAAACCCCCTGAAATGAGGTTTGCACTGCAAATCATAAGATTGGGTGGATTCTTCTTCCCCAAAGGATTTACTTCGAACCCACTATATATAAGTTATTCGAAAACCACAAAATATTAATTTTAAAGATTATATTGATATTTTATTTAAAGGCTTTTTCTTAAGACCAGAAATGGTTTCTCTTAGGAAAAATATTTATATGTTTTCAAAATATTTGAGAAAATTTAGGGAAACTCAGTGGACATATATTTTCCATATATATGAGTTTCAACACATGGGCATGTACAAATCATAGGCAAAACCCCTAAAAACCCTTTCTGTTCAAATCAAGCTTTTGAAATATTTCTATAAGTTCCAGCAAGTGAACACTACCATAGGTGATGATCTTGCAATGTTTCAGCTCAATCTGAGTTGTTTTGGTTTATCAAACTATTCCAAACCCCTTCATGTCCAGATTCAAATTTGAACAACTTTACATTGTGAAGTTTCTCCCCTTGACCAAAACTTTGTGGACATGGTCTAATCACCAAATCATGATGCTACACTAAGTGGTGCATCAAGGGTAATAGCTTAGCATAACTAGATCTACAGAAACCTGATTCTGTTAGTTTCTAGGGTTCACAAGGTTTCTATTGTCAACTTTGCTCATTTGAGCTCCAACCTGGTGATCAGGCTTATTTTCAACCACCATTTGATCCTGTCAAACCTCATGGCAAGCAAATTTAATTTGCTTGCCCTAATCCCCATCAAACACCTTCTGCAGATTTGGAAAAGTCATGTTTTGACCACCTTTTACTTTTCCCCTTGCCTCCAAACTTTTACCACACTTGCTCCCTCACCTCTTACCCCTCCAGTAAGAATCCAAAGTCCATAGGCCACAGGAAGATGGGGTAAATCCCCCATTTTCACCTCTGGGCAGCCCTGGCAGGAGCTCTCTCTCCCCTCTCCTCTTATTCTATCTCTCTCCCAGGGCATCCAAAGTATTTTCCCTAGCCTAGGCACCCCTAGATCCCCCTATACACTTTTGGCCACGCACAAGACGTCGTTGGCATGCCGTGGCATGCCAAACGAGCGCTCTAGAGCGTGCTACAGTGCCGACAAGCACTGTAGCCATTGCCCACTGCATGGCCCCAACCACCTCGAGCGCCCCCCTCTCGCTAGATGGTCGGCCTCGTCCGCAACACGCCTCCCCTTGTCCCCCCTCCTCTCTCTCCCTCCTCTGGCCCTCCTCGCACGCGCCGCGGCCGCCCTAGCCGGCCAACCGCGGAGCTCACAGGCACGCGCTCCCCGCCTCTCTCCTCTCCCCCTTGGCCTAGACCAACTCCACGTGCACCCCAGACTTGCTCCCTCTCTCTCCCATGGCCTCTGGCCCCGACCACGAGCTCGTGGGCACACCCGAGCTTGGTGGACCGGGGGACACCTATATAAGAGCCCCTGGCCCCTCTCTCCTCTCTGGTCTCTCTCTCCTCTCCCTAGTAGCCCCCGTGCGTGCCCCGGAGAACTCCCGAAGCATCTGTGCTCGGGATCGACCCGAGGACTGCCGCGGCGACCTCGTCGCTGATCTCCTGGTAGCGACCCCATCCAGTCCCCATTTTCCTCCCGCTGATCTCCCTTGCTCTCCTGACCTATTCCCCCCTTGACCCCGTCCTGTTTGCAGTTGGGAGAGTCCTCGGCGATCCCTCCCTAATCGTCCTTCGCCGTGGGTGCTCGCCGCCGGCGACTCTGACCACCTCCGACACTCTTCCAACCTCTAGAGGAACGGCAGGTCGACGCCGAGCTTGTTCCCACCTCCAGCTAGCCTCGTCGTGCCTTGCATCGTCGCCGGTGAGCTCGCCGGCCTCCGAGCCGCAAGGTCCCGCCTGTCATCCTCACCTCCCTCCTCCTCCTCTCTTTGTCGCTAGCCTTCAAGCCCTAGCCGTCAGGTTTGAACACGGGCGCGCTCGCGCGCCAGTTCGCCTGGGCTGGTTGGCCTGTGCCTTTTTTTCCTTTTTTCTCGTTAGAAGATTCATGAAAATTGGCATGATGTCATGACCATGGCACATAAAGGCGTCATAGCATTTTGTTTTCCTATTTACGTATCTTTTTTAATATATTTTTTATTTTAGAGACAACATTGAGAATATTACTTCAAATTATAGTAAATCTAGAACTCACACAAAACTCAAGAAATAGGGCATGCCATCATGATATAGCACAAATATGTGGTGGTATTTTTTGTGTCATTAATAGCGAACAAAAGCTTTTTGGAACAAAGAACTGTCATGTTTCCATGCAAATGGCTGCATTATTTTCAAACTGTGGGTGTTCTACTGCCCTTACGTGCTTGCAAGCATCACACTCTTTTCCTGGCTAGGGCTTAGGAGGTTTCCGTGTGAGCAGCTACTTGAGTTGATAGGAGGCATGCGAGCTGGCCTCCACTGCACAGGCTCACTGGGAGGCGTGCAATCAGTATTCCGCTGTCGAGGTACGACACCTATGGGATCGTGTGGATCCCATTGTGGTTCGGCACAGAGATGGTGTGCACAAAGAGCAGATCTGACGAGCAGCGCGGGGGTGATTTTTACCCAGGTTCGGGCCGCCGAAAAGCGTAAAAATCTACTCTTGCTTTTGTGTATTATGGGTGTTTTGAATCCTGGTTACAAGAGCGCTATATGATGAACAGTACACAGCCGCTACGTGTGTGAGCCAGAAGGTCCAAGAAGATCCCCTCCTATAACGCCTTGGGTCTCCTTTTATATGACTAAGGGGTCTCCAATAGTGGCGTATAGTACATACACAAGGTGTACAGTTGCTACAATGTTATTATACCTGAATGTGCGTTATATCGACTAGAGGGGGGTGAATAGGCGATTTTTACAAATTCATCACTTGAGGAATTTCAACTTTGAGGTATTTGAAATGATGAATAACTAGCAGCAGAATAAGTACTCAAGTGCATGAGTAACATAGTAACATCATAGTCTTCATGATGAAATGAAACATGCACAAATAGTAAGTAGCGTGATACAGGATATGCAGTGATGAAGAAGGTAACTTGAAGAATTTGAGGTGAGGAATTTGTGAAAGTCTTCAGTCAAATTCTTCAACCAGTAACAATCAATTTCATTAACAGATATATGAGGAATAGAGAGGTTGAGGAAATAGAACCAGATGGCTCGATGAAGACAATGGTTTGATGACCCAGTTCCAACTGTCGTGACAGTCGTACATCTGGTTTGGAGCGGCCTCATATTTAAACCAGAGGACACACAGTCCTAGGATACACAGTCGTTACCATAGTCTCCTTGAGCTAAGGTCACACAGTCCTCACCCAACACTCGTGGTAAGTCTTCAGGGTAGACTTCCAAAACCCTCACAAACTGGTTTCCAGGCGATCCACAATTTACTTCTGGATGCTCTAGACCAAGGCCACTTCGTGATCCCCAATTGACTGCAGGAGCACTAGACCATGACGCCTAACCGTCTGGAGGATGCACAATCCTCAAAGGTAACAAGCATCGGTTCCACATAGGAATTTCTTCAGTGATGCTCAATCACTTTGGTTTTGGTGGTTTGGTGGTGGGTTTTTCCTCACTGATGATTTTCACTCAAAGTCCTCGGAGGATGTGTTGCTCTCAAATGACAAGTGTGAGTTCTCTCTCAGAGCAGCCAACCAACTAGTGGTTGTGGGGGTGGCTATTTATAGCCAGGGTGAAACTTGACATGATAATACATAAATGCCCCCAATGATATGACCGTTATGTGGATAAGAATGATTGGGGACAGCTGGCGCTAAGCACAGCAACGGTCGGAATTTCGAACTATGAAAGTCCTCAGGCTTATCATGTTCCTCACTTGTAGGCAATTCACACTGGTGAAATCCTAACTCCTCAGTCAGGTCAATTTCCTCAAAGACTAGAAGAACTTCGTCTCTATCACTAAAATACTTGTCTGAACCATAAGAGATTTCCAAAGGCTTCACTCGAAGGATTGTATAGGTTGAGGATTTTGGAGTTGAGCATCGCTTGAAAATTTTCCTTAGTATTACCTCGGCCCCTTTAACAGTACGGTGTTTCCTATAACTAAAATAAAGGAAATGAAACTACGAAAACAAAAGTCTTCACGCTTCGTATTCCTCGTTCATATCTTCAAGGTCACACCAACTTCTTCATTTTCAAAGTCTTCACAAAGTCTTCACCAAAGTCTTCACAAAGTCTTCACTTGAAGACATACACTTTTAGGGGTCGATAATCTCTGGATATATCAAACTCCTCATCGACTTATAGAGCCTGTGTACACTCACAAACACATTAGTACCAAAATCACGAAGGGGCACTAGATGCACTAACAATCTCCCCCTTTTTGGTGATTGATGACAAATAGGTTAAGTTTTCAACGGGGATAAACATATGAAGTGAAAGTACAGAGTTTGAGGAATTTGATTACAAGATATAGAAGAACTCCCCCTGAAGATGTGCATATTTGAGGAATTTCCTTTGGACTGCAAATGCACATGGCAGGTTAAAACATGGAGAACTCCCCCTATATCTTGTAATTCATACACGCATTTGAACATATGATATGAAGAATTTGAAATGCGTGAGGAAAATGGTGTCTGACGAAACTCAGCATGTATGCATTAAGGTACTTGAGGAAATAAAAATGCGAGGAAATAGTTCAAAAGTGTCAGACCACCACCGGACTTAAGTTTACAACTCAATCAACAAAAGCTTCAGAAGAGGGAGAGTTGTAACTTAAACAAAAATAGCCCATATATATGGAGACCCGCTTGAAGACTAACTCAAATTTTCTCCCCCTTTGTCATCGAAGACCAAAAGGGACGAAAAAGTGAGAACTAACGCCCCTTTGAAGAATTTCATCGTGTTGTTGAGGAAGGAGCGCCAGCGTTGTCGAGGTCGTTTGTCGATGCAGGGCCTGCCATAGTGTCGTTAATGTCTTCATCGTCATCGGGCTCTCGAGATGAAGAAAATGAACTTGTGACCATCAGAGGAACTTGAACTTTCTTGAATTTCTTCTGAGGTCGACGAGCCCACTCGGGATGTTCTTCAAGATCCAACTCATTCAGTTCTTCAGAAGAGTTGAGGTGAGACAATATGGCCCAAGTGCGGTTGAGGTTTTCATGCACATAGTAGTGATTCCTCTTCATGGTGTTCCGCATCACAGTCATGTTCTGCACAATGTATCCAAGTGACGCTTCACCCACTTGTGATTTCGATCGATGTTCTGATGAAGACTTATTAGAAGCTCACAATCAGTCATCACACGAGGGGCGGACTCTTGATGTATGTGAGTTGAGGCCTTTGCATTGGAGTCTTGAGTGGCAGTGTCATCATTGGTGGAGAAGGAAGCAGCTTTGCGAAACTGTCCATCCAATTGACGAGTGCATTCATCAATGACAGCCTTGCCTTTTCCTTCAACTGAGGCAATTGTGCTCTTGATGACTTCAATTGGAGGCAGGAAGCCAAAGTGGTTCTGGAAATCAACCTTGAAGGGAACTGAGGACTTTGCGCTGATGAATTTCATTATCCAAGGCGCATAGGGCTTTTGTCCAAATGGAGCTAAAGCAGCACTGGCCAAAGTTCTCATGAAGAAGTCATGCAAGACAACGGGAATCCCATGAATGATGTTGAAGAGCATATTCTTCATGACTCCTTCCACTTCTTCTTCTTCAGAATTGTGGCCCTTCTGAGGACATAGCGTATTTGTGAGTATACGGTAGCCAATCATGAGCACATATAACAGATCCTTCACAAGGAAGGTTTTTTGTTGACGCTTTCCAGGAGGCAATCTCTTCATCAACACTTGCATCAACTGATTTGGAAGTGAAGGCTCATCAAACAGTTTGCGAGCTTCATCTGAGGGAATTGGAACTGGTACACACTAAAGCAATTCAGAAGCTTGAGCATTGAAGTATGTTGATCCTGTCATCTAGTCCAATATCCAGGAGTTGACGTCTGAAGCATTTCCGTTGATATGCAATGTGGCATAGAACTGAAGAATGAGTTCTTCATTCCAGTCGCAGATGTCGACGCGGAATGGAAGAATGCCTGCATCATGAAGAATCTGGAGCACCGATGTGAATGATGGAAGTGTTTCCATGTCAGCATGAGGAATTTGGTGGTGCTCGAAGACTTTCTTCTTATCAAAAAGAACTAATGCATAGTAGTTGAGCTGTGTTGTCGTGAAGAATATGTTGCGACCGGCCCTTGCAAAGTCATAGGGATTTGGACCAGTGAAGAACATACGTTCATTGAAGAAATTGCTCTTGAGGAATTTGGGGTGTACTAAGCCTTTGAATGGCATTCTTGGCTTTGGTTGAAGATTTGGCTTGAAGCACTCCTTAATCTCCTTTGGCAAGGAAGGAACACCTTCAGACAGAACGATTTGGAGAGCTGGTTCCTCAGTTGCGTCAGGAGCATCAAGATCATCAGCCATTGCAGCTGGAATTTCTTCAGTGACTTGGGTGTACGGATTGGCAGATTCTTCATGTATTTCCTCAATCGGAGCAGGCGACTGAGAAATCTGTGTCAGAGGAGTAGTCATTGGGGAATTTGGGTGTGTTGATTCCCATTATTCATCATTGATGTGAGGCATTGTATTGCCAATGTCTATGTCCTCATCAATTTCTTCAACTCCAGCCTCTTCAAAGATGAATTGAGGCTGGAGCGATGATACCTGTGGAGTTGAAGCAATGTCTTCAACTTTAATTTCTTAATCAATCTACTCTATAGAAGCAGCAGACTAATCTTCCTCTTCACCTGGGATGACATAATCCACCCCAAATGGTACAATTTCGTAGGCAGGTGCTGAGGAAATTGGTGTAGCATCAATAGGTCCAGTTGAAGAACTTGGCATAGTATTCAACTTCTTCACGACTGACGTTTCTGAATCTGATGCTTTTCTCTTAAGATTCTTTTCCTCAGTAGTGTCAGTTTCTTCAGGAACGACTGATGCAGCCGCCCTGGTGTGTTTAGTTTCTTCAGGCGCAGCAAAAGCTTCAGCTGGCCCTTCAGTTTCTTCAGGCACAACAGTGGTGGTTGTCCTGGCATGATCATCAATGTTCTGAGTTTCCTCAGCAGCACTGGTAGTTGCTTCTAGTGCAGAAGCATTTCCATTAGCAGTTTCATTAGGCTGAGCAATTTCATCAGTAGCTTGAGGAATTTCATCAGCCTGAGGATTTGGTGGTTGCGACCGAGCAGCAACCCTAGTGTTGTGATCCTTCACTACACCTTGAGCAGCCCTGACGAATCTCACCTTGGTGCCCTTCCATTCAGCATCATATCTCTCTTGATCCTCAGAGAGTGTGCCAATTTTAGACTGAACAGTGACGAGTTGATTTGGGGTCAAATTCATCACATTGTCTCTCAGAAACTTTTCCTTCCGAACCCTGTTCGTCTTAGCTCTCAGAGCTTGCTCTCTTTTACATTTTTCTTCAGAAATGAAGTGGGTGAGGACATGATCCACTCCAAGAGGCAGATTTAGTGAAGAAAGTGGGGTGCTTGGGTCTTCATGCCATATATCGATGAAGTTGAGGATCATCTTGGGATCCAGCATGAGAGGAACAGAGCCGCCCTTTGCTATAGCAGCCCTATGCTGACTTTGCCTGATGATTTCTTCCAATTCCATATCATCAGCTTCATCATCATCATCCTCAGAACCTGAGGGTATGATCACCACAGCCTTGCTTGAGTGAGACTTGGTCTTTGACGTTGTCCAGCAGTTTTCTTCAACTTGAACACAGAAGGGCTAGTTGAAGACTTTTGTTAGTGCATCTAGTGCCCCTTCGTGATTTTGTTGTATTGAAGACTTATAGGTTAAGGCACTAATGTGTTTGTGAGTATAGACAGGCTCTATAAGTCGATGAGGAGTTTGATATATTCGGAGATTATCGACCCCTAAAAATGTATGTCTTCAAGTGAAGACTTTGGTGAAGACTTTGAAAATGAAGAAGTTGGTGTGACCTTGAAGATATGAACGAGGAATATGAAGCGTGAAGACTTTTGTTCTCGCAGTTTCATTTCCTTTATTTGAGTCATAGGAAACACCGTATTGTTAAAGGGGGCGAGGTAATACTAAGGAAAATTTCCAACTAATGCTAAACTCCAAAATCCTCAACCCATACAATTCTTCGAGTGAAGCCCTTGGAAATTTCTTCCGGTTTAGACAAGTTTTTCAGTGATAGAGACGAAGATCTTTTGGTCTCTGAGGAAATTGATCTGACTGAGGAGTTAGGATTTCGCTAGTGCGAATTGCCTACAAGTGAGGATCATGATAAGCTGAGGACTTTCATAGTTCAAAATTCCGACCGTTGCTGTGCTTAGCGCCAGCTGTCCCTAATCGTTCTTATCCACATAACGGTCATATCATTGGGGGCATTTGTGTCTTATCATGTCAGGTTGCTCCCTGGCTATAAATAGCCGACCCCCACAAACACTAGCTGGTTGGCTGCTCCGAGAGAGAACTGACACTTGTCATTTGAGAGCAACCCATCCTCTGAGGACTTTGAGAGAAAATAATCAGTGAGGAAAAACCCACAAAACCCATAGTGATTGAGCATCACCGAAGAAATTCTTGTGTGGAACCGACGCTTGTTACCTTTGAGGACTGTGCATCCTCCAGACGGTTAGGCGTCATGGTCTAGTGCTCCTGCAGTCAATTGGGGACCATGAAGTGACCTTGGTCTAGAGCATCCAGCAGTAAATTGTGGATCGCTGGGTGACCAGTTTGTGAGGGTTTTGGAAGTCTACCCTGAAGAATTACCACGAGTGTTGGGCGAGGACTGTGTGAGCTTAGCTCAAGGAGAATACGGTAAGGACTGTGTGTCCAGGGACTGTGTGTCCTCTGGTTTAAATACTAGGCCACTCCAAACCAGACGTACGACTGTAACAGCAGTTGGAACTGGGTCATCAAACCATTGTCTTCATCGAGCTACCTGGTTCTATTTCCTCAACCTCCTTATTCCTGACAAACATATTGATGAAATTGATTGTTACTGTTTGAAGAATTTGAATGAAGACTTTCACAAATTCCTCACCTCAAATTCTTCAAGTTTCCTTGTTCATCACTGCTTATCCTTATCACGCTACTCACTATTCGTGCGTGTTTCATTTCATCATGATGACTAAACTGATACTATGCTCCTCATGCACCTGAGTACTTATTCCGCTGCTAGTTATTCATCACATTTCAAATTCCTCAAAATAGAAATTCGTCAAGAGATGAATTTGTAAAAACCGCCTATTCACCGCAATCTAGTCGATATAACGCACTTTCAATTAGTATCAGAGCAGGTACTCCCTCGCTGTGTGTGATTTAGGTTTAACCACTTGGAGTTTTAGTTATGTCGACTGCAGGTATGATCAAGGTTTCCGCAGGCTGTCCTACCTTCGATGGGATGGACTACCCCTATTGGAAGAACAAGATGCGTATGCACCTTGAAGATATTGACAACGATCTCTGGTATATTGTGGAAAATGGTGTGCCCTTTGTTGCTCCCACTGTCACAGCTGCTGATGTGAAGAGATTCAAGCAACTCGATTCTCAAGCGAAGAATATCATGTGTGGCCATCTGAGCAAAGGTCAGTATGGCAGAGTTAGCGCTTTGGAGTCTGCTAAGCTTATCTGGGATAGGCTGTCCAAAGTCAACGAAGGTGTTTCCACTCAACGTGACTCTCGTGTTGATGTTCTTCGCAATTTCTTCAACCGCTTCAAGAGGCTTGACAATGAAAATGTTCAGCAAACATTTTATCGCCTCACTGATATATCAAATGAACTTCAAGCACCGGGTGCCACTGATATCACTGACCATGAAGTGGTGAAGAAACTGCTATGATCTCTCGATTCCTCATTTAATACTCTGGTTTTGATGATCCAAGAACGTGGAGACTATAAAGCTCTTGATCCTGCTGATATTCTTGAGAGACTCAATACTCATGAATTCCAACAAGCTAAAAAGAGAGACCTCTATGGGCCAAGCTATGGAAGATCTCGTGCTCTGAAGGCAAAAGCAATTTGCTCATCTGAAGAAGATTCTAATAGCAGCCTTGGTGATCCTGAATAACTAAGTCAGGAAATAGCTATGCTTGTGAGGAAATTCCAAAAGTTCTCAAGAAGAGGTGGATTTGGAAAGTCATCAAAAAGTGGCTTGAGGAAATCAGATTCCTAAGAAGATTACAAAAAGAGAACATGTCATCGTTACAAGAAGCCTGGCCACTTTATCTCTGATTGTCCTCTCTGGGAAAAATACTCAAAGAAGAAGAAGAAATACAAGGATGATAATTCTGATGACTCGAAGAAAAAGAAGAAATCTTCAAAGTCCTCATCTGCAAAGTCCTCATCTTCAAAGTCCTCAAAGCACAAGAAGAATGGTTCCAGAAAGGCTCGAGCATTCATTGGCAAGGAAATGGATTCTGGGGAAGAATCTGAAGAATATGAAGAAGATGAAGAATCTGAGGATGAATCAGAATCTGGTGTCGCTAGCCTTGCTCTCGCTACCGCCTTTGTCAGCAAGTCTATCTTCAATGATGAAGAATACAACTACTCCAACGACTCTGAGATCAGCAATGATGATTATGCTCCCACTTATTGCTTCATGGCAAATGGCTCAAAGGTACACAAACATCATTACTCATCCGAATCAAGTGAAGTTGAATCTGATGAATATGTGAAACCCAGCTATGCTAAACTTGTTAAAATTGCCACTAAGCAACAAAGTGCACTTGAAAAGCTTCAGAAAATGCTAGACAAAAGCGATGATCTGTTAACCCGTGAAGTGGATCGGACTCAAACTCTGTCTGTTGATATTAAAATTCTTCAGACAAAGTATGATAACCTACAGAGTCATCATAACGACCTCTTAGCTGATCATGAGAAGTGTTCTTACGAATTTCTTCAAGGAAAGCAAGATTTTGAGAAACTGAGGGTGTCACATGAGGATCTCCAAAGGGAAAATGATTCCTTACTAGCTCAACAGATCAGTACTGCTCAGGAAGATTTCATTCCACCTTGTTTGAAATGCATCGAATGTGAAACTGCTAATTCTTCACCTGAATGTTCAAGTTCTTCTATTGCTGCAATTTCTTCAACTATTCCCGTGCTCTTAAATTCCTCATCTGAGGATACCACTAGTATCACTGATGAAAATGCAGGGTTGAAGGAATTGTATGTGACAGGCATGTACAAAAGTCTCAAAGGGCATCAAACCCTTTGCGATGTCCTCAAAAAGCAGATACTGAACAGGAACCCTAGAAAAGAGGGTATTGCCTCTGTGAGGAAACTCAATGCTGATGGATCCTACTGGACACCTGAGCAGTACCCCAATACCTCATGGGTTGCTGCAAAAGGATCTCCTGTAGATCCATCTGCTTTATTTGACTTTACTTGTGAAACTTCATATTCCTCTCATGAGTCACTTGACTCCAATTATAGATTCTGTAAAAATCAGAGAAGTGAAGTATTTGCTAGATATGTTGGAACTAACTACAGGAACGGTTCTCCTATGAAGAAAATTTGGGTTCCCAAGAGCTACCTACAATATCTTCAAGTGAATGTCCTCACGACACCACTCATGAAGAATCGGAACCCCAGATCAAATTCCTCAAGTGAATCAAAGTCCTCACATCGACCAAATTCCTCAAATGGTCAAAATCATCGTTCTCATGCTAATGGCTCTGTTCTTCAGGGAAAACCTAAGAGTCATGAATATGTGCATTATTCTTCAAATCATTATGTTCATAAGTCCTCGAAGAATTTCTCTGCTTATTCATTTCGATACTCTAATCCTCACCCTGTGAAACGAAGCTCACTTGCTTCAATGCCTCCCTTCTGACATGGTGCTCGCAGAATGATGAACTCTTTGCCACCCCTCAAGATGTGGGTGGTGAAGAAAACAAAGTGACATCTTATGCAAGGTCAGGTCTCCAAATGAATTTGAGCATCTCTGGAATTTTCTGGAGACGTGAGGAAATGCTTGAAAGGACGCAAGCTAACCATAATGAAATGAATTCTTCATTTCTCATGTCCTCACTCTACTTGCTTACTATCTTATGTGATGAAATTCTGTCTGAGGAATAAGGCTCGACTCGTAGCTCAAGGCTATACACAGGTTGAGGGAATTGACTTTGATGAAACTTTTGCACCTGTTGCTAGACTTCAAGCTATTCACATATTATTGGCTTACGCTAACCATCATAATATCATCTTATATCAAATGGATGTGAAAAGTGCATTCCTCAATGGTAAGCTTGAGGAAGAAGTATATGTTGCTCAACCCCCAAGTTTTGAAGATCCTAAGCATCCTGACAAAGTCTTCAGACTAAACAAGGCCCTCTATGGCCTCAAGCAGGCCCCTCGGGCGTGGTACGACACTCTGAAGGAATTCCTCATGAAGAAAGGCTTGAAACCCGGTTCACTCGACCCTACTCTTTTCACGAAATCCTATGACAATGAACTGTTCATATGCCAAATATATGTTGATGATATTATCTTTGGATGTACTAACAAACGTTACAGTGATGAATTTGCCTATATGATGAGTGAAGAATATCAAATGTCTATGATGGGAGCGTTGAAATTCTTCTTAGGTCTTCAAATTCGTCAGCAAGATAATGGCATCTTCATCTCACGAGAGAAATACCTCAAAGTTGTTCTGTGGAAATTCGACATGCAAGATTGCAAAGGCGTCAAAACTCTAATGCCTTCAAAAGGCCATCTCTACACTGATGAAAATGGTAAAGATTTCGATCAGAAGGTATAGCGCTCCATGATTGGCTCCTTATTGTACCTATGTGCATCTAGGCCTGATATAATGCTAAGTGTCTGCATGTGTGCTCGATTCCAAGCAACACCGAAGGAATCACACCATAAGGCTGTGAAACATATTCTTCGATACTTAGCGCACACACCAACACTTGGATTGTGGTATCCCAAGGGCTCAAATCTTCACCTCGTCGGATACTCTGATGCTGACTATGCTGGAGATCGTGTGGATCGCAAGTCAACCTCAGGCACATGTCATTTCCTCGGACGATCCTTAGTCTGTTGGTCCTCGAAGAAGCAGAACTGCGTTTCACTCTCTACTGCAGAAGCTGAGTACATTGCTGCTGGCTCGTGTTGTGCTCAATTTCTATGGATGAAGCAAACCCTCAAGGACTACGACATCAAGCTAAAGAATGTGCCTCTTTACTGCAACAATGACAGTGCCATCAAGATTGGGTACAACCTAGTTCAGCACTCCAAGACCAAGCACATCCAGATTCGTCATCACTTTCTTCGAGATCATGTACTCAAGGGCGACATCTCCATCAATCACATTCCTACTGAAGAACAACTGGCCGATATCTTCACAAAGCCCTTGGATGAAAAGAGGTTTTGCAAGTTGCGGTGTGAGCTAAATATCTTAGAATCTTCGAATGTTCTTTGATGAAGAACACACATCCTAACATGTATGCAAAATTGATGACTTAGATGTGCAACACATGAAGTAATGTTTTTCTTCAATCAATGAAGAATAACTCTCTAAGTCTGAAGAAATTAACGAAGAATTTGATTCTCAGAACTCTACGACAATTGTAAGCGGTGTCTGAAATCATCATTTTATACGGTGGGTTACGCCACCAACCAAAACTTGAAATTCTTCAAAATTGAGCACTGTTGCAAATTCTTCAAATTATCAAATTCCTCAAATTTGCAAATTCCTCACGTTTTCAAATTCCTCAACTTTTCAAATTCTTCAAAACTTTTGAGACTCATATTCTTCATTGACTATATATATATATATATATATATTTGAGTTTTTCCAGTGTCCTCAACAGCATTCACTTATTGCTAATTCTTCAAGTTGATTTTCATCTAAGTGAATGTGATCGGACCCTTTCCCCATCTATGCTAAACTCAACCCAGTCTGTTCACAAATTCCTCATATGCGTTCTACTTTGAAACTTGTTCAAAGTCTTTACTGTGTCCTTGACAGCTGAAGAATCTGCGAACGAAAACTTTGAAATATTCACTACCAAAATTTTCGGCGGTTCCCGCTCAAACTATTCTGATTCCCGCGCCTGGATAACCCACGATGCTCCACAATCTTCACTACCCAGATCATGGGTGACACCTGTCGTGTGGAGAGCAAGGGTCAGGGGTAATCCTGTCCAAAATCTTCGGGAGGATCAGTTTTCACTTCCTCTATAAATGCCCCCTTCCCATCAACTGTGCTCGGTTACTCTGCATCTCATCCCTTTCCCGAGCTCCAACCTAGTGCCGCCGCTAAAGTCATAGTCGCCGGTGAGGAAGAGCTTTGCTGCCTCAACCTCGTCGTCGCCATACTCGCATCGGCCACAGAAATCTTCATCCCGCCGCCGCTGTAGTTGTCTCCTTCTGCCAAGCTAGGGCGTGGGAGATCTGAACGGACGAACTTCCTCATTTCATCTCTGTGTTCGTCGTGTTCTTCACCAGGGTAATTAATTTTTTTTATTGCTCCTGTTTGATCCTCAACTACAACTACTATTCCTCAATAGGTGTTTATACGTTATAAATCAAATACACAAGCACCTTACATCTCCTCATACTTGATACTTGATGATTTTCCCTAAGTAATGACTTTCTTCAAGATTCCGCAATTGTGTGAATTCTCAAATTTGCACAACTATGGAACCTAAGTCTAAGAACAGTTAGTAAAATTCCTCAAGACATCCATGGTCAAATTCCTCACACCTATCTCTCTTAAAATTTCTGAGAACGCATATGACCTCTTCAAATTCTTCGCACCTAAACTCTGTTCACAGGTACAACATGTCCGCTGATGAATCACTAGGTTCTCATCAGCTTAACTCATTTGCAGCGCTACTTGAAGAAAAACTATGTACCTCTTCAGAATCTTCAAGAGTTCATATTCCTCAAGTGAAGAAAATGTCTGATGGAAAGAAACCTCGGAAAGGAGGGAAAAAGCCAGATGTGCACACTGCATTTGAGATCCCTGAGGATCTGTATGATGAATATTGCACACCTGACGAAGAAACTCATGGAAAGGAGACGACCAAGTAGAGGAAGATCCGTCTACAATAGATTGAGAGGAGATGGGCCAAAGAATGGAGAGAATATCGTTATGTAACTCCAAAATACATGATGAAATTCGCTGTGAAACCACCTTGCAGCAGGCCTCCTCTTGCTCCTAACCAAATTGCTGATCCTGCTAGCCTCAAAACTGGTGAGCAGTTTCCTGACATGTGGGAAAAGCAACAAGCCAAGTTGGCAAGGAAAGCCAAAGAGGCAGTGAAGAAATTCAACAAGGATTCTGCTGCTGCTGCCTCTGCCGGAGCCTCTGCTAGTGCTCCGAAGAAAATGGTAAAGAAATATGCTCTGAATATTGGCTCTTCAAAATCCTCATTGCAAACTCCTTAAGGTCAAAGGCCTCAGCCCAGAAAACCTTGAGCACCTGGAACTGTTGATGCTCAGTCATTTGCAACAGACAAAAAGTCCTCAACACTAGTGCATCTGGCAACATGCAAAAGGACTGAGGGTTTCATGATAGTTCCGAAGCTCACTGCAAGCCCCTCCACAACTGCAAAGTCTTCAACCAGTCCATCTGCGCTTAAACTGAAGAAGACAGCTGGACGTGGTCAAAGACCAAGTCATCACACCAGCAAGGCTCTGGTTACAGTCCCGTCATGTTCTGAGGACAATGATAGTGATGATGATGAAGCTGATGATGAGGAATTGGTAGAAATCATCAGACAGAGTCAGCACAGGGCTACTAAAGCAAAGGGTAGCTCTATTCCTCTCATGCTGGATCCCAAGATGATACTCAAATTCATTGATATATGGCATGAGGACCCAAGCACTCCACTTTCCTCACTAAATATGCCTCCTAAAGTGGATCATGTCCTCACCCATTTCATCTCTGAAGAACAATGGAAGAGATAGCAATCTCAGAGAGCTAAGAGGAACAAGACTCGCAAAGAAAAGTTTGTGCGCGAAAATATGATGAATTTGACCCCAAATCAACTCGTCATAGTTTAGTCCGAGATTCGCACTCTCTCTCTCTGGATCAACAGAAATATGATGTTGAATGGAAGGGCACCAAGGTCAGACTTGTCAGGGCTGCTCAAGCAGCTGTAAAGGATCACAACACCAGGGTTGTAGCTCGATCACAACCACAAAAGACTCAGTCTGAAGAAATTGATCAGACTGAAGATGAAATTCCTTAGGCTGCTGATGAAAATGCTCAGCCTGAAGAAACTGTTGAAGAAAATGCTTCTACACCAGAAGCAACTGCCAGTGCTGCTGAGGAAACACAGACCACTGAAGAACATGCCAGGACAACCTCCAATGTTGTGCCTGAAGAATCTGATAGGCGAGCTGAAGAATCCGCTGTGCGTGAAGAAACTGAACCACCCAGGGCGGCTGCATCAGTCGTTCCTGAAGAAACTGCTACTGCTGAGGAAAATCCCCTCAAAAGAAAAGCATCAACTTCTGAAGCCCCTATGTTGAAGAAGTTGAAAAGCTTGACAAGTTACTCAGCAACACCACTTGATGCAACTCCAATTTCCTGTGCACCAGCCTATGCTATTGTGCCAAGTGGGGAAGCATATGACATTCCTCAAGAAGAAGAGAATCATTCGGCTGCTTCCTAAGAGCCTCTTGATGAGGAAATTGTCATTGATGACACTACATCAACTCCCAAGGTATCATCGCCCCAGCTTCTGCTAACTGCTGGCGCTGAAGAAATTGATGAAGAAGTTGACATTGGTGACACTACTCTTGTCATCAATGATGAATATTGGGAATCTGCACATCCTAATTCACCTGTGGCAACTCCCCTGATGTTGATTCCTCAGTCACCTGCACAAACTGAGGAAATACCTGAAGATTCTGAACACCTGTACCTTCCAGACCCTGAAAATATTCCAGCTACAACAGCTGAGGAAATTGATGCTCCGGCAGCTCTTCAAGTCACTCAGACTGATGTTCCTTCCATGCCAACGGAGATCAAGGGGCATACATAGACAAATCTTCAACCCAAGCCAAGATAGCCTCTCAAAGGCTCTGTTCATCCCAAATTCCTCAAGACCAATTTCTTTGATGCACACATGTTCTTCTCTGGACCAAACCCCTATGACTCTGCAAGGGCTGGTCGCAATAGGTTCTGTACTCCCACTCAACTGAATTATTATACTTTAGTCCTCTGAGAAGAAGAAAGTCTTCAAGCACCATCAGATTCCTCACGCGGACATGGAAAGTCTTTCATCATTTACTCCTGTGCTTCAAGTTCTATATGATGCTGGACTTCTTCCATTTTGTTTTGACATCTGTGATTGGAATGAGGAAATCATCCTTCAATTCTATGCCACGTTGCATATCAGCGGAGATTCCTCAGACATCAAGTCTTGGATATTGGACTGGATGACTGGCACAACACACTTCGCTGCTCAAGCCTCTGAATTGCTTTAGTGTGTCCCAGTCCAAATTCCCTCAGAAGAAGCTTGCAAGTTGTTTGATGAACCTCCTCTACCCAATCAACTGATGAATGTGCTGATGAAGACATTGCCATCTGGAAAGCCTCAACACCAAGTCTTCTTAGTGAAGGATCTTCTCTATGTGCCTCGCACAGTCTATCGCATATTGACAAACACACTATGTCCTCAGAAGGGTCACAACACTGAAGAAGAAGAAGTTGAAGGAATCATGAAGAATATGCTCTTCAACGTCATCCATGGTATTCCCATTAACTTGCATGATTTCTTCATGAGGACTTTGGCCAGTGCTGCTGTCGCTCCATTTGAGCAGAAGCCATATGCACCCTGGATTATGAAATTCATCAGGGATAAGTCCTCAGTGCGCTACAAAGCTGATTTCCAGAATCACTTCAGTTTCCTGCCACCCATTGAAGTCATCAAGAGTACAATTTCATCAGTTGAAGGGAAAGGCAAGTATGTTATTGATGAAGGAACATGTCCCCTGGATGGACAGTTTCGCAAGGCCGCTTCCTTCTCCACAAATGATGACACTACCACACAAGACTCTGATGCAAAGGCCTCAGCTCCCAAAGAGTGTGCCCCTCGATTGATGACTGACCGCGAACTTCTTATAAGTCTTCATCAGAAGGTCGATCGCAATCATAAGTGGGTAAAGCATCAACTTGCGTATATTGTGTAGAATATGACTGTGACGCAGAACACTGTCAAGAGGAACCACTACTATTCTTATGAAAACCTCAAGCGCTCTTGGGCTGTGCTAAATCACATCATGTCTTCTGAAGAATTAGATGACCTGAACTTTGAAGAATATCTTGACTTCGCTCACTGTCCTCAGAATAAGTTCAAGAAAGTCCAAGTTCCTCTGATGGTCACCAGTTCACATTCTTCATTTCGTGAGCGCGATGAAGATGAAGACATTGATGATACTGCTACTGGCCCTACATCAACAATCGACCCCGACAACGCTGGCGCTCCTTCTTCACCAACAAGATGAAATTCCTCATGGGGCGTTAGTCATCACTTTTTCTTCCCTTTTGGTCTTGGATGACAAAGGGGGAGAAAATTCGAGTTAGTCTTCAAGCAGGTCTACGTATATATGGACTATTTTTGTTTAAGTTACAACTCTCGCTCTTCTGAAGTTTTTGGTTATTGAGTTGTAAACTTAAGTCCGATGGTGGTCTCACACTTTTGAACTATTTCCTCGCATGTTTATTTCCTCAAATACCTTAATGCATGCATGCTAAACTTCGTCAGACACCATTTTCCTCACGCATTTCAAATTCTTCATTTCATATATTCCAATGCGTGTATGAATTACAAGATATAGGGGGAGTTCTCCATGTTTTGAACCTGCCATGTGCATTTGCAGCCCAAAGCAAATTCCTCAAATATGCACATCTTCAGGGGGATTTCTTCTATATCTTGCAAATCAAATTCCTCAAAAATCTGTACTTTCACTTCATATGTTTATTCCCGTTCAAATCTTAACCTATTTGTCATCAATCAGCAAAAAGGGGGAGATTGTTAGTGCATCTAGTGCCCCTTAGTGATTTTGGTGTATTGAAGACTTATAGGTTAAGGCACTAATGTGTTTGTGAGTATACACAGACTCTATAACTCGATGAGGAGTTTGATATATTCGGAGATTATCGACCCCTAAAAATTTATGTCTTCAAGTGAAGACTTTGTGAAGGTCTTCTGGTCTCTGAGGAAATTGATCTGACTGAGGAGTTAGGATTTCGCCAGTCCGAATCGCTTACAAGTGAGGATCATGATAAGCTGAGAACTTTCATAGTTCGAAATTCCGACCATTGTTGTGCTTAGCACCAGCTGTCCCCAATCGTTCTTATCAACATAACGGTCATATCATTGGGGGCATTTATGTCTTATCATGTCAGGTTGCACCCTGGCTATAAATAGCCGACCCCCACAACCACTAGCTGGTTGGCTGCTCCGAGAGAGAACTGACACTTGTCATTTGAGAGCAACCCATCCTCTGAGGACTTTGAGAGAAAATCATCAGTGAGGAAAAACCCACAAACCAAACCACAAAACCCATAGTGATTGAGCATCACCGAAGAAATTCCTGTGTGGAACCGACGCTTGTTACCTTTGAGCATTGTGCATCCTCCAGACGGTTAGGCGTCATGGTCTAGTGCTCCTGCAGTCAATTGGGGATCATGAAGTGACCTTTGTCTAGAGCATCCAGCAGTGAATTGTGGATCGCCGGGTGACCAGTTTGTGAAGGTTTTGGAAGTCTACCCTGAAGACTTACCACGAGTGTTGGGTGAGGACTGTGTGACCTTAGCTCAAGGAGAATACGGTAAGGACTGTGTGTCCTGGGACTGTGTGTCCTCTAGTTTGAAAACAAGGCCGCTCCAAACCAGACGTACGACTGTCACAGCAGTTGGAACTGGGTCATCAAACCATTGTCTTCATCGAGATACCTGGCTATATTTCCTCAACCTCCTTATTCCTCATAAAAATGTTGATGAAATTGATTGTTACTGTTTGAAGAATTTGACTAAAGACTTTCGCAAATTCCTCACCTCAAATTCTTCAAGCTGCCTTGTTCATCACTGCTTATCCTTATCACGCTACTCACTGTTCATGCATGTTTCATTTCATCATGATGACTAAGCTGATACTATGCTCCTCATGCACCCGAGTACTTATTCCGCTGCTAGTTATTCATCACATTTCAAATTCCTCCAAATTGAAATTCCTCAAGAGATGAATTTGTAAAGATCGCCTATTCACTCCCCCCCTCTAGTCGATATAACGCACTTTCAACTTTGCTGTGGTAGAGGGGCTTGCTGAGATCTTTGGAACTCTTGAGAATCACTCAATCCTGTTACATGTTGGCAGATGCACTAGGGTTGAGGACTTTGCAGCTTTTGCAGAAGACAAAGCAGCAACCGTTCCAGCAGCTGAAGACTTTGTAGGCCGAGGCCTTTGACCTTGAGGGATCTGCTGTGAAGGTTTTCAGCTTGAAGAACTTGTCTTCAATGCAGATTTCTTCCTCATGATTTTCTTCGGAGCACTTGTAGAGGCTCCTGCAGAGGCAGCAGCAGCAGAATATTCATTGAATTTATTCACTGCCTCTTTGGCTTTCTTCACCAGCTTGGCTTGCTGCTTCTCCCACATGTGAGGAAAGTCATCACCAGTCTTGATGCTAGTGGGATCAGCAATTTGATTTAGAGCAAGGGCAGGCCTGCTGCAAGGAGGTTTCACTACGAATTTCATCATGTATTTTGGAGTTACATAACGATATTCCTTCCATTCCCTTGCCCATCTCTTCTCAATTTTCTGCAGACGAATTTTTCTCTGGTTGGTCGTTTCTTTTCCATGAGTTTCTTCATCGGGTGTGCAGTATTCCTCATACATGTCATCTAGAATCTCAAAAGTAGTGTGCACATCTGGATTCTTTCCACCTTTGTGAGGTTTCTTTCCATCAACCCTTTTCTTCACTTGTGGAATATGAACTATTGAGGACTCTGAGGAAGTACATAGTTTTTCCTCAAGGAGCACTGCAAATGAGTGAAGTTGATGAGAACCTAGTAATTCATAAGTGGACATGTTGTACCTGTGAACAGAGTATAGGTGCGAGGAATTTGAAGAGGTCATATGCGTTCTCAGAATTTTTTTAATAAAATAGGTGAGAGGAATTTGACCATGGGTGTCTTGAGGAATTTCACTAAGTGTTCTTTGTTCAGGTTCCAGAGTTGTGCAAATTTTGAGGATTCACACAATTGAGGAATCTTGAAGAAAATCATTACTTAGGGAAAAACATCAAGTATGTGAAGATGTAAGGTGCTTTTAGAATAAAGTTCATGAATAATAAACACCTTTTGAGGAATATGAAGAGCATTTGAGGATCAAACAAGGACAGTAAAAATAAATTTTATTTACCCTGGTGAAGAACACGATGAACAAGAGATGAAATTGGGAAGTTCGTCTATTCAGATCTCCCACCCCCTAGCTTGTCGGAGGGAGACAGCTACAGCAGCGGCGGGATGAGGACTTCTACGGCCGTTGCGAGTACGGTGACGACGAGGTCAAGGCAGTGAAGCTCTTCCTCACCGGCGAAGATGACTTTAGCAGCGGCGCTAGGTTGGAGCTCGGGAGAGGGATGAGATGAGGAGTAACCGAGGATAGTAGAAGGGGAGGGGGTATTTATAGAGGGAGTGAAAACCAATTTGCTCTAAGATTTTGGACAAGATTGCCCCTGACCCTTGCTCTCCACGCGACAGGTGTCACCCACGTACTTAGAGGTGGCAATAGTGGGGGATCGTGGGTTGTCCACGCGTGGGAATCGGAACCGTTTGAGTAGGAACCGCTGAAAATTTTGATAGTGAAAATTTCAAATCTTCCGTTCGCAAATTCTTCAGCTGTCAAGAACACGGTGAAGACTTTGAACGAGTTTCAAAGTAGAATGCATATGAAGAATTTGTGAATAGACTGGGTTAAGTTTAGCATAGAGGGGGAAAGGGTCCGATCACATTCACTTAGATGAAAATCAACTTGAAGAATTAGCAATAAGTGAATGCTGTTGAGGACATTGAAAACTCAAATATATATGTATATATATATAGTCAATGAAGAACATGAGTTTCAAAGTTTGAAGAATTTGGAAAGTTGAGGAATTTGAAAAGTTGAGGAATTTGTAAATTTGAGGAATTTGATAATTCGAAGAATTTGCAAAAATGACGAAAAACTCAATTTTGAAGAATTTCAACTTCCGTTGGTAACATGACCCAACGTATAAGAATGATGATTTTAGACACCATGTACAATTGTCGTAGGGTTCTGAGAATCAAATTCTTCATTGATTTCTTCACACTTAGAGGGTTATTCTTCATTGATTGAAGAAAAACGTTACTTCGTGTGTTGCGCATCAAAGTCATCAATTTTGCATAAGTGATAGGATGTGTGTCCTTCTTCAAAGAACATTTGAAGATTCTATGATATTCAGCTCACACCACAACTTGCAAAATCTATTTTCATCCAAGGGCTTGGTGAAGATATCGGCCAGTTGTTCTTCAGTGGGGATGTGGTCGATGGAGATGTCGCCCTTGAGTACATGATCTCGAAGAAAGTGCTGACAAATCTGGATGTGCTTGGTCTTGGAGTGCTGAACTGGGTTGTATGCAATCTTTATGGCACTCTCGTTGTCACAGTAGAGAGGCACATTCTTCAACTTGATGTTGTAGTCCTTAAGGGTTTGCTTCATCCATAGTAACTAAGCACAAATGAGCCAGCAGCAATGTACTCAGCTTCAGCAGTAGAGAGTGAGACGTAGTTCTGCTTCTTCGAGGACCAACAGACTAGGGATCGTCTGAGGAAATGACATGTGCGTGAGGTTGACTTGCGATCCACGCGATCTCCAGCATAGTCAACATCAGAGTATCCGACGAGGTGAAGATTTGAGACCTTGGGATTCCATAATCCAAGTGTTGGTGTGTGAGCTAAGTATCGAAGAATATGTTCCATAGCCTTATGGTGTGATTCCACTGGTGTTGCTTGGAATCGGGCACACATGCAAACACTCAGCATAATATCAGGCCTAGATGCACATAGATACAATAATGAGCCAATCATGGAGCGGTATACCTTCTGATCGAAATCTTTACCATTTTCATCAGTGTAGAGGTGGCCTTTTGAAGGCATTGGAATTTTGACGCCTTTGCAATCTTGCATGTCGAATTTCCTCAGAACATTCTTGAGGTACTTCTCTTGGGAGATGAAGATGACATTGTCTTGTTGACGAATTTGAAGACCTAAGAAGAATTTCAACTCTCCCATCATAGACAATTGATATTCTTCACTCATCGTATAGGCAAATTGATCACTTTAATGTTTCTCAGTACAGCCAATGATAATATCGTCTACGTATATTTGGCATATGAATAGTTCATTGTCATAGGATTTTGTGAAAAGAGTAGGGTCGAGTGAACCGGGTTTGAAGCCTTTCTTCATGAGGAATTCCTTCAGAGTGTCGTACCACGCCCGAGGGGCCTGCTTAAGGCCATACATGGCCTTGTTGAGTCTGAAGACTTTGTCAGGATGCTTAGGGTCTTCAAAACCTGGGGGTTGAGCAACATATACTTCTTCATCAAGCTTACCATTGAGGAATGCACTTTTCGTATCCATTTGATATAAGATGATACTATGATGGTTAGCATAAGCAAGTAATATGCGAATAGCATCAAGTCTAGCAACATGTGAGAATGTTTCATAAAAGTCAATTCCTTCAACCTGTGTGTAGCCTTGAGCTACAAGATGAGCCTTATTCCGCACCACTAGGACATTTTCATCTTGCTTGTTGCGGGAGATCCACTTGGTACCTATGATTTTATGTTTGCGAGGATCCAGCCGCTTGACAAGTTCCCACACGATGTTGAGCTTGAACTGATGCAATTCCTCTTGCATAGCTTGAATCACGTCACGCTCCTTGAATGCTTCATCAACTTTGGTGGGATCTATGATAGAGACAAAGGCAAAGTGCCCACAAAAGTTAGTTAAATGTGAAGCTTTTGAGCGAGTGAGGGGACCTGGTGCATTGATGTCATCGATGATTTTGTCAATATGTACTTCATTTGCAACTCTAGGGTGAGCAGGTTGACGTGGCTGAGGACTTCCTTCAGCATCATTTTCTTTGGGTGTATCATCATGAAAGTCTTAATTCGTTGGAATGACTTCCTTAGTGGGTATGATATCTTCAGTTCCCTTCTGCTTGATGGATTCCTCAGGAGACAGTTCATCTAACACAGAAGGCAGGTGCTCTCTTTGTGAGCCATCAGTTTCATCGAACCGCACATCTACAGTTTCAACAACCTTGTGATGGTAGGTGTTGAAGACTTTGTAGGTGTGCGAGTCCTTTCCGTAACCAAGCATAAAACCTTCATGTGCTTTCGGTGCAAACTTAGAACTATGGTGAGGATCTCTGATCTAGCATTTTGCACCAAAGACATTGAGATAACTTACATTGGGTTTCTTTCCTGTCATAAGTTCATATGAAGTCTTCTTGAAGAATTTGTGAAGATATACCCTGTTGACGGTGTGGCATGTAGTATCAATTGCCTCAGGCCAGAAGCGACGAGGTGTCTTGTATTCATCAAGCATGGTGCAAGCCATCTCAACTAGAGTCCTGTTCTTGCGCTCCACGATGCCATTCTGTTAAGGAGTATAAGGGGCACATAACTCATGAGTAATACCAAGTTCATCAAGATATTTATCAAGATTAGTGTTCTTGAATTTAGTCCCATTATCCCTCCTAATATGCTTGATCTTGACGCCGAAGTTGGTGGAGGCCCTTGAAGCAAATCGTCTGAAGACATCCTGCACTTCATTTTTGTACAGAATAATATGCACCCAAGTGTAACAAGAGTAATCATCAAAAATGACAAATCCATTCAAACTCGAAGCATTTGTTAGGATGGAGTAATGAGTGGGGCCAAAGAGATACATGTGAAGCAATTCAAAGGGTCGAGTCGTGGTCATAATTGTCTTCGAGGGATGCTTGGATCTGGTCATCTTCCCAGATTCACATGCACCGCAGAGGTGGTCCTTGAGGAATTTGACACCCTCGATGCCAACGACGTGTTTTTTCTTCACGAGCGTGTGCAAGTTCCTCATTCCCGCATGTCCAAGTCCTCGATGCCACAGCCAGCCTTTTGAAGACTTTGCAAGTAAGCATGTGGCAGGTTGGGGACCTATAGAGAAATCAACAATATACAAGTCTCCTCTCCTAAAGCGTTTGAAGACTTTGGAATTGTCAGATTCCATGATGACAACACAACGATATTTTCCAAATACGACGATCATATCAAGATCACAAAGCATTGAGACAGACATAAGGTTGGGATTCAACAAGCATCACCTTATCCATGGTTCAGTCCTTTGAGATAGCAACCTTACCAAGTCCCAATAACTTGCTTTTTCCTTTGTCTGTGTAGGTGATATGCTTCAGAGTAGATGGAGTAAGTGGCAAATTCATCAGTAGATTCTTGTCACCAGTCATGTGGTTTGTGCATCCACTATCGAGGACCCACTCAGAAGCTTTTGGAGTTTCATCCTGCAGATGAATTAGTACAGCTTACGAACTCATATGCTTCAGAGTGAAGAATATGACACAATTTCATCAGATAGGATTTCATCACACAAGATAGTAAGCAAGTAGTGTGAGGACATGAGAAATGAGGAATTCATTTCATCATGGTTAGCTTGCGTCCTTTCAAGGATTTCCTCATGTCTCCAGCAAATTCACCAGATGCTCATCTGGAGACCTGACCTTGCATAAGATGTTAGGTCAATTTCTTCACCACCCACATCTGGAGGGTTGGCAAAGAATTTATCATTCTACGAGCACCATATGAGAAGGGAGGCGTAGAAGCAAGTGCGCTTCATTTCATAGGGCGAGGGTTAGAGTACTCAAATGAATAAGCAAAGAAATTCTTCGAGGACTGATGAACATAATGGTTTGAAGAATAATGCACATATTCATAACTCTTAGGTTTTCCCGCCGAAACAGAGGCATTAGTACGAGAATGATAATTTTGACCATTAGAGGAATTTGGTCCAAGTGAGGACTTTGGTCCATATGAGGAATTTGATCTGGGGTTCCTATTCTTCATGAGTGGTGTCGTGAGGACATTCACTTGAAGATTTTGAAGGTAGCTCTTGGGAACCCAGATTTTCTTCAAAGGAGAGTCATTCCTGTAGTTAGTTCCAACAAATCTAGCAAATACTTCACCTTTATGATTTTTGAAGAATTTGTAGTTCGAGTCAAGTGACTCATTAGAGGAATATGAAGTTTCACACGTAAAGCCAGATAAAGTGGATGGATCTACAGGAGGTCCTTTCGCAGCCACCCTTGAGGTTTTGGGGTACTTCTCAGGTTTCCAGTAGGATCCATCAACATTGAGTTTCCTCACAAAGGCAATACCCTCTTTCCTAGGGTTCCTATTCAGAATCTGCTTTTTGAGGACATCGCAAAGGGGTTGAAGCCCTTTGAGACTTTTGTACATGCCTCTCACATACAATTCCTTCAACCCTGCATTGTCATCAGTGATACTTGTGGTATCCTCAGATGAGGAATTTGAAACCACTGGAATACTTGAAGAATTTGCAGCAATAGAAGCATTCGAACATTCAGATGAAGAATTAGCAGTTTCACATTCGATGCATTTGAAACAAGGTGGAACAAATTCTTCCTAAGCGGTACTGATCTGTTGTGCCAGTAAGGAATCGTTTTCCCTTTGGAGATCCTCATGTGACACCCTCAGTTTCTCAAGATCTTCCTTTCTTTGAAGAAATGCATAAGAAAGCTTCTCATGATCGGCTAAGAGGTCGTTATGATGACTCTAAAGGTTATCATACTTTGTCTGAAGACTTTTGAGATCGTCAGACAGAGTTTGAGTCCGATCCACTTCATAGTTCAACAGATCATCGCTTTTTTCTAGCATTTTCTGAAGCTTTTCAAGTGCACTTTGTTACTTAGTGGCAATTTTAACAAGTTTAGCATAGCTAGGTTTCACATATTCATAAGTTTCACCTTCACTTGATTCAGATGAGGAATGATGTTTGTGTATGTTTGAGCCTTTTGCCATGAAGCAATAGGTGGGAGCATAATCATCATTGCTAACGTCAGCGTCGTTGGAGAAGTCATATTCTTTATCGTTGAAGATGGACTTGCTGACGAAAGCAGTAGCGAGAGCAAGGCTAGCAACACCAGATTTTGATTCTTCCTTAGATTCTTCCTCTTCTTCATATTTTTCATATTCTTCTTCAAAATCCATTTCCTTGCCGATGAATGCTCGAGCCTTTCTGGAACCATTCTTCTTGTGCTTTGAGGACTTTGAAGATGAGGACTTTGAAGATTTCTTCTTTTTCTTCGAGACATCAGAACTATCCTCCTTGTATTTCTTCTTCTTCTTTGAATCTTTTTCCTAGAGAGGACAGTCAGAGATAAAGTGACCGGGCTTCTTGCAATGATGACAGGTTCTTTTCTTGTAGTCTTCTAAGGAATCTGATTTCCTCAAGCCACTTTTTGATGACTTTCTAGAGCCACCTCTCCGTGAGAACTTCTGGAGTTTCCTCACAAGCATTGCCAGTTCCTGACTTAGTTCTTCAGGATCACCAAGGCTGTTGTCAGAATCTTCTTCTTCGGATGAGGAAATTGCTTTCGCCTTCAAAGCACGAGATCTTCCATAGCTTGGCCCGTAAAGGTCTCTCTTCTCAGCTTGCTGGAATTCATGAGTATTGAGTCTCTCAAGAATATCATCAGGATCAAGTGACTTGTAATCTCCACGTTCTTGAATCATCAACGCCAGAGTATCAAATGAGGAATCAAGAGATCTTAGCAGTTTCTTCACCACTTCATGGTCAGTGATATCGGTGACACCCAGTGCTTGAAGCTCATTGGAGATATCAGTCAGGCGATCAAAAGTTTGACCTTCGTTGACTTTGGACAGCCTATCCCAGATAAGCTTAGCAGTCTCCAAAGCACTCACTCTGCCATCCTGACCTTTGCTCAGATGGCCACAGATGATATTCTTCGCTTGAGAATCGAGTTGCTTGAATCTCTTCACATCAGCAATAGTAACAGTGGGAGTGACATAGGGCACACCATTTTCCACAATGTACCAGAGATCGTTGTCAATAGCTTCAAGGTGCATACGCATCTTGTTCTTCTAGTAGGGATAGTCCGTCCCATCGAAGGTAGGACACCCCGCAGAAACCTTGATCATACCTGAAGTCGACATAACTAGAACTCCAGGTGGTTAAACCAAAATCACACAGAGCGAGGGAGTACCTTCTCTAATACCAATTGAAAGTGCGTTATATCGACTAGAGGGGGTGAATAGGCGATTTTTACAAATTCATCACTTGAGGAATTTCAACTTTGAGGAATTTAAAATGTGATGAATAACTAGCTGCAGAATAAGTACTCAAGTGCATGAGTAACATAGTAACAGCATAGTCTTCATGACGAAATGAAACATGCACAAATAGTAAGTAGCGTGATACAGGATATGCAGTGATGAAGAAGGTAACTTGAAGAATTTGAGGTGAGGAATTTGTGAAAGTCTTGAGTCAAATTCTTCAACCAGTAACAATCAATTTCATTAACAGATATATGAGGAATAGAGAGGTTGAGGAAATAGAACCAGATGGCTCGGTGAAGATAATGGTTTGATGACCCAGTTCCAACTGTTGTGACAGTCGTACGTCTGGTTTGGAGCGGCCTGGTATTTAAACTAGAGGACACACAATCCTAGGACACAGTCATTACCATAGTCTCCTTGAGCTAAGGTCACACAGTCCTCGCCCAACACTCGTGGTAAGTCTTCAGGGTAGACTTCCAAAACCCTCACAAACTGGTCACCAGGCGATCCACAATTTACTTCTGGATTCTCTAGACCAAGGTCACTTCGTGATCCCCAATTGACTGCAGGAGCACTAGACCATGATGCCTAACCGTCTGGAGGATGAACAGTCCTCAAAGGTAACAAGCGTCGGTTCCACACAGGAATTTCTTCAGTGATGCTCAAACACTTTGGGTTTGGTGGTTTGGTTGTGGGTTTTTCCTCACTGATGATTTTCACTCAAAGTCCTCGGAGGATGGGTTGTTCGGAAATGACAAGTGTGAGTTCTCTCTCGGAGCAGCCAACCAACTAGTGGTTGTGGGGGTGGCTATTTATAGCCAGGGTGCAACTTGACATGATAAGACATAAATGCCCCGAATGATAAGACCGTTATGTGGATAAGAATGATTGGGGATAGCTGGCGCTAAGCACAGCAACGGTTAGAATTTTGAACTATGAAAGTCCTTAGGCTTATCATGTTCCTCACTTGTAGGCAATTCACACTGGCGAAATCCTAACTCCTCAGTCAGGTCAATTTCCTCAGAGACCAGAAGAACTTCGTCTCTATCACTGAAAGAGTTGTCTGAACCATAAGAGATTTCCAAAGGCTTCATTGGAAGGATTGTATAGGTTGAGGATTTTGGAGTTGAGCATCAGTTGGAAATTTTCCTTAGTATTACCTCGGCCCCCTTTAATAGTACGGTGTTTCCTATGACTCAAATAAAGGAAATGAAACTACGAAAACAAAAGTCTTCACGCTTCATATTCCTCATTCATATCTTCAAGGTCACACCAACTTCATCATTTTCAAAGTCTTCACAAAGTCTTCACCAAAGTCTTCACAAAGTCTTCACTTGAAGACATACATTTTTAGGGGTCGATAATCTCCGGATATATCAAAGTCCTGATCGACTTATAGAGCCTGTGTACACTCACAAACACATTAGTACCTTAACCTATAAGTCTTCAATACACCAAAATCACTAAGGGGCACTAGATGCACTAACAATACCTAACACCGACGGTGTAGGACAAATGCATTTAATGCTCCGTCACGTGTCCCCGACCTTCTAAGGGACAGGATAGGAGCCCGTCCCATCGGCACCGCTTAACTTCCTCCATCGCCAGCGCCTTGACATGTGTCCAGAAGGGATGACACCTGCTCTCTGCACTGGCAGGATGTCGAGGTCTTGTCGGGTGCACGTCTTGCTAGGGCTCTGTAAGCCAGTCGGGCAAGATCTTGCGGGGGTTCCAACCTTTGGCCTTCGGTCTTGCGATTCTTGCCTTGAACGTTTTCTTGATGTCTCTGTACTTACTTCTAGCAGTCCCAGAAAAGAGTCTTGATGACCCACAAGTATAGGGGATCTATCGTAGTCCTTTTGATAAGTAAGAATGTCGAACCCAACAAGGAGCAGAAGGAAATGACAAGCAGTTTCCAGTAACGTGTTCTGTGCAAGCACTAAAATTATCGATAACAGATAGATTTGTGATCAGATAATTTGTAATGAGTAACAAGTAACAAGTGTAGCAAAGGTGCAGCAAGGTAGCCCAATCCTTTTTATAGCAAAGGTATGGCCTGGAAAACTCTTCTATGCAGCAAAGCGCTCTCGAGGACACATGGGAATTTCTGTCAAGCTAGTTTCCATCATAATCATTTGATTCACGTTCGTTACTTTGATAATTTGATATGAGGGTGGACCGGTACTTGGGTGTTTCCCTTACTTGGACAAAACTCCCACTTATGATTAACCCCTATCGCAAGCATCCGCAACTATGAAAGAAGAATTAAGCTAAACCTAACAATAGCATGAAACATATGGATCCAAGTCAGCCCCTTATGAAGCAACGCATAAACTAGGGTTTAAGCTTCTATTACTCTAGCAACTCATCATCTACTTATTACTTCCCAATGCCTTCCCCTAGGCCCAAATAATGGTGAAATATTATATAGTCGACATTCACATAACACCCCTAGAAGAGAGATAACATACATCTCATCAAAATATCGGACGAATACCAAATTCACATGATTACTTATAACAAGACTTATCCCAAGTCCTCATGAACGAACGTGACTCCTCACAAAACATGTTCATGTTCATAATCATAGGAGTATTAATTTTTATAAAGGATCTGAACATATGATCTTCCACCAAGTAAACCAACTAGCATCAACTACAAGGAGTGATCAACACTACTAGCAGCCCACAAGTACCAATCTGAGGTTTGAGACAAAGATCGGATACAAGAGATGAAATAGGGTTTGGAGAGGTGATGGTGTTGGTGAAGATGTTGATGGATATTGACCCACTCTCGATGACAGGATCGTTGGTGACGACGATGGCTTCGATATCCCCCTCCGGGAGGGAAGTTTCCCCGGCAGAATAGCCCTGTCACAGCTCTAGATTGGTTATGTCCAAGTTCCACCTCGAGACAGAGGCACTTCGTCCTGAAAGCTCTCTTCTTGTTTTTCCATGTCAAAACCCAACATATAGGAGAATATGGGCGTCGGGGGCCAGCTAGGTGGCCCACAAGACTGCTAGACGTGGCCAGGGGGTGGCCGTGCCTAGCAGGCTTGTGGCCTATAGGTGGGCCCCTCTGGTTGATTCTTGCATGAGTATTTTTTATATATTCCAAATAATTATCCGTAAATTTTCAGGACTTTTGGAGATGCGCAGAATATGTATCTCAGATTTGCTTCTTTCTAGTCCAGAATTCCAGCTGTCGGCACTCTCCCTCTTCATGTAAACCTTGTAAAATAAGAGTGAAAAGTCATAAGTATTGTACCATAACATGTGATAACAGCCCTTATTGCAATAAATATCAATATAAAAGCATGATGCAAAATGGACGTATCAGTCCCCTGGCAGGCCTTGCCACTGGTGTGGCTACAACTGCCCGTGCACAAGTATGGGGTACTAAAAGCCCAAACTTTAGTACACCAACAACCACAGGCTCACCAGGAAGCGAGCCCTTTGACCTTCTTATCCGCAGTCCTCGCTTCCAACCTGTGCTTCAATGGCGCCTGAGCCGCTGTTTAATATGCGGCTTTACTACCCACTCACTCACAATACTCTATATATCTTTGCCTCACATTCCCCTCCATCATTCACACCTCCACGATGACCTACGCCATGGTTCACAAGGATCATATGCCACTAGTCTTCCGGTTTGGTGAAGCTTACATCGAGATGGAAGAGATAGAAAATAAAGACGAATGGGATGCCATGGCCATGGCCATGGAAGGGCAACATGCCACAGCAGATGCTGCCCAACGCACTCATTGACAACCATCCCAACGCCCATGCCAGCAACCATCCCCATGGCATTGACAGGCTAGTTGTTGAGCATCATCGAAGCGCTGGAAACCGCGGGCGTAAGGGAGGTCCCTGCAGACCAGCACGAGCTCGTGTATGTGCAAGCGCCAGCGCCTCCTCCTGCCCTTGTGCTCGTGCGCGCCCTTGCACACGCCACGCTGGTCCTAGTGTGTGTGCCTGCACCCATGGCGCCCATACCCGTGCGTGTACCCATGCCCATGCACATGCCTGCACCCGTCACGACCACCTATGCAGATTTGGCTGCCGACGTCGACAACTTCCTCACAATGACGCTACTCTCCGCCCCCGGCCGCGTGCCCATCGATCACGTGACAATCGGCTCTTTGCTTGTGAAGTCCATAACATTTTGGTCTCCTTTGAATAATTGTACAAATGGGCCCCGGAGCATGAAATGCCACCGCAGGCCGCCGCTACAACTAGTTTTCTTTGTATTGTATCTCAATTGTATGAATCTAAAGCCAAAGCTTGATTGAATTAAATCTATGGTTTGATAAACTAATTATTTATCTTTGAATTCTCACATAGTAAACAAAAAACCATCATTGTTTTATCTGAATAAGAACTCATCACAAACGGTTCAGGTTGAATACCCGTTTGCAGATTGACAATTATCATTCCGTTGCCCATAAGCCAAGTCAAAATATTGGCCAAAAGGATTTGAAGAATGCGTCATTGCAAACGTTTCTCTAATATGATCCATGTGCCTAGTATAGACAATCCGGAAAGATTTTCATCTATCATATTAGGTAAATTACCTTGTGTAAATCGGAAACATTGGCACTATCGATCTAATAACTTGGCATTTGTCAACATTGTAGAATTGGCATTTGTCAAATTTTGTTGGAACAAAATCACAATTAAGGTGAAATTTTACAACTGAAATTCACTAAACATGCATTTCATTCATACATTAAGCACTGATCTTTGTAAAATACAGTTCAACTCGACAGCTGAACCGAACAAACTTTTCCCCAATTGTTCCAACCACATACAAAAATAGCTAGTTCAACTATGTATACTAGCTAATTTAAAGTACATGGTACAATTCAACCATATCTATAGTTAGATGAACTGAATAAAATAACCCCTAAATACTACTACTACTGAGGGGCTTTGCACTACTTCCCGCAGAATTGAGCGCACTCAGTAAGACCGAGTGGAGGAGGAGCCTGCCGATGAATTGGTGGAGTCATGTCTGTTGCCTGCCAATGCTGACCTCCGGGGCTTAATCGCACCTCCTCGAAGCGATGGGACTCGACATAGATCCCCTTATTCCGCACCGCAGCTACGGCTTCTCCTGTGACCATGGCATCGGTGAGTTTCTTCGCGTGCGTGACCTAGGGCTCCACCTCCTTCTCTAGGAAGTTCATGGAGCTTGCATGGGTTTCGACGAAGAACCCTGGCGGCAGGCCTCCACCTCCCGCATTCGGGCCGCGATGGCGGAGCAGGTGATGACCCTGCTGCCTGATGGCAGGGTCATGGCAAAGACGGACGATGGTGGGGTGGTCGCCCCGGTGGCTGCCGACGTTGTGACAGCCACGGTGGCCACCGACAGCAGCTGCCCTCGGGTAGCGGTGGTGGAGTGTGTAGTTGGAGGCGTGCGCACACCCACCTCGGACGCCACATGCACTACACGCTTCGGAGGACTACTGTGCTCACGAGGTGAAGCCTCCCAGTTGGAGTTGTCCACTGGTGGAGTGGATAGGCGATGACGAATGGCTGGTGCCATAGGCGATTGGGGGAGAAGCAAACTAGACAAGCTATAGGGAGTGGGGATGAAGGCAATGTGGAGTCGCCGGCCTTGAGGATTTATATAGAAGGTCGGAAAGCATTGGGGATTTCAACGAGCCCGGAGGGAAGCTAGAGCCGTAGCACGGTTTTGTGCATGGGAACCTATGCGGTTGTGTGCGGGAACGAGCTCATCGAGCGGACGCGTGGCCAAAAGCGGTGCCGAAGTGTGCACTACAATCCTCGGGCAGCAACATGGTGACAAGATGCGAGAGAGGGGGATGGGGTGATGCTGTGGCACACGGGTCATAATAATATAAAGTATGCGATATTAATATCGGAAAATGACACTTCCCAACGTAGCTTGGTATTTATTTCATCCATCGCTGAAAATTGTTTCGCAGCAACGGTCTGCCCACAACACACACAACTTGTTGGCACGAATCGTTTGGGTTATTCTTGTTCTTCCCACACAATTCTGATGAATAAACTGTTTTCCTAGTATCACACACACCTTGTTATGGTAACTCATTTGTGTTTTAGGTCGATCAGTGCAAACAGTTTGTCTAAATGAATGATATGTCATACTTCGCACACATATGTATTTTGAGAATTATTTGTGTTATCTTGTCTAATCACAGACAATTCACAAGCATCAATTGTATGCTCTACATCACACACGCTAGTCTAATCTCAAACGTGACTGATGGACCAGTCATTGCACATAGTTTTCTTTACTGGCGACAGACCTATAACTATACTGTTTGCGATGGATCGATCACAACAGTTTGGGCGAAGGGTCTCTCATTTATTTGTCGTCTTCGGACCATTCTATAGTAGTGATAGAAGCTGATCATTTGGCTAAGGAGGCACCATAGAATGCCTCCATGATTTATCTTTGGGACAATTGATTTTATGCCCCTAGTTGGGTCACACTCGGCAGGTTTACCCCTAGTTTCCGAAAACACTCGTCCCTGCCCAAACCACTTGGCTTCTCTTATGCTTTTGCCCTTCGACCATTTGACCGTCACTTTGGAAACTTCATACAAAAATTCATACTAACTCAGAAAAATCAGAAAAATCAAAATAAGATATCAAAATGTTCATAAGAACGTCACCTATATGTGCATGCAATTTGCATTCTTGACAAAAATGTTGGAAAGTCCCCATCGCAGATGATAGCTGAAACTCAGATGGGGACTTTCCAACATTTTTGTCATGAATGTGAATGACATGCACATATAGGTGATGTTTCTCCGAACATTTTGATATCTTATTTTCATTTTTCCCAGTTAGTATGAATTTTGTTTGAAGTTTCCAAAATGATGGTCAAACGGTCAAAGGGTAAAAACATAAGAGGAGCGAAGTGACTTGGTCAAAACCGAGGGTTTTTGGAAATTAGGGGTAAAACTGCCGAGTGAGACACAACTAAGGGCACCAAATTAATTATACCTTTATATTTTCGATTATTGTCCAGACCAAGGATGGTGATTACCAAGCTAGGCCAAGGCCTAAGGTTGGGAGAGTACACATTTCTCACCGACATTACATTTATGATCACAAATTTCATTCTATTTGTCGGTGTTCATCCTTTTTCATTGTATATCCATATTAGTTTATTGTCGTTTCTTCTTGTTCGTTGGAAAAACTTCAAAAACCACAAAATATTTATTGCTTTTTTCAATTTTTCTTTCTTGTTTTATTAGTTTGTAGTATTAAAAGATAAACCAAAAAGATTTATCATTTCTTCTTTTGCTTGTTGGCAGTTTTCCCGTATAACTAGTTTTTCCATCTTTTCGTTTTTCCTTCGTTAATTTACTTTCTTCAAAAAAAACTCCAAAGTATTCCACTATGTTTCTCTAAAATTATTTTCTTTTCTTCGAGTTTTCAAAAGGAGAAGACCAGGATGAAAATGTCGAGTGGCTCTCATATGGTATATTATGGACCCAACGAAGAGCCAATATTACCTTGTCTTCTCCTTTTAATAAATGTTTTGTAGATTCCAGCTAAGTCGACAACACACTTGCACTATTATTATTTTCACATCATTTGGTCATGCAAGTGAAAGGCAATAATGATGATATTTTATGAAGTGGTTGGGATAAAGGAAGCTGGTATGAACTCTTCTTGTTTTCAATTTTTGTAAATATGTTTAGCTCGGTCACTCTTGATTCAGCATATTGTGAGGAAACATGTTTGTGATCACAATTAGAGATTATAGTTTCTTATGCCATGCTTAACTAACTAGAAGTGGCTAACTATTTAGCTTTTGTGTCAACATGCATTAAAATGGTTGTGATGTAGCATATTAGCATGGTATTTGATTCAAAACTAATGCATCCTTCGTGACATTTATATTCAGAGTCTTTATATCCTACTCATGCTAATATTAAATTTTAAATAGCCGTAATGCATGATTATGACAGTTGTCGCTCTCTAGTTGGTCGCTTCCCCCTCTATTTACTAGCCTTCATTTGTACTAAGCGGGAATGTTGCTTGTGTTTCCAAAATCCTTAAACTAGAGTTGCTTTATATGAGTCCCCCATATCTACCTATATGCGGTATTACCCTGCCGTTCCAAGTAAATTTGCATCTTCCACCTCAAATCATTCAAATAAATATTTGTTTTGTGTGCTGGTACCACTCATGGAGCAACTAGGCGGTCAGTATCTTCCGTGCTAAGCAGGCTATTCTTGTGACAGTGTATTCACTTGTCATTGCACAAGAGAGGCTGGTAAAAAGGATGCCCAGTCCTGCATATTCAAAAATAAGTAAAACAAACTCCTCTAGAAAGATGAATGTTGGACGGCACCCGTTGATTCGGTCAGCCATGGCTTGTGTATGTACGGTGTATGGGAGTAAACTATATATTTCTGTTTGGGGAGTTCTTATAATGTGTTTAGCACGGAAGATACCGACATTTTTATCATGACATTCAAAGGAAAGGGAATGAGCTGAGAATAGGAGCCGTGAACTCAAACGGGAAAGCAAGCAGCTTGGGCGCCCTGGCAATTTGGAAATTCATCCCACCCTACCCCTCCGCTGGTGTGATGGCCGCCGTCGGCACCATCGGGTTGCCTGGCCACTGTGGCATGCCCATGGAGGGGGCCTCACCCACGCTGACATGGTCAGGTTGTCTGCGACCGGCCCTGTTCCACGGGGTAGACGTCAAAGACAACGACGAACCAGAGGAGGACTGCATCAACTTGTCAGTTTCCCTAGCCCCGTCGTGCTTCGGCGTGTTTCTGGAGCTGGCCAGGCTGGCGGTGGCTCAGGGCGGAAGCCGCTTGGGCACTCACGTGCCGACAAATACCGCTCCTTCCTAGTCTTGGGAGGCATGACTCGTGGCTCTTGCTACCGAGGCTGCTCGCCAATCTGTTGGACGTTTGGGTGGGCTGCCCTCGTCTTGGGGTTCTCTAGCGCTGTCCCTCGCCGGCAGAGCTCGTGTCGAGGCCCCACCCACTGCCACCGACTGGCTCGGGTCATAGTGGATGGGATGATGCCTCCCCATGGACTAGGCCGGCACGCGATATGCTACTGCATGGGCCTGTGGACCGGCCCATGTTTTGCGGATGGTTGCGGGCTAGGGGTGCACGACCCACTTTGACCCCTGGGGCGAAATTAGCCATGGACGCTACGAATCGGGCCTGGACCCTGGCTCCAACTGACCCGGCCCACTGGTGCTGGATCCAGCGCGGGGATGGCCCATAGACCGGGATGGTGGCGACTAGGGCAGACGTGGCCTGTTTTGGCCCCAACACACACAATGTTGCCTCTCCCCCCTACCGGACGTGCGCCACCAGTAGCCCCTACCCATCTCGCGCCGCCCCCTCCCCCAATCCCGAAGACTCCTCTCCCCACCTCCCCGGCGCCGCCGCAACCCCTCCTCACCTCGCTCGTACGCCCAGGCCCTGATGGCCCCACGCCTCCCCGAGGACAACGCCACGTGGCCGAATTGGCCCTTCGACCGGTCGGACTCGTCTCGGAATCCTCGTGGCCCGCCTTTGCCCCCTCCTACGGGGGCTTGCGTGGTGCGGACGAGCGCCTCCTCACTCCGGCCGCGGAGTAGAGCGTCGGCTGTCGTGACTCGGCTCCCCCTGCTGCCGCACACTAATGGTCGCCTCTGGCCCGCTCCGCCGCGTTGTCCGACAGACTCCCCATGAGCCCTCTTCCCTGCCTCCTAGGTCGTGCGTGGGATGATGGTTGGGACCCTCAGCGCCCCCTCCCAGGATCAGTGGGGGCTCAGCATCGTGAGGGCGAGGCGCGCGCGAGGGACAGTGAGCACCGGCGTGACTCCAATACCCTCCCACGCATGGATGACCTCCGGGCTGAACTTCGTAACCGTCTGGCATTGCGGGAGGATGCCGACTGGGACCGCGACCGCCTGTTCCGCGACTCGGACCGACAGCCGTCGAATGGTGGCGGGTGTGGCTAGAATGCTGACCTAGCTCCAGAGCATGGCGACGCGCGCGACTGGCATGCCGGCTCCCCCTTGGCTCCGTCGCCGCCGTGCATTGCCGGTCGTCCCGGGTACCCAACCCCGCTTGCTCGTCGGAAGAAGAACAACAAGAAGAAGCATGCCGGTGAACCCCGTGGGGAGAAGTCGGCAGGCATGAGTGCGGACTCTACTCTCTCTAGTGATGCTCAGCCGGAGGCTCCGCCTCCCCCTCCTCCTATGGTTTAGGGTGGCCGACCCAGGTCTCGCGAGGTGTCTATGTGCTTCAACTGTAGGTGCACCGTTCACTTCCTGCCGGAGTGCAAAGCCCCGCCACGGTGCCCGTCCACCCTTAGCTTCCTCGAGTATGGGATGCCCGGGTTGGGCGGGTTCTATTTCGTGGACGCAACCTTGGATGACAGGCCGGCCAAGCCCCACCTCGCCACGATTACCCTCGTCTCCGGCAAAGAGCCCCCCCATCTGTCCTGGTCACCCATGAGGTGATTTGGGCGGAGATCTCTGCCAACATTGGCGATCATAGTGGGAGCTCCTTCTCTTGGGAGGTCTTGTAGGCGACACCACTAGTCTTCTCCGTGCCGTTCCCCTCGGTGGAAATGCTCAACTTGGGAACCCACAACATCGTCAAGTATCCCATCGTCAAGTTCCTAATCTCCATCTAGAAGGCCGAGACAATCCCTGACCTGGTGCCCTCCCCCCCTTGAGAAGGTGTGGATCTACATATTTGGCCCCCCAAAGGGGGGAAAGCGGGACCACATCCTCAAGGCGGTGTCAGAGCCGGTCGACAAGCTTCTAATGGTCGATGCCCGGCTAGGGTGAAGTTCCGATGCCAGTGATTGGTGAAGGTTGAGGGGCTCTCCCTGCTCTTCTACTTCGGGGGTCCAGAGGGATCTGCCTCACCTACGAGATGGACCTCAATGACATGGAGGCACGGATGGTGAAAGCGCCCCCACCACACCTCCGGCGATGGATGTGGGGCCGAGGGGGTGCCGACCTTTCTGAGGATGACTCCTTTGACTCGGGGGCGGGGCGAAGGACTCCCCCCCAGGTCTCTGCCACTCTCCCCCTCGACCCATCGACGATAGGAGGTTCGCGTGGCCCGGCTGGATCTCGGGACGCCCGGCTAGATCTCGGGGCGCCCGGCCACCGCTCATGATTGAGAATGGCGCTAAGAGGCCTGGGTTGGAGTTCTGCCCCTTCTGCCCCCCCCCATCCTCTCCTTGCTCTCCCGGGGTGGTCTGCTACACTCGCTCCCTCCTGCTCCTGACAGCCCCCCCAGAGCTGATCCCCATCGCTACTCCGCCGCCAGGACTGACTCCGACAGATACTATCTCTTCCCTCACCAGCTCAAGATCTTAGGAGGCCGCTTCCCCTTCGGTCGAGTCTTTCGGACGGCGGAATCCCGACGATCGCGGAGAAGGCGACCATCCGCGTGGCCGCTCGTGACCTTGCTCCAATTATGCCCCCTTGGACCCTAGCTTTTCTCGTTCTGGCTCTCGATTGGTGATCCTCGATTCCCTCTCATGCTTGCACCTTGGAGAGGTGGCCTCTGACTGTGATATTGTCTTCCATGGTGAGAAAGGCCCCCGCTTAGGGTAGATCTCGGCCATCTGTGCGATGGAGCATTTGGACAGGGCCTTGGATGAGGCCCTTGTGAGGGACGCACCTAGGCCTGATGGCACCAGTTCTATCGACGCTCCTGGGTCTTCTCCTCCAGGGGTGATCACCCATGATGATGACCTTGAGCAAAGAGAGCCTAAGGATGTCATCAGGATGGATCCCCTTGGTTTGGTGCCTCTCACGGGTGACACCCCGGCAGTTCACCGGGCTTTGAGAGGCAGGCCTCCAACACACCTTCACCCCACTGAGCAGCGGGTGGAGGGGCGTGGGTCTAGTGTTGGGATCCCATGTCGGATCCCTAACACCATGTCTACCCTACCTAGGATGGGGCGATGTGGGTGTTCGTCCAAACATACTCCCTGATCCGTGGTTGGCGGTCGGGCTAGTTCGGCCCCACTCGGGGGTCTTCTAGTCCCCCAGCAGTGGCTCCGTCATGAACCTCCTATGTTGGAACATTTGGGGCTTCAGGCACCTTGGCCGGAAGCAACAATTGATCGACTACATCAAACAAGAGGGGATTGACATACTGGGTCTGTAGGAAGCTATTCATTAGGACTTCTCCATCCAGGAGCTTCAGGGACTCTCCCATCATCCGTTTGTACGGCAATGGCAGCCGGTCGTCAGGCTTTCGGGAGGCATCCTGTTGGGGCTCCGTGAGGAACCCTACTCAATCGAAGAGATGGACCTAGGGGAATTCTTTCTTAGCATGTCCATCTTGGACCGATGTATGAACCTCAACTGGGAGGTGATCATCGTCTATGATCCGGTTGACCATAGTAGGTCGGCGGACTTTTTGGAAGAGCTCGAGGCCAAAGTTGATCGGTGCACTACTCTTGTAGTGGTGGCTGGGGACTTCAACCTCATCTGACAAGCAGCTGACAAAAGCTTGTCGTCTGCGGATCAAGTCCGCTTGTGCATGTTCAATGATTCCATCGCCAACCTGGCCTTGCGGGAGATTGCTCATGTAGGTGCAAGATTCACGTGGACTAATAAGCAAGCGAACCCTATCCAAAGTGTGTTGGATAGGGTTCTAGTATCAACTCAGTGGGAGGCCATGTTCCCGCTCTGCTCGCCGCGGGAGATCACGCGTATAGGCTCTGACCATGTCCCGCTTCACTTCGCATCTGTGGATGATGCCCCCCTAGGAGGAGGAGGTGTCAGTGTGGAAACCGGCGGATCTTGGGTAGGGGGTCCCGAACTGTGAGACTAGAATCGACGGTAACATGAGAGGAAGGGGACACGAGTTTACCCAGGTTTGGGCCCTCCTATGGAGGTAATACTCTACGTCTTGCTTGATTGTATTGATGGTGTAAGAGGTTACAGAATTGATCTACCTTGAGATCGTATGTCTAACCCTAGATGAGTTGTCCGCCTATGCCCTGAAACCCTCCAGCTTATATAGATGCCGGGGGTGCCCTTTACATATGGTCGGCAACATGCCGAAGAGATAACTTGCCTAACTATAGCTAATATCTTGGAGAACACGTCTAGACTCCATGAAGCTTCCATCCTGGCATAGGTGGTCCTCGATCCTCTGATGCCTGCCTTGCGGCCCATATAGTCCGGCCCATGAATAATGGTCAGCTATCCGAGGACCCCCTAATCCAGTACTCCCTCAGTAGCCCCCGGACTGGTCTTCAACGCTGATATATATTCGGTTGATCCCTTCATGTTATTGCCTTCGGCTTGCGAGGCGAGTCCCTCATCCTCGTTTGTTCGGCATCCGACCAGTATTAGATAAGATCCCAAGCGTCGCGGGCGCGGGTCATTATAATAACTGCACAAGTTCCTTGATTTTCGTGCGCCATGGGGAGGTGAGTTGTTAGCGATTTTACAATCCTACCCCTCCGTAATGGAGGTACCAACCCATTTAACCAAAAAAATCATGATTCAAACCACATATTCTTCCTCTCTATCGTCAGAAACTCCTAGCGGAAGCTCTACGCAAAACATGGCTAATGCTCCCAGTTCCTCAAAGCGCCCTTACGGCCAATGCCCAGGCGACTGGACCAGCTGCTCTCTCACACTTCTGAGGCTCCGCAACCTGGAGACCCAGGGATACCTTCCATTATCAGATCTGGCGACAACCCGCGCTGGCCTAGTCGCTTATGGCCATGTGGTCTTTGACGAGCTCTTCCCCAATCCAAATAGAGGGGATCATGTTTGCTTCGTCCCATTCCTCCTACGAGGCTTGGGATTTCCAATCCACCCATTTTTGAGGTGGTTACTGGAGTTCTACGGAATTCAACTCCACCATCTCACCGCGGGGTCGATCCTGCACATCTCGGGCTTCGTTGCCCTCTGTGAGATGTTTTTAGGGTGCGAAGCTCACTTCGATCTGTGGAGGCAATATTTCTGCCTCGTCCCCCGAACTCGGGACAAGGCCATCTTAGTGGTCGGTGGAGCCGAAGTATGCCGCATAGCGGGAATGGGGTATCCGGCCAGCGCCCCGAAGAAATACGAAGAGTGGACTATGGAGTGGTTTTATATTGAAGTCGTCCCCCTGTTTGAGCCAACTCGGACAAGTCTGCCCAAACACTCCGACCTCCTCCCAAAGAAGAGGTACAACTGGCGACCCAAGAGCTCTTAGGAGGAGTGCGCCAAAGTGCAACGCCTGGCCGCGCAAGTGAGGATGCTTGCCCATCACCGGCTGACCATGATCAACGTCATGGCCGCCGCTATCTCCCGGTGCTTGCAGCCCCTCCAGCAATGGGTGCACCCCTTATGGAGATACAACGGGACAAGCAATGCCATGCATTCCCGAAAGTTAGGCCCTGCCAATCCAACAACATTGGCTGCCGCACTTGCTGACCTATACAAAGGAGAGCAAGACTTCATTCGGCGGTCAACCAAGGAGGGGTATTCGGCCCACAATCCCATCGAACAGGTGAACCTTCCTTCTTTTCAATCATGAAATAGTTCAAGGCTTCATTCTGCACATTATTTAACCGAGGCCTTTGCATGAATAGGAATGGAGGAGCTTTGTCGAGACAGTCAGCTGTCCGACTCCTTAGCTTGAGAATCATTCACGTGACAACGATCCGTGCTTCAACGAGGATCTGGATCTCCATCTTGAGTTCGAAAATGGAGTCTTCTATCAGGACAGCATTATCTAGACCCCGATGGCAATCATAGTTGATTACCCCAAGTCATTCTCCATGCCGTCCACGGGCGAGAAGAAAAACTCCTCCCAAAAGAGGCCTCCTACTAAGAGCACCCTAGATGCGCCAGTCCCAGCCCCCAAGCGTCGTCGATCAGCATGTCTTGCGCCAATAGCCAAAGCCGCAGACAAGTCAGAGGTTGGCCGGTCCCCTGCAAAGGAGCCGGACACACGGACGAATCCACCCATCCGCACATCCCAAAGGTACACTATTCGGATATCCGTTTTATTGTTATGCTCGACAAAATCTTATAGCTGCTTGTTCTTTACCTAGGCGAAACATCCAATCTCCACCTACTGAGGGGGCTGCCCGGATGTCAGGAGACGCCCGAAGCTCCCGGGCCACCGTCCATGCGGCTTCCGCTACGGATGCCCCCATGGCTGGTCCGATGCGCACCGAATGTGGCGACGGAGTATCTATCACCAAATCGGAAGTGGAGAGTGCCATGCATCATCGACACTGATGGGAGGCCATGCGGCACCCAGTTTTCTCCGACCAGTAGTTTGACACCCTACGCTCGGCGGATGAACACCTCGGGGCCACTCGAACTGGATTCGGAGAAGCTATGAAGTTGATAACAACTAGTATTCAAGTAAGTGGTCAGATTTTGTATAGTCTGTATGCTTGTATAAGCCTTGTATCCCCCGAGTACTAATTCGATTTGAAAAAATTAATTAAGGATCTCACAACTGCTTAACTACTGACGCACGCCACAAAGCAACAGTTTGAACAACTAGCCAAGGCCCTTGAGGAGAGTCGTGCGGAGGTTCAGTCCATGAAGGCCGAACTAGCACAAGTGAAAATCTCTACGCATGATGCCCATGGTAAGTGTGAAGTTACTGCTAGTCAATAGAATATATGGATTCCATGCCCGACATATGGATTATGTGTAGCAGCCGAATCAATAGGACATATAAAAGGCAGCTGGAAGATGCTCGGGATTCACAAAGGTATGCGGAATCCCAGTAGGAAGCCGGCTGTCTTCTTATACAAAAACAGGCCGATGAAATAAAGAGTTTGAAGACTCAATTGGCCCAAGCTCAAGAAGAAAATCAAAATCTTCGGAGGGGCGTATTTGGTAAATACAATTCCGTTATGAGTAAGTATGTTCGATGTATAAAATGATAGTAATCACGCTTATTGTCTTGTGGACAGGTCTCCTGACCGGACATCCTGAAGAGGAGATCAAACCGTTCCAAGGGGACCTACTGAAGGAGCTGACCACTCTCCACAAGCGCGTGCAAAAGGCGATGAAGGGGATGGTGAAGGCATTATGGCCCACCGAACAGCCACCAAAAGGGCTGGCCGCACTTGTGGATCGATTTAGGGGGGCTCGGTGTAGGTTCGAGCTGTGGAAGACTTCAACCTACCGCGAAGGAGCACAGGAGGCATGGGCGATGATCAAGACCCGTTACACCGGACTAAACCCTGAGCATATGGCACGAGTTGGTCATATGGGATCGAATGGAAAAGAAGTGCCACTCCGCCTGGTATATGACTAGGTGATGCATGATACGTCTCCAATGTATCTGTATTTTTTGATTGTTCTATGATATTATAGTATCTGTTTTGGATGTTTTATGCATTAATATGTATTTATATTATTTTTGGGACTAACCTATTAATCTAGAGCCTAGTGCGAGTTTCTGTTTTTTCCTTTTTTTTTGAGTTTCGCAGATAAGGAATATTAAACAGAGTCCAAACGGAATAAAACCTCCAGAATGATTTTTTCTGGAAAATATGGAAGCCACGAGACTTGAGAACCAAGGCAGAGGATCTGCCATGAGGCCACAAGCCCACTTGCCGCGGCCAAGGGGGCCACCCGCGCGGGGTAGGCTTGTGGGCCCCTGGCAACTCCCCTAACCCTAATCTTCGGCCTATAAATACCCAAATATTCCATCATCATCGATATGAGTCACAAAAACACTTTTCCGCCACCAGAAGCCTCCGTTCTCGAGAGATCCACTCTTGGAGCCTTTTCCGATAATCTGCTCGAGGGGGATTCGATCACGGAGGGCATCTACATCAACTCCATTGCCCCTCCGATGTTGAGTGAGTAGTTCACCACAGACCTACGGGTCCATAGCTAGTAGCTAGATGTCTTCTTCTCTCTCTTTGCTTCTCGATACCATGTTCTTGATGATCTTCATGGAGATCTATTCGATGTAATACTCTTTTCCGGTGTGTTTGCCGAGATCCGAGGAATTGTGGGTTTATGTTCAGATTATCCATGAATATTATTTGAGTCTCTCCTGAATTCTTATATGCATGATTTCATATCTTTGCAATTCTCTTCGAGTTATTGGCTTGGTTTGGCCAACCAGATTGGTAATTCTTGCAATAGGAGATGTGCTTAGTTTTGGGTTCAATCTTGCGGTGTCCTCACACGGTGACAAAGTAGGGGTAGCGAAGCACGTATTGTATTGTTGCCATCAAGGGTAAAAAGATGGGGTTTTCATCATATTACTTGAGTTTATCCCTTCACATCATGTCATCTTACTTAATGTGTTACTCTATTCTTCATGAACTTAATACTCTAGATGCAGGCAGGAGTCGGTCGATGTGTGGAATAATAGTAGTAGATGCAGAATCGTTTTGGTCTACTTGACAAAGACGTGATGCCTATATGCATAACCATTGCCTTGGATATCTTCATAATTATTCGCTTTTCTATCAATCGCTCGACAGTAATTTGTTCACCCACCATAATACTTGCCATCATGAGAGAAGCCATCTAGTGAAACCTATGGCACTCAGGTCTATTTTCCATATTATACTTTCCGATCTAAAACCAAATACGCCAAAAATACTTGCTTCCATATTTCACTTTTAGTTTTACTTTCCTTTCAAGCATCCTATTATATCTATCTCTACTAGATCTCATCCTTGCAAATAACCGTGAAGGGATTGACAACCCCTTTATACTGTTGGGTGCAAGAGTTTGATTCCTTGTGCACGTACATCCATTGGTGGATCGCTTGTGTCTCCTACTGGATTTATACCTTGGTTCTCAAAAACTGAGGGAAATACTTATCTACTTTGCTACATCAAACCGTTCCTCTTCACGGGAAACCAACGCATGCTCAAGAAGTAGCAAGAAGGATTTCTGGCGCCGTTGCCGGGGAGATACATAGCAAGTCAAGGATACCAAGTACCCATCACAAACTCATCTCTTGCATTTACGTTATTTGCCATTTGCCTCTTGTTTTCCTCTTCCCCACTTCTAAAATGATTTTCAAAAAGATTTGCTTTTCGCCCTTTTTTGTTCGTCTTTTCGTTTGCTTTTTGTGTGGTAGATCACTCAAACTCATGGCTAGCCTTTCTACTATCGCTCCCGAGTATAAAGTTCTTAACTTTAATCAAAGGGAGGGAGAAAACTTAAAAGATGCTTGGTATAGAATTTGCAGTGCTCAAAATAGCTCTATTTGTAAGCAATCTACTACCATTCTTCTTCGCAATTTTTACGTGGGTATCACTCCTTGGAATAGATATGTCCTAGATACTATCATGGGAGGGAATTTCTTGGGAAGTCATACCTTTAACTCCTATAGTGCTATGATAAATTTGTTTGGATCACTCCCAATCATGGTTAGTGGGATAATTTTCACTTTGGAACATGTTATGCGAAGGTTAGATATCATTGAAAATATAGTTGATACTATAGATCTCATTGAAAACTTGGATAAAAAGATTCATAATCATATCACTCAATATGGATCTAAGGTAGGAGTTACTCTAAAAGACCTAAGGGAAAAAGAACCCATAGTTATTGAAAATTGGATCAAGCTTCCATTAGAATAGGGAAGCTAGAGGACATTATTACCAACTTGGGTTCTGCTTTCCGCTGTTCAAACCACTCCTAAATTTCCTCTTTATAAGCTTTCCAAGTTTGTTTACGTTCCCAAGAATAAGGGTGAATCCTCTAGTAAAGGGGACGAAGATCTTAAGATGATAAGTGTTCACCCTAAATTTTTCAACGTTGTTCGGGAACCGATTGCTACAAGAGAATTTCTTGAATTTTTCCCTCGGAGTATGATCATTGCTAAAACTAAAGAACCTCCTGGATTTGAGAAGCTCCTCACAAAAATTGCCAATACCAAAGATGACAATACCTAGATCTACTGCGTTTTGCCTAGCTAGGGGCGTTAAACAATAGCGCTTGTTGGGAGGCAACCCAATTTTATTTTGCTTCCAGCTTTTTGCTTCTGTTTTGGTGTGTTTGGCACATTATTACTTCTGTAGTAATTGTGTTTTTTGTGTTTAAATTAGTGTCTGAGCCAAGTAAAACCTTTTGGGTGATCTATGGTAGTTGTTGGTTTGATCTTGCTGGAGAACAGAAACTTTTGAGCTCAGTCCAGGATTTTTGTGAATTTTTTAGAGCGTCAAATTGATCTTAAAGGTTTAACAAGGTTCATATACAAATTTCCCTTGTTTTCCTAATTTTTCAGAATTTTTATAGTTCCAGAAGTATTCAAAGTTTACAGATTGCTACACATTGTTCTGTTTTCGAAAGATTATGTTTTCTTTGTGTTGTTTGCTTATTTTGATGTATCTATGGGTCGTATTGGGTGTATAAGTCATGGAAAAGTTAGAATATAGTAGGTATTACACAAATATAAATAAATAATGAGTTCACAACAGTACCTTAAGTGGTGATTTATTTTTCTTATACTAACGGATCTCATGAGTTTTCTGTTGAGTTTTGTGTTGTGAAGTTTTCAAGTTTTGGGTGAAGATTCGATGGACTATGGAATAAAGAGTGGCAAGAGCCTAAGTTTGGGGATGCCCAAGGCACCCCAAGTCATACTCTAGGATACCAAAAATCCTAAGCTTGGGGATGCCCCGGAAGGCATTCCCTCTTTCGTCCTCAATCCATCGGTAAATTTACTTGAGGCTATATTTTTATTCACCACATGATATGTGTTTTGCTTGGAGCATATTGTATGATATGAGTATTTGCTTGTTAGTTTTCCACAATCATCCTTGCTGCACACATCTTTAGAGAGAGACAAGTTGGATCGTGAATTTGTTAGAATACTCTATATGCTTCACTTATATCTTTTGAGCTAGGCAATGTTGCTCTAGTGCTTCACTTATATCTTTTTAGATCATGGTGGTGTTATATTTTATAGAAATTATTGAACTCTTGGTCCTCACTTATATTATTTTGAGATTTTCTTAAAACAGCATGGTAATTTGTTTAGGTTATGAATTTGGTCCTAAAATAATGGCATCCAAGAGGGATATAATAAAAACTTTCATATTAAGTGCATTAAAACCTATGAGAAGTTGGATTCCTTGCATATAATTTTGAGATAATAGGGATGGTAATATGAGAGTCATGCTAGTGAGTAGTTGTGAAATGAAGAGATATGTGTGTTAAAGCTTATGATTCCCGTAGCATGCACGTATGGTGAACTGTTATGTAACGAAGTAGGAGCATGACTTGTCTAATGATTGTTGACCTTTGTGTGACGGTGGGGAGCGTGCGATGGTTAACTCCTACCAACCTTTCCCCTAGGAGCATGCGTCTAATTCTTTGTTTGATGACTAATAGACTTTTGCAATAAGTATGTGAGTTCTTTATGACTAATGTGAGTCCATGGATTATACGCACTCTCACCCTTCCATCTTTGCTAGCCTCTCTAGTACCGCGCAACTTTCGTCGGTACATCAAACCCTCCTTCCTCAAAACAGCCACCATGTATTCCTCAAAACAGCCACCATACCTACCTATTATGGCATTTCCATAGCCATTCCGAGATATATTGCTATGCAACTTCCACCATGTAGTTTCTCTATGACTTGCATCATCACTACATATTGCATATAGAGTTATATCTTGTCATAGGAATCGAGTTGTAATTTCATTTTCTTTGAGTTATAAGTAAATAAAAGTGTGATGATTTTTCATTAATAGAGCATTGTCCCATGAGAGAAAAGGATGATGGAGGCTATGACTCCCTCACAAGTTGGGATGCGTATCCGGACTTTACAAAAAATAAAAGAGGCCAGCGAATCCCAACCAAAACAAAAAAATAAAAGAGGCCAAAGAAGCCCCCCAAAATAAAAGAATGAGAGAAAGAGAGAAGGGACAATTTCTACTATCTTTTTCCACACTTGTGCTTCAAACTAGCACCATGATCTTCATGATAGAGAGTCTCCTATTTTGTCATTTCATCTAACTAGTGGGTATTCATTATGCACGACCACATAGTTTTATTTTTTTGAGCTTTCATGCGCATATAGCTCTAAGTGCATTTGTTGCATGGTAATCCCTACTCACTCACATTGATATCTATTGATGGTCATCTCCATAGCCCGTTGATACGCTTAGTTGATGTGAGACTATCTTCTCCTTTTTTCCCTTGCACCCCCACCATATTCTATTCCACCTATAATGCTATATCCATGGCTCACGCTCATGTATTGCAGGAGAGTTGAAAAGGTTTGAGAACACCAAAAGTGTGAAACAATTGCTTGACTTGTTCATCGGGGTTGTGCATGATTTAGATACTTTGTGTGGGGAAGATGGTGCATAGCCAGACCATATGATTTTGTAGGGATAACTTCCTAAGGCCATGTTATTTCGAAAGGACACGACTACCTTGTTGGTGTGCTCTAAGTATTACTGTTTTTATGTCAATATTAGACTATTGTTTTGAATCTAAAGGATCTGAATATTCATGCCACAATAAAGAATATTACATGGATAAATATGTTGGGTAGCATTCCATATCAAAAAATCTGTTTTTATCATTTACCTACTCGAGGACGAGCACGAATTAAGCTTAGGCATGCTGATACGTCTCCCACGTATCTATAATTTTTGATTGTTCCATGCTATTACATTATCTGTTTTGGATTTTTTATGCATTAATATGCTATTTTATATTATTTTTGGGACTAACCTATTAATCTAGAGCCTAGTGCCAGTTTCTATTTTTTTCCTTATTTTTGAGTTTCACAGATAACGAATATTAAGCAGAGTCCAAACGGAATAAAACCTCCGGAATGATTTTTTCTAGAAAATATGGAAGCCACGAGACTTGAGAACCAAGGCAGAGGAGCTGCCATGGGGCCACAAGCCCACTTGCCGTGGCCAGGCTGGGCACCCACACCGGGCAGGCTTGTGGGCCCCTGGTTACTCCCCTAACCCTAAACTTTGGCCTATAAATACCCAAATATTCCATCATCATTGAAACGAGCCACGAAAATACTTTTCCTCCGCCAGAAGCATCCGTTCCCGAGAGATCCAATCTTGGAGCCTTTTCCGGTAATCTGCCGGAGGGGGATTCGATCACGGAGGGCATCTACATCAACTCCAATGCCCCTCTGATGATGCGTGAGCAGTTCACCATAGACCTACGGGTCCAGATCTAGTAGCTAGATGGCTTCTTCTCTCTCTCTTTGCTTCTGAATACCATGTTCTTCATGATCTTCATCAAGATCTATCCGATGTAATACTCTTTTGCGGTGTGTTTGTCGAGATCCGATGAATTGTGGGTTTATGTTCAGATTATCCATGAATAGTATTTGAGTCTTTCCAGAATTCTTATATGCATGATTTCATATCTTTGCAAGTCCCTTCGAGTTGTTGGTTTGGTTTGGCCAACCAGATTGGTAATTCTTGCAATAGGAGAAGTGCTTAGTTTTGGGTTCAATCTTGTGGTGTCCTCACCGAGTGACAAACTAGGGGTAGGGAGGCACGTATTGTATTATTGCCATCAAGGGTAAAAAGATCGGGTTTTCATCATATTGCTTGAGTTTATCCCTCTACATCATGTCATCTTCCTGAATGCATTACATCATGTCAGTAAATTGTTCACCCACCATAATACTTGCCATCATGAGAGAAGCCATCTAGTGAAACCTATGGCCCACGGGTCTAGTTTCCAAATTATACTTTCCGATCTAAAACCAAATACACCAAAAATACATGCAGTCAAATATATAATTTGCATATTCATGTGTAAAAGAATCCGTGTTGTAAACTTTGTCTTAACCGGCCATCGGCTTCTCCCTCCCGAGCGAAGAGCTCAAGAGTGTTCCTTCTTGTTATTCCATCGCTGAATAGCGAATTTGTATTCGAGGACCCAGGCAATCCGTCCATGTGTTGCAAATAGACAGAAGGCACACAGAAAGGTATGTTATATTACGATGTAGCGTAAGAAACATCTTCTAATGAAAATACTACCGCTAACGATACCTTTCGCCAGGATTCTACGAGGAACGTAGATAGCAGTCTGCATACTCACAGTATGCGACTAAGTGTTTTTTGGGAATAAATGTCCCGAATAACAAAAATAGCAACCAAGGCTATATAAGGTGGTTCTGTCCAAGCCGACCAATTGTCTATGTAAGATAGCTAGCTTTCAGCTTCACCCGTCTGAGGTACGTGTCCGGATGACCCGGTCATAACAATCGCAGAGGTGCTCCCTTTACTCTCTAGCTGAACGAGCGTGAACATAGAGAGTAACCACGGGAGCGAGGCAACCCGGCTTGGCAAAATCTTAGTTTGAATTGATGCATATGATGGTCAAAACATTACAAAAGAAACGTGCACACACGACAGGTGCGGGCAAATAATTGCAATAGAAAATATGGCTACTAGAAGAAGCTCCCACGTGTTATGTTCGGATGTAACACTCTATCGTGTATTCCGATAACCTTAGTATAGGATCGGTTTAACCGAACATAGGAAGAAAAAAGTGATCATATCAAACAGCAAAGTGGGATGGAAAGAAAAAGAAATGAAAATACAAGAAAACGAAAAAATGTAAAATGTGCGGGAATTCGGACAGGACCGGTCTATCCGTAGAAACGCCGAAGACGAGCCGTGTTCCATGGGTTTGGTTCAAGGTGATTATTTGATGAGTTCGAAAGACGATAGGCTCCTCCCGCGAGTACTTCGTCGATGATGAAGGGGCCCTCCCATTTGGGGTTGAGTATATGGTTCAGCTTCTCTAAGAGCCGTACGACGAGTTCACCTATGTTGTATGTTTGTGCCGTGACCTCCCTACTCTGGTAGTATCGCGCTTGCTACTGATAAAGCAAAGTGCGATCCAGAGCTATGTTGCATTCTCCCTCCAAGGCGTCTAGGTCATCCTGCCGATCCAACTCGGCTTCCTTTTCCCTGTACATGCGCATCCATGATGCGTCGTGAATAATGTCGCACGGGAGGACTGCCTCTACCCCATAGACCATGAAGAATGGTGTGAAGCCCGTTGATCTACTTGGGGTGGTACGCAAGACCCATAGTATGGATTCGAGCTCCTCAACCCAATGACAATCGGACTCGTGAAGAGATCAGACTAATCGTGGCTTAATGCCGCTCATAATGAGACCATTAGCGTGTTCGACTTGTCCATTGGTCTTTGGATGGTAGACTCATGCGTAATCGAGCTTAATGCCCATTTTTGCGCACCTCTCCTTGACCTCTTGGGCCGTAAAATTAGATCCATTATCCATTATTATGCATGCGGTATAACATAACGGTGTACTATGCCGGATATGAACTCTATAACTGGTCTGGACTTGGCTGATTTAACAGGCTTTGCCTCTATCCATTTGGTGATTTTGTCAACCATGACCAGCAGATATTTGTTTTTCTTGGTCCCCCTTTAAGGGGTCCGACCATGTCAAGCCCCCAGACTGCAAAAGGCCAAGTGATCGGAATAGTCTGAAGAGCTGTTGGAGGCATGTGACTTTGGTTTGTGAAGAGTTGACACTCCACGCAATGCTTGACAAGTGACTGTGCGTCCGTCCGAGATGTGGGCCAGAAGAAACCTGCTCAGAAGGCCTTGCTAACTAGGGCTCTTGCCACGGCGTGATGTCCGCCCATGCCCACATGTACTTCGGCAAGAAGTTCCCGCCCTTCTTCCTCGGATATGCACCGCTGAAGTACACTAGTTGTGCTTTTCTTGTATAACTCACCCTCGTGAATCGTGTAGGATTTGGAGCTATGAACTATGCGACGTGCCTCTGTTTGGTCATTAGGGAGTTTCTTTCAAAGAAGGTAGGCAAGGAAGGGCTCGGTCCAAGGTGCAATTACTACCATTACCTCATGTGCCGAAGGCGTTTCATTCGTTTACGGAGCCGCCTATTATTTGGTCATCCGGTTCGTTGACAGGGGGGACAACCACATTCGATTTATCCGGACCAGCGCTATTGTCATCGTCCTGCCACACGACGGAAGGCTTAAACAGCTATTCCAGAAAAGTGTTCTTTGGGATAGGATTGCGCTTAGCTCCTATACGAGCTAATATGTCAGCGTCTTGGTTGTTGTCGCGCGCGACATGGTGGAATTCCAGCCCCTCGAACCGAGCTGATATCTTGAGGAAGACGTTTCTATATGCCGCTATCTTCCGATTTTTGGCATCGAATTCGCCGTTGATTTGGGAGATGGCTAGGTTGGAATCTCCCTGCACCTCTAGCCGCAGTATGCCATTGATAGAGCCATCCGGAGACCATGAAGAAGGGCCTCGTATTCGGCCGCATTGTTTGAGTCCGGATACATGATTTGCAACACGTATCGCACGTTGTCGCCCATGGGGGATGTGAGGATAACTCCAGTCCCTAGTCCGGCCAGGGTTTTGGAGCCATCAAAGTACATTGTCCATGGGGAGATGCACTATATTATTCGGGGAGTTTAGCCTCCATCCATTCGGCCAAAAAGTCTGCCAGCACCTGTGATTTGATGGCACGACATGGCTTGTAGGTTATTTCAAATGGGAGGAGGTCAATGGCCCACTTGACAATGCGGCTGGCGGAGTCCCTATTGTTGAGTATATCGTTCAAGGGGACTTCCGATTCTACCATCACCACGCACTCCTGGAAGTAGTGTTGGAGTTTCCTCGATGCCATGAATATTGTGTAGGAAATTTTTTGATAGTGTGGATATCTGGACTTGCACTGCGTTAGCACCTCTGACACATAGTATACTGGCTTATGTGTCTAGAATTTATTCTGCTCCTCATCTCGCTCAACGACAAGTACCGCACTAACGACTTTGTTGGTGGCCGATATGTATAACAACATGGGCTCACCGGCGCCTGGTGCTGTGAGTATGGGGTTGTGCCAGTACTGCTTTGATTTCTTACAACGCCACTGCTGCTTCATCGGTCCATTCGAAATTGTTGGTCCCTTTCAGCAGTTTGTAGAGCGGTAGAGACTTTTCTCCGAGGCGGGAGATAAAGCGGCTTAACGCCGCTATGCACCCAGATAGCCTCTGGACATGCTTAAGTTCAGTGCGGATTGCAAGTTCTGATAGAGCGCAGATCTTAGCTGGATTTGCCTCTATTCCTCTATTGGATACGATGAATCCAAGCAGCTTACCAGAGGAAACTCCAAATACACATTTTTCCGGATTGATCTGGATGTCATATTCACGTAAATTAGCAAAAGGTTGACATAGGTTGTCAATCAACTGGCCGACATGTTTGGTTTTGATTACCACATCGTCCACATATGCCTCGACGGTCTTGCCAACCTGCATAGACAGGCAAGTTTGGATCATGCGCTGGTAAGTAGCCCCAGCGTTTTTTAGCCCGAAGGGCATCGTGTTGCAGCAGAAAGGCCCGTAAGGGGTGATGAAAGTCGTAGCAGCTTGATCGGATTCCTTCATTTTAATTTGATGGTATCCAGAGTAAGCTTCGAGAAAACACAAAAGATCGTGTCTGGATGTGGCATCGATGATCTGGTCGATGCACGGTAAAGGGACAGGGTCCTTGGGGCATGCTTTATTAAGGTCTTTGAAATCGACACATAGCCGTCAGGATTTGTCTTTCCTAGGTCCCACCACCAGGTTTGCTACCACTCGGGTGATTAATATCCTGAATAAATCCGGCCTCGAGCAGTTTGGCTAATTCTTCATGCATGGCCCGCCGCTTGGGTTCAGAAAAACGACGCAGAGTGTGTTTCATGGGTTGGAAGCCGGGAATAATATTTAGGCTATGTTTCGCCAGCCAACGTGGAATTCCGGGCATATAGGAAGGATGCTAGGTAAAAATGTTCTAGTTCTCACGGAGGAAATGCCGCAAAGCTTCGTCCATAAGGGGATTGAGCTGAGCTGCGATGGATGCCGTCTTATTGGGGTCCATTGGATGCACCTAAAATTTGATGATTTCCTCTGAGGGTTTGAAGGACATACACTCGGGTCTTTTGCTGAGGATCACATCGTCTCTATTGAGTGTCGATCGTAAAGCGGTCAACTCTTCATTGGCAAAAGTTTTTCCTAGTGTCTCGAGGACAAGGGCTGCCGTTTTGTTTTCAGCCTGAAGGGCTATATTCGGATCGCTAGTGATCGTGATCACTCCGTTTTGTCCTGGCATTTTTAGTTTCATGTACCCATAATAGGGTATAGCCTAGAACTTTGTGAAGACGTCGCGTCCCAATAGGGCGTGATAGCCACTTGGGAAGGGGACGATGTGGAAGAGAAGTTCTTCAGATCGATAGTTTTCAGGTGTACCGAACACCACGTCCAGGATGATACATCTGGAACATCGTGCCTGCTTTCCTAGGATGATTCCCCGGAATGTTGTGTTGCTACACTCGATGCCAGATCGGTCGAAATGCATTTTTTCTTGCGTGGCTTTGGAAATTAGGTTAAGACCACTGTCGCCGTCCATTAGCACTTTATGTATCTTGTATCCATCGATGATGGGATTCAAGACTAGGGTGGCCGCTGAATGCCCGGAAAGAATGGGTGGCTGGTCAGTGTCCTTGAAAGTGATCGGTACGTCTACCCATGGGCTAGTAGCTGCCACGTGATAGACTTACTCGTGCTCTTTAAGAGCTCTCTTGAGTCTATTCATCAAGGGGGAGATTTCATAGACAGTCAGGACTTTGACATCGAATTCAGGGGCGAAGGAGAACGTCTACTCGATAGAGGTGTGTCGAGGATAGCTTCGCCACTTTTTGCGACTTGCTTGATGACCCAGCAAGCTCCAAGGCTGTGTGTTGGGTTCATGTTTAATAATACAGAATGTATGGGATAGGGTTTATCCAAAAGCACATCGAGGACAGTGCGGGCACCCAAAAGGGGCTTGTTTCTTTTCCTGACAGGTTCATGCCTGGCTGATTGATTAGTAGGTATCCTATTTTTCCGAGCTCCTCTAGGGTGTTCGGGGAATTTTGGTTTCGAGAATAGTCGCTCGGATTGCCAAACACTCTCCATGGCACAGTATTTCTGTACCAATCCGGATAGCTCCGAGAAATCACTAATGAGCTGGCGGGCTAGGGCATTAATAATACCCTCGTCATGGCAATTGCGAGGGAAAATTGTCGTTCAATCTTGCTCGCTGAGACCTTTTACTCTGCTCCTAGCGAGCAGCAGTCTTTCCCAAAAGTGGTGTACTGACTCTCCTCGCAGTTGCTTTATGTCTTGGAAGTCCGGGGATATGGGCTTCGGTGAAAAACTGGGATTATCATCCTCGGGCTGGGTGGGCAAAAACTGGATTCTACATCACGTTGAGTATTCGGGAATACAAACTCCTAATTGTGGCATAGCTCTGGGACCAATGACGGTCCGGTTTTGAGGTAATCCCGGCGCCTGGCTTCTCTTGGTGATCAGAGACTGGGGTGTAAACTGTTTTCAATTCCGAATGTCGGGACAGATCCGTGGCCGGGCACTCGAAAGTAGTGACAAGGTGGGTGACAGGAGGGACGTGAATCTCCCAATCATCGGGTCTAATCCCGAGCGGATCATAGGTCGGAACCTGGTCATCCGGTATAGGCATTGCTTCGAGCCGATCGAACAATCCATTTAAGAACGAACTGATGGAAGGGTGCGTGTCGCTGATACGAGTGGATTCTTCACATGGTGTCACGGTTCCAGAGTCATGCCGAAGCAGATCTACATTTCGTTCCCCCACGGGACCCAATGACTCGGATGGCAAAGCATCCAAACTTGTAGGTCTGTCTGCGAAGGTTGAGGGTTCCATAGGAACGAGTGTCCCCCGTGAATCAGCCACGAACTCTAGGGTTCCGAACTTGATACTCTGATGCGGGGGAAACCTTCCGATCTGGCCAGGACGGCTGATCGGGTTGTCTTGCGACAAGATGCCGTTGCCACCAGTGAAACTCTGATCGGGGGCGAAAGTCCCCTCGATGGAGATCTTGCCACCTACAACAAGGTGAGCCATCGATGCCTTCGGGGCTCACAGTGGAACTCCTCAATGAAAGCCCCAATGTCGGTGTGGAAACCGGTGGATCTCGGGTAGGGGGTCCCGAACTGTGAGACTAGGATCGATGGTAACAGGAGACGAAGGGGACACGAGTTTACCCAGATTCGGGCCCTCCTATGGAGGTAATACTCTACGTCCTACTTGATTGTATTTATGGTGTAAGAGATTACAGAGCTGATCTACCTCGAGATCGTCTGTCTAACCGTAGATGAGTTGCCCCCTATGCCCTAAAACACTTCGGCTTACATAGATCCCGGGGGTACCCTTTACATATGGTCGGTAACCTGCCGAATAGATAACTTCCCTAACTACAGCAAACAACTTGGATAACAGGTCTAGACTCTATGAAGCTTCCATCCTCGCATAGATGGTCCTCGATCCTCCGATTACTGCCTTGCGGCCCATATAGTCTGGCCCATGAATAATAGTCGGCTATCCGAGGACCCCCTAATCCAGGACTCCCTCAGGCGGTTGCACTATAAACCGGCTTGTCTATTTCAGCCTGGGTTTCTGGGGTTGGTGCAGGCTCGATGGGTAGAGTCCGCGGCATCACCCCCAAACATATTGTGCCACTTATGTCTGGAACCACTTTTTAAAACTCACCTACAAGTTCATGCGGGGATGTGCTGCCAACCTTGGCACAGATACTAGAGCGTGTAAAGAGGTGCTTCCGGTTCAGGTAAAGGCCCTGGATGTGGTGGTTGATTCATCGGGTCTCTCGGATGATGAGTAGCTACGGTGGTATGCCCTTGAGGCCGATTTGATGGACATCTACATGGGCGAGGAGCCCTTCTGGCAACGCCAAGGAGGCCAAAAGTGGCTCCTCCAAGGTGATGCTAATAACGCATACTTCTCGACGATTGCAATCGACCGTAGACGGACTTGTGCTATCGTGTATATCTAGGAGGGGACACCCTCCTGGAGCACCCGGAGGATATCCGACTGCACATTTACTCCTTCCTCAAGGAGCTTTTCTCGGCGACACCCCGTAGTGGGGTGTCGTTGGCCAACACCTTCAGGGCCCCTGACGAGAGAGTGTCGGAAGCGGAGAACACGACATTAACCCTCCCGTCCTTTGAAGAGGAGGTGGGCCAGCCTGTAGCCTCTACGAAGGTGAGCTTGGCTCTGGGCGCAGATGGGCTGCCTGTGGTCTTCTTCTAGAAGTTCTGGAACATTATCGAGCCGGTTATCATGCCAATGTTCCAAGAGTTTTATATTGGAACTTTTGACATGGCCCGGATTAACTTTGGAACGATATCCCTGATCCCCAATGTAGTGGGGGTGAGTGTTATTGCAATTTAGGCCCATCACAATAATAAATGTGCACGAACGCATATTCGCGAAAGTATGTGTGACCCGTCTGGCCCCTGTGGCAGAGTGGCTTGACCACCCGCTCCAGACGGCTTTTCTGAAGGGCCGGCAGATCCACGATGGGATCCTTGCCCTGCACGAGATTTCCCACGAGGTGCACACCCGCGGCCATATGGGTGTTTCCTCAAGCTGTACTTCCAAAAGGCATATGATCGACTGGACTGGTCCTTCTTGCGGTTGGTGCTTCACCGTCGGGGCTTTGATGACAGGTGGTGCTCTTGGATCATGTAGTTGGTCCAGTCTAGCAAAACGGCCATCAACACAATGGATAGGTGGGACCCTTTTCTCCTCCTCGGTTGGAGTAAAGTAGGGGCATCCGATCTCACCCCTCCTCGTCAACTTAGTTATGGATGTTTTTGCTTGGATTCTGGATAAAGCTCGGATGGTGGTTCATCTGAATTGGGTTTTTGGGAACCTGATCCATGGAGGAGGGGTGATCTACCTCCAATATGCGGATGACACCATAATCATGGTGGAAGGGTCACACCTGGACAATGTGAACCTTAAATTCCTCATGTTATGCTTCGAAGCAATGTCGGGACTCAACATCAATGTTGATAAAAGTGAGCGTTTTTCCCTTGGGTACGCACCGAAGGACCAACTTAGGCTTCCTAATAACATCAATTGCCCGCTAGCAGAGTTCCCCACAACTTACCTGGGGATGCCTGTGGTTGAGTCAAAAATCCTGACAACTGGGTCCGATCCCCTAGTTGGTCGGGTAGCCTCACGAGCTGAACCGTGGCAAGGTCGGTTTACCTCGAAGGGAAGTAAACGATCCTCATTAGTTCTAACCTAGAGAGTGTCCCCATTTTTATAATGGGGCTATACATCCTGCCGGAGAGCGTCCATAGCTCATTCAATAAGGAGCTCGCCAAGTTCTTTTGGCAGGCCGCTGACGGTCGTCAAAGTATCAGATGGTTAAGTGGGCAAATATTTTCCATCCCAAGGACCGTGGAGGATTGAGGATCATAGACTCCCACCTTATCAACAACACACATATGCTACGGTGGCTATGGCGCATCCTGCATAATGAGGGAGGATTGTGGCTCCAACTCATCTAGGCAAAATACCTATGAGGTAAGCCGCTTCTCGCTTTCTCTCGCATCGTCGGCTCCCAATTCTGGCACAATATCCAAAAGATAAAGAAGGAGATTTGAATAGAAATCTCATTCCATATCAGGAATGGGGAGGGGACCCAGTTTTGGCTAGATCCTTGGGCCAGGGATGAGCCTCTCAACGCAGAATTCCCAACTTTGTTCTCCATCTGCCTAGATCCTTCTCTTTGCGTGGCAGAAGAATTCCGACATGGGCATTAGGATATCAGTTTTAGACGTTCCTTTGGGCCAATAGAAATGTCTGAAAGGAACAGCCTGCTAGACGCCTTGCCACAATCTCTCCCGGACTATCTGGACATTGTGACTTGGCGTCTATCCCTGTCTAGGGATTTTTCGGTTAGTTTGGTCTACCAAGCCCTCTATCGTTCTCCTACCATATTGTGGCTCTCACCTCTATGGAAGGCCCCACTCCCCCTTCAAATCAATTTTTTGTGTGGCAGCTACTCCGCAACCACCTCCCCACTAGGACTATGTTCCTTAAGCGGCACGACCCAGGGGATGGCATGTGCCCGCTATGCGTAGTTCCGAAGATGGCAACCCACATTTTCTTTTCGTGCGTTGCGGCTAGGGTTCTGTGAGAATTTATTCATGAGGCCATGGGTCCCGACTGGGTGGCCCAGGACCTCGCGAAGTTCCTCCAAACTAGTGCCAACCAACCTGGGCGCCACCGCCGCCTATTCTGGTTGATCTTTGCTGCTATGGCGTGGACCCTATGGACGATGCGTTATAAGATGGTGATTGAGAGGATCTTCTTGATGAAAAATGTATGATTCCTTCTTCAAATTTATGGATTTTATGTAGCACTGCACCCCCTCTCTAGGCAACGAGACCAAGACCGTCTGGATGGCATGCTAGATCTGCTCCAGGCGACACGCGACAACTGGCTTCCCACTAGGAGCACTGCTGCCCACCACTAGGTGGCGTTTTTTATTTCTTTTACATTCTTTGGGCTGGACTATGTCAAGGCCCCGGCAACTATCGTGCACTAAACTTGTTTGTGATTCTTGCTTTATCTATAAGGCAGGGTGAAAGCCTATTTGGAGACGTTCACAAGAAAGCCACACCACCCGAAATTACACTTCCATCTCTGTTTTAAACCATGAGCTCTAGCACCTTTGCAAATTAAAACTTCCCTCCGTGAAGGGACTTTCTGTTTACTTTTATGTTATTTACTTTCCTTGTTGAGTCATCATCTTCTAATTAAAAGCGCTAGTCTTGAGAGCACTATTGTCATTTTTATTTATTGGGTCTAGTTAATGTTGGATGTTAGCGTGACTGGATCTCTCTGCTCGAACCTCAGAGATGCACTGCATTTATGTTTTGCGGTCTCAGAAAAGGCTAGCGAGATACCATGTTATCATATTATATCATGATTGTTTTGAAAAATTGTTGGCATCCACGATATCTTATTATTGCTTGCTAGTTTTTTATGTTATTGGCATGAGTAAATGTTAGACTTTATCATTGACATGCTTAGTTCATGATCTTTGTTGAAAACCTAAATACTGAGTTAAACATAAATATAAAAAAAGAGAACAAAAGAGTTTGTAAAAGTTTCTTTATCACTTTCAATTTTTCTGCTAAATTTCTTGAGGACAAGAAATGAGTTAAGCTTGGGGGAGTTGATACATCTCCAACATATCTACTTTTCCAAACAATTTTGCTCTTGTTTAGGACTCTAATTTGTGTGATTTGAATGGAACTAACCCAGACTGACGTTGTCTTCAGCAAAACTACCATGCTGCTATGTTTTGTGCAAAAATCAAAGTTCTTAGAATTGAAAGGAACTTTCTGGAGATTTTTTATTGAATATAAAAAAATACTCGAGCGAAGTTCCATCGAAGGGGGGCCACCAGATGCCCACGAGGCAACAGGGCGCACCCACCCCCTGAGCGCGCCACTTACCTTGTGCGGCCCACATGGCTATGATGACCCTAGTTCCAAGCCTATATATTCTCCAAGAAAATATAATAGAGAAGTTTTCATCGCATTCTACGAGATGAAGCCGCTGCCACCTGTTGTTCTTCCTCGGGTGTGTTAGTCTGGAGTCCGTTTGGAGCTCCGAAGAGGGGAATTCATCGCCATCGTCATAACTAACCCTTCTCAATCAACAATTCCATGATGCTCACCATTCGGAGTGAGTAATTCCTTCGTAGGCTTGTTTGTCGGTGATGGGATTGGATGAGATTTATCATGTAGTTGAGTTATTTTGATATGGATTGATCCCTAGTATCCACTATGTTCTGAGATTGATGTTGCTATGACTTTGCTATACTTAATGCTTGTCACTAAGGCCCGAGCGCCAAGATTTCAGACCTGACCCTATTATGTTTTCACGAATATGAGAGTGTTTTGGATTCTGTCTTGCAAGTTATATGCATGTATTATTGGTTATGTTCCAGAGACCCCAAGGTCACAATAATTGGGATCATCTCCCGTGATGACCGTAGTTTCAGGAGTTTGTGTATTCATCAAGTGTTAATGCTTTGTTTCGGTTCTCTATTAAAAGGAGGCCTTAATATCTCTTAGTTTTCATGTGGACCCCGCTACTATAAGCACGTATGAACATATACATAATACATGTCTACATTATATTGATGAATTGCAGCTAGTTCTGTGTCACTCTAGTATCTAACTGTTACATCATGAATGTCATCCAAATAAATTAGCCATCACTAATCCATGGCCTACACTTTTCGCTTATTAGTTTCCATTAAGTTACTTTTATTATTGCTGCCACTACAATCGATAGAACTTGTTGCTTTTTACTGTTCATATTGCTTTTGTTACTCTCCTACTAAAAACTTCATTACAAAATAACTTCCAAGTGTGGTTGAATTGACAACTCAACTACTAATATCAATAAATATTATTTGGCTCCCATTGTGTCGAATCAATAAAGTTGGGTGAAATACTATCCTCGAAGATTGTTGCGATCCCCTATACTTGTGGGTTATCAGCTGCCGATGTGGTGTAGCATCCCATCTGGTGCTATACTCTGGCGGAGTGGCTGAACGATGATAATGGACAAGTGCTATTAGCAATTAAGGGGGAAGAAAACGAGATAAGCTACGGGGGAGGGAGGGGATGATAGGGATGTAGAGTCATCGACTGTCAGGGTTTATCTAGATGGTCAGTAAGCATTGGGGTTTTGGGGGATTTCGCCGAGCAGAGTGAGAAGCTTGCGTTGTTCCCCACAGAAACTACGTGATTGTGTGGGAATGCACTCTCTGGCGCCTATTCAAACCAATCTGTGGCCAAATGAAATGCTAGTGTTGTGCTCAGCCATGCACTGGAATCCTTGGGGGCAATGCAGTGAAAAGACATGCGAGAGGAGGACGAAATGACATGCACACATGCTCTTAATAATAATAAAATGTTTGCGATTTTATTACGTAGAAAATGGACATTTTATACGTAGCGTGACGAATGATCGTTTTCCCACGATGTGATCTAAAATGCAACGTCGTTTCCGAGGACGCCGTCGGCTCACAATCGCCGGTCGGCATGTGTATGGCCAATCCATACATGTTCAACTTCTCTATGCATGTGGTTTCTCGCTGTTGAGGTGGTCGTTCGCACTTTGATTGCGTTCCTTCATGCGAGCTCTGTCGATGTCCCTCCGCACGCCCTGCCAGCTGTTGGTACTGGCATGTGGCTCCACCATGCAGCTATATGCGCGACATGTAGTTAGGCGCTGCAAAAACTACCATGTATACATGCCGAATTTCCATGTCGTCCGTCCCCCACCCATTTATTCCCATTACCATTTACCTTAATTCTTCAACCTTCCGATCGCGCCCCAAAACACAAGAATCACACCCACGATAATAAATACAGAAAGGATATTATGCGTGGCACCAATGTTAGCGCTTCCTGAGGCTGCCGAGGACGAGCGGTATTTCATTATTCATACCAAAGTGGACACCAACATAAGGTTGACGGACCTGTCGGTGGTTTACACAAAGAAACCAATATGGGTGGAGAACTCCATCCAACCCATGGAGCAGTTGGTAGATGAGGACAAGTACAAATTGGTCGGCTTCGACCTCGAGTACATCGGTGGTCGTGCCATGTATGATCAGAAGGTTGTCATAATCCAGATGTGTGTGCGCCATAATGTCCTCTCCAAGTTTGTAAACAACTCCGACGATAAGTTCGCTACGGTGGACACAACCAACAATGTAAAGGTGCTCAAGAACAGGGGCTTGGCCTGCTAGAAGCTTGTCGACAGCCAAAGCCAGTACAAGGTCTGGGGCAGCAAGAAGGATAAGGACTCCCTAGTTGAACTCTTCGTGGCCATCATCGACCCTTCCTACAAAAGGATGAGTCCAACCTGAATAAGTAGTTGGGGAACGTTGCATGGGAAACAAAATTTTCCTACGCTTCACCAAGATAAATCTAGGAGATGAGCATCTACAAGAGGAGAGATTGGATCCACATACCCTTGTAGATCGCTAAGCGAAAGCGTTAAGAAACGCGGTTGATGTAGTCGAACGTCTTTGCAATCAAAATCGCAAGTTGTCCCACGATCCAAGCACGATCTAGCATCGAACGGATGGCACCTCTACGTTCAACACACGTATAGCTTGATGACGCCTTGACCTCCTCGATCTATCGAGCGATGGTGTAGTAGATGAGTTCCGGCAGAACAACAACGTGGTGACGATGCTGGTGAAGAACTATCTCCGCAGGGTTTCGCCAAGCACAACAGGAACTATGATGGAGGATAAACTAGAGGGGACGGGGTTTTCGGCACATGTCTTGGGGAATTCTTGATGTGCTCCGGGTGCTAGCCCTGCAGCTTCGAGAACTATGTAGACATGATCGAGACACCTCTATGGTTAATAACTAATAGCGGTACCTAGATGCCCATATTGGCTCCTAAATATTCTTCGAAGATCTTTATCGGTTGAACCTCTATCTCAAGGATTTAGTTAATCCCGTACGTTGTTCCCTTTGTCTATCGATATGTTACTTGCTTGAGATTCAATAGTTGGTATCTCCATACCTTGTTCAATCTCGTTAGCGGCAAGTCTCTTTACTCGTTCCGTAATACAAGATCTCGTGGCTAACACATCAGTCACTTTGCTTGGAAGGCTAGTTGTGATGTTGTATTACCGAGTGGATCCTGAGATACCTCTCGATCACATGGAGTAATATATCCCGGTCTTGATCCATGCCCACTCAACAGACACCTTTGGAGATACCTATAGAGCATCTCTATAGTCACCCAGTTACGTTACGATGTTTGATACACACAAGGTATTCCTTCGGTGTCAGTGAGTTGCATGATCTCATGTTCATAGGAACAGATACTTGACATGCAAAAAAATATAGAAATAAACTTACTCGATCATACGCTATGTTTATAGTTTGGGTCTTGTCCAACACATCATTCTCCTAATGACGTGATCCCATTATCAAATGACATCTCATGTCTATGGCTAGGAAACCTCAACCATCTTTGATCGACGAGCTAGTCTATTAGATGCATACTAGGGACATGGTGCTGTCTATGTGTCCACCCATGTATCGAGTTACCAATCAATATAATTCTAGCATGGATAATGAAATATTATCATGAACAAGGAAATATGATAATAACTAATTTATTATTGCGGCTAGAGCATATCTCCAACATTCTCCCACTTGCACTAGATTCAATAATATAGCTCACATCATCATGTGATTTATATTGTTTTGAATCCCACACCCAATGAGTTCTAGGGTTCGATTATGTTTTGCATGTGAGAGAGGTTTTAGTCAATGGGTCTGCGACTTTTAGATTTGTGTGTACTTTGCGAATCTCTATGTTATACGGTAGATATTGCTACCATGCTCCACTTGGAGCTATTCCAAATGGCTGTTCCACTATACATATCCGTATTGCTACTAAGAGTCATTCAGATTGGTGGTAAATCTTTCATCAACGTAACCTTTTACGACGAACACTTTATCACCTCCTAATCAAGAAATATTTCTTTAGTCCTCTAGTTACTAAGGATAATTTTGACCGCTCTCCAGTGATCCACTCTTGGATCACTCTTGTACCCCTTGACAGACTCATGGCAAGGCACACACAGGTTCAGCACATAGCATGGCATACTATATAGAGCCTATGGCTAAGGCATAGGGGACGACCTTCGTCCTTTCTCTTTCTTCAGCCGTGGTCGAGCTTTGAGTCTTCCTCAAATTCACACCTTACAAATCAGGCAGCAATTCCTTCTTTGACTCATCCATTTTAAACTCTTTCAAAATCTTGTCAAGATATGTACTCATTGAAGGTCTTATCAAGTGTCTTGATCTATCTCTATAGATCTCGATGCCCAACAATTAAGTAGCTTTATCCAGGTCTTCCTTTGAAAAACTCTTTTCAAACAACCATTTGTGCATTCCCAAAATTATACATTATTTCCGATCAACAATATATCAACCACATATACTTATCAGAAATTCTATAGTACTCCCACTCACTTTCTTGTAAATACAAGTTTCTCATTAACTTTGTATAAACCCAAAAAAATTGATCACCTCATAAAGCGTATATTCCAACTCCTAGATGCTTGCTCCAGCCCATAGAAGGATCACTGGAGCTTGTGTACATTTTAGAATCCTTAGGACTAACAAAAGCTTCTGGTTGTATCATATACAACCTTTCCTCAAGGAACTGTTAAGGAAACGATGCTTTGACATCCATCTGCCAGATTTCATAATTGAAAAATGCATAAACTACTAACATAATTCCAATAGACTTTAGCATTACTACGGGTGAGAAAGTTTGATCATAGTCAACTCCTTGAACTATGTCGGGAACTTCTTTGCGACAAGTCAAGCCTTTAAAAATGGTGACATTTACCATCAGTGTATGTCTTCTTCTGGAAGGTCCATTTGTACTCAATGACCTGTCGTTCAATGGGCAAGTCTACGAAAGTCCATACTTGGTTTTCATACATGGATCCTTTCTTGGATTTCATAGCTCCTAGCTATTTGTCGGAATCCAGGCCCACCATCGCTTCTTCATAGCTCGTAGGTTCACTGTTGTCTAATAACATGACCTCCAAGACTTGATTGACGTACCACTCAGGGGCGGTACGAGTCCTTGTCGACCTACGAGGTTCGGTAGTAACTTGATATGAAGCTTCTTGATCATCATCATTTTCTTCCTCTTCACTTGGTGTAGGCATCACAGAAACACCTTTCTGTGTCATACTACTATCCAACTGAGTGGCGGTTCAACAACCATATCAAGTTCTACTTTCCTCCCACTCAATTCTTTCGAGAGAAACTCTTTCTCGAGAAAGGACCCTTTTAGAAACAAACACTTTGCCCACGGATCTAAGATAGAAGGTATACCCAACTGTTTCCTTAGGGTATCCTATGAAGATGTACTTTTCTGCTTTGGATTTGAGCTTATCAGACATAAGCGTTGCATTCCCAAACTCTGATAAATGACAGACTAGGTTTCTGCCAAACCATAATTCATACGGTGTCATCTCAACGGATTTAGATGGTGCCCTATTTAAAGCGAATGTAGTTGTCTCTAATGCATAACCCCATAACTATAGTGGCAAAACGATAAGTGACATCATAGTACGCACCATATCCAATAGAGCATGACTACGACGTTCGAAGACACCATCACACTATGGAGTTCCACATGGCGTGAGTCGTGGAACAACTTCTACATTGTATTAAGTTGTATACCAAACTCATAACTAAGATATTCAGCTCCACGATCATATCGTAGACATTTTATCTTCTTGTCATGATGATCTCAAACTTCACTATGAATTTGCTTGAACTTTTCAAACGTTTCAGACTTTTGTTTCATTAAGTAAATGTACCCACATCCACTCAAATCGTCAATGAAAGGAATAAAATAACAACATCCACCGCATGTTGCAACACTCATTGGACCGCATACATCAACATGTATTATTTCCAATAAGTCACTTGGCTGCTCCATCATACCGAAAAACGTGGTCTTAGTCATCTTGCCCATGAGGCATGGTCCGCATGTCCCAACCGATTCAAAACCGAATGAGTCCAAAGATCCATCAGCATGGAGTTTCTTCATGCGCTTTACACCAATATGACATTTAGCGACAGTGCCGCAAGTATGTGATATTATCATTATTAACTTTGCGTCTTTTGGCATCAATATTATGAACATGTGTATCACTATGATCAAGATTCAATAAACCATTCTCATTGGGTGCATAACCATTGAAGGTATTATTCATGTAAACAGAATAACCATTATTCTCTAACTTAAATGAAGAATCGTATTACAATAAAAACGATCTAACCATGTTCATGCTCAACGCAAACACCAAATAACATTTATTTAGGTTCATCACTAATCCCGAAGGTAGAGAGAACGTGTGATGGTGATCACATCAACCTTGGAAACACTTCCAACACACATCGTCACCTTGCCCTTAGCTAGTCTCCGATTATTCCGTAGCTTTTATTTCGAGTTACCAACATTTAGCAACTGAACCAGTATCTAATACCCAGGTGCTACTAGGAATACTAGTAAGGTACACATGAATAAAACGTATATCAAATATACTTCTCTTCACGTTTCCGGCCTTCTTATCTACCAAGTATCTATGGTAGTTCCGCTTCAGCGACCGTTCTCCTCATAATAGAAGCACTCAGTCTCGGGTTTCGGTTCAACCATGGGTTTCTTAGGTGGAGCAGCAACTGGCTTGCCATTCTTGAAGTTTTCCCTTATTGCCCTTGCCCTTCTTGAAACTAGTGGTTTTACTAACCATCAACACTTGATGCTCCTTCTTGATTTCTATCTTCTTGGTTTCAAACATCGCGAACAGCTCAGGGATCATCTTCTCCATCCCTGGCATGTTATAGTTCATCACAAAGCTCTAGCAGCTTGGTGGCAGTGACTTGGAGAATTATATCAATCACTATCTTATCTACAAGATCAACTCCCACTCGATTCAAGTCATTGTAGAACCTAGCCAATCTAAGTACATGCTCACTAATTGAGCTATTCTCCTTCATCTTGCAGGCAAATAATCTTGTTTCAGGTCTCATACCCCTCAACAAGGGCATGATCCTGAAATTTCAGTTCCAGCTCTTGGAACATCTCATATGCTTCATGACGTTCAAAACGTCTTCGGAGCCTCAATTCTAAGACATAATGCATGATGCACTGAACTATCAAGTGGTCATCACAACATGTCTATCAGATGTTCACAACATCCACAGATGGCTCTAGAGGGGTTGGTGCACCGAGCGGTGCATCAAAGAAACAAGCCTTCTATGCAGCAGTGAGGACAATCCTCAGTTTATGGACCTAGTCCGCGTAATTGCTACCATCATCTTTCAACTCTACTTCCTCTAGGAGCATATTAAAAACACAGGGGAGCTATGATATCGCCTGAAGCTACGTCGGTATTTTCCCAAAGAGGAAGGGATGATGCAGCATAGCGGCGGTAGGTATTTCCCTCAGATATGAAACCAAGGTTATAGAACCAGTAGGAGAACCAAGCAACACAACATAAACAACCCTTGCACACAAATAACAAATACTCGCAACCCGACGTGTTAAAGGGGTTGTCAATCCCTTTTGGGTAACGGCGCCAGAAAGGCACGTGGACGGGAGAAACTTGTAAATGTTGATAGATCGAACGCCAAATAAAATAAACTACAGCAAGGTATTTTTGGGTTTTCGGAAATATAGATCTGAAAATAAATGCAAGAGAAAAGTAGATCGCAAAGGCAAATAATATGAGAAAGAGACCCGGGGGTCGTAGGTTTCGCGAGTGGCTTCTCTCAAGAACAATAGAAAACGGTGGGTGAACAAATTACTGTTGGGAAATTGATAGAACTTCGAATACTCATGATGATATCCAGGTAATGATCATTACATAGGCATCACGTCCAAGATTAGTAGACCGACTCCTGCCTGCATCTACTACTATTAATGCACACATCGACCGCTATCCAGCATGCATCTAGTGTATTAAGTTCATGGAGAAACGGAGTAATGCAATAAGAACGATGACATGATGTAGACAAGATCTATCTATGTAGATATAGACCCCATCGTTTTATCCTTAGTAGCAATGATACATATGTGTCGTTTCCCTTTCTGTCACTGGGATCAAGCATCGTAAGATCGAACCCACTACAAAGCACCTCTTCCCATTACAAGATAAATAGATCAAGTTGGCCAAACAAAACCCAAATGTCGGAGAAGAAATATGAGGCTATAAGCAATAATGCATATAAGAGATCAAAGAAACTCAAATAACTTTCATGGACATAAACAGATAGATCTGATCATAAACTCAAAGTTCATCGATCCCAACAAAACACACCGCAAAAGTGTTACATCATATGGATCTCCAAGAGACCATTGTATTGAGAATTCAGCAAGAGAGAGAAAGCCATCTAGCTACTAACTACGGACCCGAAGGTCTACAAAGAACTACTCACGCATCATCGGCGAGGCACCAATGGAGATGGTGAACCCCATCCGAGATGGTGTCTAGATTGGATCTGGTGGTTCTGGACTCTGCTACGGTTGGATGAATATTTCGTCTGTTGACCTAGGGTTTCAGGAATATTGGGGTATTTATAGAGCAACGAGGCAGTCCGAGGGGCACCCGAGGTGGGCACAACCCACCAGGGCACGCTTGGGCCTCCTAGCGCGCCCTGGTGGCTTGAGCCCCCCTCGGGGCCCCTAGGCACAAACAGGGCCCGTTGTGTTCCTTCTGGCCCATAAAAATCATCGTGAAGTTTCGTGGCATATGGACTTCGTCTGGTATTGATTTTTTGCGATGTCAAAAAACATGGAAAAAATAGCAACTGGCACTTGGCACTATGTCAATAGGTTAGTACCAAAAAATGATATAAAATAAATATAAAATGATTATAAAACATCCAAGATTGATAATATAATAGCATGGAACAATTAAAAATTATAGATACGTTGGAGATGTATCAGCATCCCCAAGCTTAACTCCTACTCGTCCTCGAGTAGGTAAGTGATAAAAACATAATTTTTGATGTGGAATGTTGCCTAAATTGTCATATCATATTGTTTTTCTTATAGCATGGACATTTGGACTTTTAGTTGTTCAAAGCAATAGTCTAGTTTTGACATAATAATTTTGATACTCAAGCTTATCAACAAGCAACCATGTCTTTCAAAACATCAATGCTAAAATAAGTTATCCCTAGCCCATCATGCTCAAACATTGATCCATTCATGAAACACACTCGAATATTAGCTACACCCAATACTTAAGTACGATAATATTTCCTCCTAGTTGGTGCTTTGGTAAGAGAAGATGGAGACTCAAATTCAAAAATAAAAATTGCATAAAGTAAAAGAAAGGCCCTTCGTAGAGGGAAGTAGGGATTTGTAGAGGTGCTAGAGCTCAAAGCGAAAATCTTAGAGATAAAAACATTTTGGGAGGTGTATCCATCCCACCAACAAAAATGACTTAGAGTTCCCAACACTTTCCATGCTAGATATATCATAGGCGGTTCTCAAATAGAAAATAATGTTTATTCCTTTTTCCACCATACTTTCACTTTCCATGGCTAACCGTATCACGGGTGCCCTCCATACCAACACTTTCCAAGGAATTTATTATTTGACAACATAAAGTAAATTCATTTTTGCATTTCGGAACTAGGCTTCCCTAATACCTTCGCCTTACTCTCGTGCAATGACAAGTGAATAAACACTCATCGTGAGAATAACACATCTAGCATGGAAAATATTAGCCACCCCTCACCGCTCCGCAAGCGAAATAAACACACAAAAGAGAAGTTTATTTTGAAAACTAAAGATGGCACATACGAATTTGCTTAGAACAGCACGGCAATACCGCATATAGGTAGGTATAGTGGACTCATGTGGCAAAAACTATGTTTAAGGATTTGGATGCACAAGTAGAGCTCATACTTGGTGAAAAATGAAGGCTAGCGAAAGATTGAGAAGCGACCAACCAAGAAACAGATAATCTCATAAGCAAGGATTAACAATAAATAACACCGAATAATGCACCACAAGTAGGATATAATTTCATTGCATGACTATTGAGTTTCATACTTGCATTGGGAATCACAAACCTTAACACCAATATTCTTACTAAAGCATAATTACTCATCAACATAACTCACATATCACATCATCATATCTCAAAACGATTCCTAAGATTCAAGTTTATTTTGTCCAATGATCTTCATGAAAGTTTTTATTATATCCTTCTTCGATATCTATCACTTTGGGACTAATTTTCATGTGTTGCTTTTCATAAGCTCAAACAAATATAAGTGAAGATCAAGAGCATAATTTTTCTTTTTTCTCTCAAAATAATTTAAGTGAAGCAAGAGAGGATTTGTTGAAAATTTTACTAACTCTCAAATAAATCTAAGTGAAGTAAGAGATCATTTCTTCAAAAATACTAAGCACACCGTGCTCAAGAAGATATAAGTGAAGCACTAGAGCAAGTTCATTGCTCAAAAAAATTAAGTGAAGGATAGAGAGTAATTCTAACAAGTCATGACATCATTTTGGCTCTCTCAAATAGGTGTGTCAAGAAAGGGTTCAAAACTTAAAAAACAAAATAAAACAAGAAAATACTCATATCATACAAGGTGCTCCAAGCAAAACACATATCATGAAAAATATAATTTCGAGTAAAATACCGATGATCGTTGGAAGAAAGCAGGGATACCACTTGGTGGCATCCCCAAGCTAAGTTTGTTGATCATTTTTGGATAATATCTTGGGATGTCGGGGCATCCCCAAGCTTAGGCTCTTCCATCCTTCCTTCATCCATCGTAAGATAACCCAAAACTTGAAAACTTCAATCACACAAAATTCAACAAAACCTTCCTGAGATCCGTTAGTATAAGAAAATTAAATCACTAATATAAGTACTGTATTAAAACAATTCATATTTTGTTATAGAATTATAACTACTGTATTCCAACTTTTCTATGGCAAAAACTCATCAAAGAAAACCACAGAGCCATCAAAATAAGCACATAACAAAAAGAAAACAGAATCTGTCAAAACAGAACAGTCTATAGTAATCTGATTTGTTCGAATACTTATGCAACTCAGAAAATTCTGAAAACTTAGGAAAACGTGAGCAATTTGTATATAAATCTTCTATAAAAAATTCAGATCAAAATCACGTTTATGTGATTTACTAAAACTGTTTTCGTGAGCGCATAAGTTTCTGTTTTTCAGCAGCAAGATCAAACAACTGTCACCCAAGAAGATCCTAAAGGCTTTACTTGGCACAAACACTAATTAAAACAAAAAACACAATAATAACAGTAGAATAATTGTGTAAAATCTCAAGAACAAAAATAAAAAAGAAAAAATAAATTTTATTCATTGGGTTGCCTCCCAACAAGTGCTATTGTTTTAAGCCCTTAGCTAGGCATAAAGCAAGGATCTAAGTTTTGTCATCTTTGTCCAACTCTTCAACGATTTAGGATAAATATTTTCAATACCAATACCCCTAGTAATAAATTGAAAGAATTTATTCTTGCGAAAAGGATCTCTTATCACTTCAACAAAATCCGGGTGAATACTAATCATTTTAAGATCTCCTTTATTATTGTTACTAGAGGTTGTACCCTTGTTCTTGGATCTATCCCACTTTACGGGAGTTTTCTTGATAGTTTTAGAGGAAGCAAAAGCCATTCTTAGATTACTAAAGATTTCTTCCAATTTATCAATGCGAGACGGACTTTCTTTTATTCTTTCATGGTTTATGGTGCCCTTATCTTTTAACAACTTAAAAATATCTCCCACTTTTGACCCAATATTAGTGGAAAAATTATGCAACTTTTTATCTATAATTTCCATATGATCTTCGGTGAGCATTTTCTTCTCAATAGCATCTAGTGTTTCCATAACATGCTCAAGAGTCAAAGTTGTTTCATTAATCATGAGAGGTGGTGATCCCACTAAATTACCCATAGCATTAAAAGCATCAAGAGAGGGTCACATCAAGAAATTTCCACCGGTAATTATATCAAGGATGAATCTATACCAAGTGGTGATGTCAACATAAAAACAACGAAGAAGAACAACGGTAGATTGCTTATGGATAGATCTATTATGAGCATTGCAAATTCTATACCAAGCGTATTTTAAAGTTTATCCTCCCCTTTGTTTAAAGTTGAGAACCTCAATCTCGGGAGTGCAAGCGTTAAAGGAAGAACTATCCATAGTAACGGCAAGCAAGGTTGCACACAAAAACAGATCCGGCAAGAAAACGACGAACGAAAAAAAAAGACGAATAAAACGGAAAAATTTTGTGAAGTGGGGGGAGGAAAACGAGAGGCAAATGGCAAATAATATATATTGCAAGGAGATGAGATTTGGGATTAGCAACCTGGTGTATGTTGAAGATCCTCCCGGGCAACGGCACCAGAAATTCCTTTTGATGTTGCTTGAAGCTATGTCGGAATTTCCCCAAAGAGGAAGGGATGATGCAGCACAGCAGCGGTAGTTATTTCCCTCATATATAAAACCAAGGTTATCGAACCAATAGGAGAACCAAGCAACACAACGTAAACAGCCCCTACACACAAATAACAAATACTCGCAACCTGACGTGTTAAAGGGGTTGTCAATCCCTTTCGGGTAACGGCGCTAGAAAGGCACGTGGACGGGAGAAAGTTGTAAATGTTGATAGATCGAACGCCAAATAAAATAAAGTGCAGCAAGGTATTTTTGGGTTTTTGGAAATATAGATCTGAAAATAAATGCAAGAGAAAAGTAGATCGCAAAGACAAATAATATGAGAAAGAGACCCAGGGGCCTTAGGTTTCACTAGTGGCTCCACTCGAGAAAAATAGCAAACGGTGGGTGAAAAAATTACTGTTGGGCAATTGATAGAACTTCAAATACTCATGACAATATCCAGGCAATGATCATTACATAGGCATCATGTCCAAGATTAGTAGACCGACTCTTGCGTGCATCTACTATTATTACTCCACACATCAACCGCTATCCAGCATACATCTAGTGTATTAAGTTCATGGAGATACGGAGTAATGCAATAAGAACGATGACATGATGTAGAAAAGATCTATATATGTAGAGATAGACCCCATCGTTTTATCCTTAGTAGCAACGATACATACGTGTCGTTTCCCTTTCTGTCACTGGGATCAAGCACCGTAAGATCGAACCCACTACAAAGCACCTCTTCCCATTGCAAGATAAATAGATCAAGTTGGCCAAACAAAACCCAAATATAGGAGAAGAAATATGATGCTATAAGAAATCATGCATATAAGATATCAAAGAAACTCAAATAACTTTCATGGATATAAAAAGATAGATCTGATCATAAACTCAAAGTTCATCGATCCCAACAAACACACCGCAAAAGAGTTACATCATATGGATATCCAAGAGACCATTGTATTGAGAATTCAGCGAGAGAGAGAAAGCCATCTAGCTACTGCTTATGGACCCGAAGGTCTACAAAGAACTACTCATGCATCATTGGAGAGGCACCAATGAAGGTGGTGAACCCCATCCGAGATGGTGTCTAGATTGGATCTGGTGGTTCTGGACTCTGCAGAGGCTGGATGAATATTTTGTCTGTTGCCCTAGGGTTTCTGGAATATTGGGATATTTATAGAGCAAAGAGGCGGTCCGAGGGGCACCCGACATGGGCACAACCCACCAGGGCGCGCCCGGGCACGCCCTGGTGGGTTGTGCCCTCTCGGGGCACCCCCCCAGGTGCACCCAGGGCCCGTTGTGTTCCTTCTGGCCCATAAAAAATCATTGTGAAGTTTCGTGGCATTTGGACTTCTTCTGGTATTGATTTTCTGTGATGTAAAAAACATGGAAAAGACAGCAACTGGCACTTGGCACTATGTTAATAGGTTAGTACCAAAAAATGATATAAAATGACTATAAAATGACTATAAAACATCCAAGATTGATAATATAACAGCATGGAACAATCAAAAATTGTAGATACATTGGAGACGTATCAAGCTACAGCGCGAGCTATTGATCTACAATATAATTTTGCAAAGACAAGTTTAGACTATGTTCATGATAAGGAGTTTAGTTAATCATATTACTTAAAAACTTCCACTCAAATTGACATCCCTCCGGTCATTTGAGTGCTACATGATCCATATTCACCAACCCAAGTCCGATCATCATGTGAGATGACGTGGTGTCAATGGTGCACATCTCCATGTTGATCATATCTACTATATGACTCATGTTCGACCTTTCGGTATCTTGTGTTCCGAGGTCATGTCTGTACACACTAGGATCGTCAAGTATAACCCGAGTGTTCTGCACATGCAACACTAGCTTGCACCCATTGTATGTGAACGTAGAGTCTATCACACCCGAGCATCACTTGGTGTCTCGAAACGACGAACTTCCGCAACGGTGCACACTCGGTGAGAACATAATTTTATCTTGAAATTTTAGTGAGGGATCACCTTATAATGCTACTATCTCCCTAAGCAAAATAAGATGCATAAAAGGATTAACATCACATACAAATCATAAGTGACATGATATGGCCATGAACTTCTGCTTTTCATCTCCATCTCCAAAGCACCGGCATGATCTTCATCGTCACCGGCATAACACCATGATATCCATCATCATGATCTCCATCATTGTGTTGCCATCGGGGTTGTCGCACCCACCATGCTTCTACTACTATTGCTACCACTTAGCGATAAATTAACAAATTATATGGAGCTTAATGATTGACATGCAGGTCATACAATAATTAAATACACCCCTATGGCTTGTACTCATCGACATGCAAGTCGTGATATTCTATACAAAACATGAACATCTCATACATCACATATATCTCATCATGTTATTGGCCACATCACATCACAACATACCCTGCAAAAATGAGATAGATGTCCTCTAACTATTGTTGCATGTTTTACGTGTCTGCGACAGGTATCTAGCAAGAACAATTCTTATTTACGAAAAACTACAACGGAGGACCGCCTTTGTCGAATTCGATACAACTAGAGTAGGAGAGACAGACACCTGCCAACCATCTTTATGCAACAAAGTCACATGTCAGTCGATGGAACCGGTCTCTTGTAAGCGTACGAGTAAGGTTGGTCCGGGCCGCTTCATCCCACAATACCAGTGAATCAAGAAAAGACCAAGGGAGGAAGCAATCTGAGCATCAACGCCATAAACTCCTTTGTGTTCTACTCATGATCTCATCTACGCATAGACCTAGCTCATGATGCCACTATTGGGGAATGTTTCATGGGAAACAAAAAAATTCCTATGCTTCACCAATATCAATCTAGGAGATGAGCATCTACGAGAGGAGAGATCGGATCCACATACCCTTGTAGATCGCTAAGCCGAAGCGTTAAGAAATGTGGTTGATGTAGTCGAACGTCTTCGCGGTCCAAATCGCAAGTCGTCCCGTGATCCAATCACAATGCAGCACCGAACGGATGGCACTGCCGCATTCAACACACATACAACTCGATGACGCCTTCACCTCCTCGATCTGGCGAGCGATGATGAAGTAGCACGACGACATGGTGACGATGGTGGTGAAGAACAATCTCCGTAGGGCTTCGCCAAGCGCAACGAAACTATGATGAAAGATAAACTAGAGGGTACGGGGTTGCTGGCACACGGATTGAGGAATTCTTGATGGGTTCCAAGTGCTAACCCTGCCCCTCTATTTATATGTTGAGCCCTGGGGTCGAAACTTGGAGAAAGAGCCTCCTCAAATTTAGTTTGGCCCGCGAGGCAAGAGTCCTCCTCAGACTCTAGGACCAGACGCTAGGGTCCTCGATGTCTGGCCCCAAACGCCAGGGTTCCTGGTGTCTGGTCCCTAGACTCCGCAAAACTCCTTTTGCAACTCCCTAAAGCCTCGTGGGCTTTACCCCTTGGCCCAAAGAAAGTGTTCTTGTACCCGAACATTTCGACGAACATCATAAACCCCTTCCAGTGAATTCCGGAGACCAAACACTTTTATCCCATATATCAATCTTTACCTCTGGACTCTTCCAGAGCTCATCGTCAAGTATGGGATCTCATGTGGGACTCCGAACAACCTTCGGTCACCAATATAACAACTCACTATACTTATATCGTCACCAAACTTTAAGTGTGTAGACCGTGTGGGTTTGAGAACTATGTAGACATGATCGAGACACCTATATGGTCAATAACCAATAGCGGGACCTGGATGCCCATATTGGCTCCTACATATTCTACGAATATCTTTATCAGTTGAACCTGTATGTCAAGGATTTAGTTAATCCCGTGCGTTGTTCCCTTCGCTTATCGATATGTTACTTGCCCAAGATTCCATCGTTGGTATGTCCATACCTAGTTCAATCTCGTTACCGGCAAGTCTCTTTACTCGTTTCGTAATACAAGATCCTGTCTCTAACACTTTAGTCACTTTGCTTTCAAGGCTTGTTGTGATGTTGTATTACCGAGTGGGCCCTGAGATACCTCTTCGTCACACGGAGTAACAAATCCCAGTCTTGATGCATGTCCACTCAACTAACACCTTTGGAGATACCTGTAGAGCTTCTTTATGGTCACCTAGTTATGTTGTGACGTTTGATACACACAAGGTATTCCTTCGGTGTTTGTGAGTTTCATGATCTCATGGTCATAGGAACAAATACTTGACATGCAGAAAACTATAGCAATAAACTGACACGATCATTTGCTATTTTTATAGTTTGGGTCTTGGCCATCACATCATTCTCCTAATGATGTGATCCTGTTATGAAATGACATCTCATGTCTATGGCTAGGAAACCTTGACCATCTTTGATCAACGAGCTAGTCTACTAGAGGCATACTAGGGACATGGTGTTGTCTATGTATCCACACATGTATGTGAGTTTCCGATCAATACAATGCTAGCATGGATAATGAACGATTATCATGAACAAGGAAATATGATAATAACTAATTTATTGTTGCCTCTAGATCATATTTCCAACATAAGCCTTCCTGGATGGGGCATGAGTGAAGAGATTTGATGAAGATCACGTCAAGTACGCGCCCAAGGATGTGTACACAAGCTACGAGATGTACATGCGGATCCTTGACATGAGGAAGTACCTCCGCCCTGCAAACAACGAGGGATCAAGCTACAAGCAGCAGTGGTGGCAAGCGTCACCACAATAAATAAAAGATTTGATGATCGTTATTACTACTTTAGTACCCATGTAATTGTTTATTGAGGTGGGAAAATGTTATCTATAGTGAGTTATGTAATTGGATGCTTATTTTGGCTATGCAATCATGTTGTTTTAAGTATATACGTTGTTGTTATGCCGACAGAGTATAGATGTTGTGCAGATAGAGCAAATCACACCACATAGATTAGACTAAGGAACATGTTGGTGATGATTTCAACAATCACATGCAATTCTTTACTGATAACCCACAAGTATAGTGGGTCGTGAAAGTCTTCAAGGGTATTATTTCACCCATATTTAATGATGACACAAGGGGTGCCAAAGGATATTTATGATCATTAGTTGTTGAGTTGTCAATTCAACCACACTTGGAAGGTATCTTTATGCAACAAAGTGTTTAGTATCATAGTAGTTTGATAGTTTTGATAGCAACGGTAGCAGTAGTAATAGTGAAAGTAGTAGTTTTCTAGTGATTATAAAAGCAGTAGCAACAATAGTAACTGAGGAAGACGATATAAGTGATACATAGGTAATGAATTAGTGATGGATAATTGTATGGATGACATTCATTATGTAACAGTTACAACCTAGAGTAACACAGAACTAGCTCCAATTCACCAATTTAATGTAGGCGTGTATTATGTATATAGTCATACGTGCTTATAATAAAACTTGCATGGCATCTTTTGTCCTACCCTCCCATTGCAGCGGGCTGCATAAGGAAATCTAAGGGATGTTAAGGCCTTCTTTTAGTAGAGAATTTGAACAAAGCATTAGCACATAGTTCATACATGAACTCCTCATCTATGATCATCCTGAAAGAATCCCAATTCTTGTCAACTTGGGGTACGAGGATCATAACACATAGTAGGTGCGTATAACTTGCAATATAGGGTCCAAAACACTCTCATATTCATGGAAACACAATACGTTCAGATCAAAAATCATGACACTCGGGCCCAAGTGACAACAATTAAGTATAGCAAAGTCATAGCAACATCAATCTTAGGACATAGTGGATACTAATGATCAAGCCCTAACAAATTGACTCGGTTACATGACAAATACCATACAACTCCATCATCGTCAAGCAAGCCTACGAAGGAATTACTCACTCCCAGTGGTGAGCATCATGGAATTGTTGATGGATAAGGGTTGTTGTTGATACCGATGATGATGATGATGACGACGACGATGACGATGATGATGATGATGATGATGACGACGACGACGATGATGATGATGATGATGATGGCAAGAAATCCCCCTCTCTGGAGCCCAAATCGAACTCCAGATCTGCCCTCTAGCTGAAGAACGGGAGGTGGAGGTGGCTCCATATTGTAAAACGGGATGATTCCTCCTATATTTTTCTAGACGAGACAAAGCTTATATGACCAGAGATAGGAAAAATGGAGTCTACAGGGCCACAAGCTAAGGTGACCCCCTCTAGTATCTCGTTTCACCATTATTTTTTTTATATTCCAGAAAAATTCTTTGTAAATTTTAATCCAATTTTGAGAACTTTTAATTCTGCACAAAACCACCACAAAGGTAATTGTACTGAAAACAATTCCAATCGGGGTTGGTTTCATTAAAATCATGAAAATTAGATTCCAAACAAAGAGAAAAAGTGTTTCGAAAAGTGGATACGTTTAGGGCATATCAACTCCCACACGCTTAACTCATTGCTTGTCCTCAAGCAAGATAAAACCTAGAAATCATATTTACTGATATCAATGGCATAATCAACTAGCAAGCAATAACAACATATCTCAAATACCAACACTTTGTCAAAACAACTATCAAGCAATATGATAAAATGGTATATTGCTAGCCCTTTTCGAGATCGGAAAACCTAAATGCAGAGCACCTCCGAAGTTCAGGCAGCGACTAAACATTGTAATTCAGGGTAGAGGAGATCGAGCCATGCTCACATCCAACATTAACTAGACCCAATGTATAAAAATGACAATAGTGTTGTCAGGATTGGTGCTTTGAATGAGAAGATGGTGCCTCAAATAATAAAAAGAAAATAACACATACGTAAATAATATTAAAGTAAATTGGATGCCCTTCGCAGAGGGAAGTGGTGATTTATAGAGGTGCTAGAGCTCAAAGTTTAAAACGGGGATGGATATAATTGGGGTGGTGTGCTTTTCCTGTCAATGTCATGAAACATGATTTCCGTATCTTCCATGCTAAACACATTAATAGAGTTTCCCAAAAATAATGAATTTTTTACTCCCCCTCCACCATTCAAACACTTTCCATGGCTAGCCGTATCCATGATGCCCTCCAAACAATCAACTTTCTAGGGGAGTTCATGATTTATTTTTCTATTATTTAGGGTTGGGCATCCTTTTTTACTAGACTCTCTCTTGCAAGACGAGCGAATAAATTCTCGTTGTGAGAATAATCTATTGGGTTCTACTGTTGGTGCATCGCATGCGAATTAAAATTTCCTATGCGTAGAACAACCAAGAACATGCTAGGGAGATGGATCACAGATTGTTACCACTAGACACGCAGTGTCGCGCAGTGGTAGTAGAGTTGGAGCAGCGCGTTTGTGTGGTCCATCTCTTCCTCATCCGATCTCCCTCGAACAGCCGTTGTGATCTCCCTCGAACAGTCAGTTGCCGGAAGCCACGTACAGGTTCGCCGAAGCGGCACAAGTGCACCGCCTCTAATGGTATGCACACGTGCAGGAGGAACACCCGTGCGGCAGACTGCTAGGTCCGATCACACGGTCGGTGGTGGTGACTAGAGGTGGCTAGGTGCAACTCATGCAAAGCCCTAATGATGGCACCGAAGTGATCAACCAGATGGGTGTTCCGAACCTCCACTATATATAGGCATCCGACACGGGCTCAACTTGTTGGAAATATGCCCTAGAGGCAATAAATAAAGTGTTTATTATTATATTTCCTTGTTCATGATAATCGTTTATTATCCACGCTATAATTGTATTGATTGGAAACACATTACATGTGTGGGTAAATAGACAACACTTTGTCCCTAGTATGCCTCTGGTGAACTAGCTCGTTGGTCAAAGATGGTCAAGGTTTCCTAGCCATTGACATGTGATGTCATTTGATAATGGGATCACAACATTAGAAGAATGACGTGATGGACAAGACCCAAACTACAAACGTAGCATATGATCGTGTCAGCTTATTGCTACTGTTTTCTGCATGTCAAGTATATGTTTCTATGACCATTAGATCATGCAACTCACAGACACCGGAAGAGTGCCTATGTATCAAATGTTGCAATGTAACTAGGTGACTATAAAGGTGCTCTATAGGTATCTCTGAGGGTGTCTGTTGGGTTGGCATGGATCAAGACTGGGATTTGTTACTCCGTCTGACGGAGAGGTATCTCAGGGCCCACTTGGTAATACAACATCACAATAAGCCTTGCAAGCAATGTGACTAAGTGTTAGTCACGGGATCTTCTATTATGGAACGAGTAAAGAGACTTGCCGGTAACGAGGTTGAACTAGGTATGGAGATACTGACGATCGAATCTCGGGCAAGTAACATACCGAAGAACAAAGGGAACATCATACGGGATTAACTGAATCCTTGACATAGAGGTTCGACCTATAAAGATCTTCGTAGAATATGTAGGAACCAATATGGACATCCAGGTCCCGCTATTTTTTATTGACCGTACAGGTGTCTCGGTCATGTCTACATAGTTCTCGAACCCGCAGGGTCTGCACACTTAAGGTTTGGTGACGTTTCCGTAGTATAGAGTTATGTATGGTGGTGACCGAAGGTTGTTCTGAGTCCTGTATGAGATCCCAGACGTCACGAGGAGCTCCGGAATGGTCTGGAGGTAAATATTGATATATAGGAAGACCTATTCTGGTCGCCGGAAAGGTTTTGCGCTCATCGGTAATGTACCGGGAGTACCGTAGTGTACCGAGAGACCATCGGGAGGGGTATTTCGACCCAAGAGGCTACATGGGCTGTGGGAGGATGAATACCAGCACCTTAGTGGGCAGGTGGAAGTCCCACACAAGGCCCATGTGGCTGGGAAGAAAAGCCTAAAAGGAAAACGGTGGAAAAAGGAAAAAAGGCTAAGATAAGGAAGGAGTCCTAATCCTACTAGGAGTGGAGGAGGACTCCTCCCTCTTGGTTCGGCCGAAGCCTAGGGCTAGTTCCTGGAGGGCCAAGCCTCCTCCTCCTCTCCTCTTATATATACTAGAGGTTTTTAGGGTGTTGGCACAAGATTTTCAGCCACATGCTACCTGTTCCTCCAGTCCATAGTTTCTCCTCTAGATTGGATTTCTGCAGTGCTTAGGCGAAGCCCTGCCGGAATAGCTCCACCACCATCGCAGGAGCACCGTAACGCTGCTGGAGAACTCTTCTATCTCTACGCTCCCTCTTGCTGGATCAAGAAGGCGGAGATCGTCATCAAGCTATACGTGTGCTGAACGCGGAGGTGCCATCCGTTCGGTGCTTGATCGGGACGGATCGTGATTGGATCGCGGGACGCTCGGCGATTTGGATCGCGAAGACGTTCGACTACACCAACCACGCTTATTAACACTTCCCACTTAGCGATCTACAAGGGTACGTAAGTTCCATTCTCCCTCTCGTAGATGCTCATCACCATGGATAGGTCTTGTGTGAACGTAGGAAATTTTTTATTTCCCATGCGACGTTCCCCAACAGTGGTATCAGAGCTAGGTCTATGTGTAGATGAGATCTCGAGTAGAACACAAAGAGTTTGTACGCGTTGATGCTTAGATTGCTTCCTCCCTTGGTCGTGTTTTGGTTCAGCGGTATGGTTGGATGAAGCAGGCCAGACCAACCTTACTCATACGCTTACGAGAGACCGGTTCCATCGACTGACGTGTAACTTCGTTCCCACAAAGATGGCTGGCGGGTGTTTGTTTCTCCTACTTTAGTTGGATCGGATTTGACTAAGGCGGTCCTTGAGAAGGTTGAAAAGCAACTTATGTATCACCGTTGTGGTTTATGCATAGGTGAGAATTCTTCTTCCTAGATACCCGTAGCAGCCACGTAAAACATGCAACAACAATTAGAGGATGTCTAACTTGTTTTTGCAGGGTATGTTGTGATGTGATATCGCCAATTACATGATGTGATATATGTGATGTATGAGATGATCATGTGTTGTATAGAATATCACGACTTGCATGTCGATGAGTATGGAAACCGGCAGGAGCCATAGGGTTGTCTTTAATTATTGTATGACCTGCGTGTCAATCATTAAGAGCTATGCAATGGTTTACTTTATCGCTAAATAGTAGCAATAGTAGTACAAGTATGATGGGCGTGACAACCCCGATGGTGACACATTCATAGAGATCAACATGAAGGAGATCATGGTGTCGTGCCGATGACGATGGAGATCATGCCAGTGCTTTCAAGATGGAGATCAAAAGCACAAGTTCATGGCCATATCCTGTCACTTATGATTTGCATGTGAGGTTAATCCTTTTATGCACCTTGTTTTGCTTAGGACGACGGTAGCATTATAAGGTGATTCCTCACTTAAATTTCAAGATGAATTGTGTTCTCCCCGAGTGTGCACCGTTGACAAAGTTCATCATGTCGAGACACCACGTGATGATCGGGTGTGATAGACTCTACGTTCACATACAATGGGTGCAAGCCAGTGGTGCACATGCAGAACACTCGGGTTAAACTTGACGAGCTTAGCATGTACAGACATGGCCTCGGAACACAAGAGACCAAAAGGTCAAACATGAGTCATATAGTAGATATGATCAACATGATGATGTTCACCATTGAAACCACCTCAACTCACATGACGATCGGACTTGAGTTGGTGGATTTGGATCATGTGACACTCAGATGACCTGAGGGATGTCAATTTGAGTGGGAGCTTTAGTAATTTGAATAGCTAAAACTCATTATCTTGAACAATAGTCTGAGTAACCTTTGCATATTTATGTTGTAGATCAATGGCTCGCGCAGTAGCACCCCTAAATTTAAGTTCAAAGATGATGGAAGTAATTTTGTTGACTGAGCACGTAACCTGAGGATTATCCTCATGGATTCCCAGAAATCATACGTCCTTGATGCACCGCTTGGTGACCAACCAGAAGACATGTCATCCGAAGACGTTACGAACGCTTGGGAGGCACGTTCTGGAGATTACCCAATAGTTCAGTGTGCAATACTTAATGGCTTAGAACCGGGACTTCAAAGACATTTTGAATGTCATGGAGCATATGAGATGTTCTAGGAGTTGAAGTTTATCTTTCAAAAGAATGCCCGAATTGAGAGGTATGAGACCTTCGATAAGTTCTATGCTTGCAAGATGGAGGAGAACGGGTCTATCAGTGAACATATACTCAGAATGTCTGGGTATTCGACTCGTCTAGCGGAGTTGGGAATTGCCCTTCTGCCAGAGGCGATCACTGACAGAGTTCTTCAATCACTGCCACCTAGTTACAAGAGCTTTGTGGTGAACTATAACATGCACGGGATGAACAAGTCAGCCGCCGAGCTGTTTGCGATGCTAAAAGTCGCTGAGTCTGAAATCCAGAAAGAACATCAAGTGTTGCTGGTCAATAAAACCACTAGTTTCAAGAAGAATGGCAAGGGCAAGGGCAAGGGAATGAAGGGTAAAACCAAGAAGGATGGCAAAGCAGTTGCCACTCCTATAAAGAAGCCCAAGCATGGACCCAAGTCAGAAACTGAGTGCTTTCATTGCAAGGGAACTGGTCACTGGAAGTGGAACTGCCCTAAGTACCTGGTTGACAAGAAGGCAGCCAACGAAAAACCAGGTATATATGATATACATGTTATTGATGTGTACCTTACTAACTCTCGTTGTAGTGCCTGGGTATTTGATACCGGTTTGGTTGCTCACATTTGCAACTCAAAACAGGAACTATGGAATAGACGAAGGATAGCAAAGGATGAAGTGACGATGCGCGTGGGAAATGGTTCCAAGGTTGATGTGATCGCCGTCGGCATGTTCCCTCTTCGATTACCATCGGGATTAGTGATGAACCTGAATAATTGTTATTTAGTGTCTGCGTTAAGCATGAACATTATATCTGGATCTTGTTTATTGCGAGACGGTTACTCATTTAAATCAGAGAATAAAGGTTGTTCTATTTATATGAGTAATATCTTTTATGATCATGGACCCAATGTGAGGGGTTTATTCATATTGAATCTTGATAGTGATGACACACATGTTCATAACATTGATGCCAAAAGATGTAGAGTTGATAATGATAGTACCACTTTCTTGTGGCAGTGCCGTTTAGGTCATATTGGTGTAAAATGCATGAGGAAGCTCCATGCGGATGGACTTTTGGAGTCACTTGATTTTGAATCACTTGACACATGTGAACCAAGCCTCATGGGCAAGATGACTAAAACGCCGTTATCTGGAACAATGGAATGGGCAAGTGACTTATTAGAAATCATATATACTGATGTGTGCGGTCCAATGAATGTTACAGCGCGTGGTGGATATCGTTATTTTCTCACCTTTACTGATGACTTAAGTAGATATGGGTATATTTACTTAATGAAACACAAGTCTGAAACGTTTGAAAAGTTCAAGAAATTTCAGAGTGAAGTTGAGAATCATCGTAACAAGAAGATTAAATTCCTGCGATCTGATCGAGGAGGTGTGTAGCGACCAGACTCAAAACGAGTCAAGCCTCTGTGTTTTCTATGCCATCCCTGGATCAGTATGCTGGCACACACAGTACATCAATGTATATATCAAAGTGCAATCACATGTAATTAACGTAAAACTGATATATACCTTAAAACAACAGCGGATACACTCAATGGGAGTGGAGCCCCAATAACACCAACGGCAGGTTGAGTGTAGACCGTAACCCTGAATCGTACTCTTACCCGTCGTAGAAGAGTATCTGCAACATAAGACGTTGCAGCCGTGTAGGCCAGTACATGGAATGCACTCGCAAGATCACCATAGTAGAATAGAAGAACAAAGGCTATTCTATATGCAAAGGCTTTGTGGCTCTGTGTCTGAGTTGTTGCGTAAAAGCTGATTTTATTTTCCTACAACAAAGGAATATCAGGAATTTCACTATGGAGTTACCTATCATGACATGGTTCCGCCAACCAGTGTCTCAATGCCCATAAGTATCATAAGTTGCCCACAATTAGTTATCAGTCCAGCGTTGAGAGTTCAGAGATAGATCCAAGTCTAGAAGCTCAAATTGTCCGTAACCGGGGACACGGCTAATCGATTAGGTTTAACTCTGCAGAGTGTTGTGTACTTTACCCACAAGATTCGTTCCCTCCTGGTAAGTCCTCGCACTACCTGGTGTTTGAGAACAGGATGAACAAAACATGGTCTTTCAAAGTTTTTCCGTGACTGTCCGACATTGCCCATCCAATCCTAACATCGACTACATCTCGTAGCACTGCCCAGCAGAGTCACAAGAAAGATCAACCAAGCCAGAGCCCATAATGACTTGTGGCTACACAGGTAAGCTTCCGGGCATGAAGTATTCATCCTTCTCTTTGAGTCTGGGTGAGGCTTTCCGCGTGAATACTGGCACTTCTCCAGCACCACCTAGGCAAATCCACTGGTTTCTCCTGGGTGCCGTTCCAACCATCCCTCACCCAGTAGTGTGTATTGAAAACTTGTCTTCTCGGGTCTCGAAGTCTTGGGGTCTTGAAGATGCAGGACTTGAAGATGTCTTCATGAAGTCGTTGTTTTGACGTGGAGTCCTTCACACCACTCACGAACACTCATACCAGACCCCGTCTACTTTAGCATAGCATTGCACTAACTAGCCTTCCCGGGGCTTTAGTAACAAGTGGTGGGTTCCTACCTCATGCATTCTACTCAACTACAAGAATTTCAATAACACTACGGGAGGGATTTTTTGAAATGATGTCACTATATGCAATAAAACGTAGGTATGAAAAGATGGTCAAAGTGAACTTGCATGTACTGTTGATGAAGATAAATATTGCTCTCAGAAATAACTTGCTAGACTATATGTCACTCTCCGATGAAATCTATAACAAACATTGCATACATAAGCAATCATACTAGCAATCAATTCTAACAATCACAAGGTAACACAAGAACAAAAGCAACAAGGTTGATGAAGGAAATACTTAAGATAAAAGTTAAAGTCAACAAAGTTTTCATAAAAGCAACTAAGGTAGTTTTCCCCTACAAACAACTATTTTCAATAGCAACAAAACAATAACAAAGTGAAATACAACAAAAGGATTGCTTGTAAATATTTTACTAGCAAAAAGAATTACGTTTGAAGAACAAGTAAAACTATGAAAACAACATCCTAAACAACATAAGTGTTCCAACAAGCAATACTAGAGCAACATATCAAAACATAACAAGGCAAAGCAATGGACTCTAAATTTTAGGTGGCTAAACCATTACTAAAACAAAACTATATTTTGTAACCAAACTAATAGTTACCAGAAAAGAATTAATAAAATACTTATTATAAAACAGAATTAAATCATCTAAAACTTGTGAAAATAATCTCTACTAAAACTAAGTAGTTTTATAAAACATTACCTAATGATAAAGAATATAGTTTCCTATAATAGAGTAAAACTAAACCATTTTTATTAACAAACATTTCTTAACAGAAAAGATTACTAAAAACTTTTTCTTAGAAAACAGAATTTAATTATATAAAACTTTGTTGGAATAAACTATTACTAACTAGTTTGTTTTATAACAAATTAAACCTATTTGAAGAGAAGTTGTGATTCCTATATTGATAAAGAAACAAACTAAGCAAATTTATATTTTTATTAACAGTAATTAAAACACCTAAATTTTAACTAACAGAACCTACTAAATCAAATAAAACTAAATCTGATTTAAACTAACTAAAACTAAATAAATAAAACTATACTACAATACTAGACAGATTCTTTTTATAGCTAGAACACTAATCAAATTTATCCAAATAATTCTCAAACTCTACCTAATGATAGCTAAGATCACTAGTGACAAGTAGCAAAAGGAGTCAATCAAAAATATATTATAAAACTCAAGTTATTCAGAAAACAAAATTTAATTCAAATCTGTTTAAATTCAAATTTAAATGTTCAAACATGGTCAAATTTGGTATCTACAGAAACTAGATAAAACTTGTGACTTAATGCAAAAATAATCAATTTATAATGGTTACAAACATAAAATATATAAGCAAAACAAATCTGAAACTATTCTAGAAACAGAAATTAAAACAGAAAAGAAAAATCATTTTCTGACGGACAGGGGGTACACGTGGCATCTCCTGATTGGTTGGCTAGTGTGCGCGGGGGTGGTTACGAGCAGTTAACCGAACCGTAAAGGAAAACGGTTCGGGACTTTAAAGGGGTCTAATCTGGATCGTCAGATCCAGATCGGACAGGAGAGAGGGGTGGTGGAGCTCACCGCGGTGGTGGGTCGTCGGCGAGGGATTCTCCGGCGAGGCCGAGGCGAAGTGGTCGACGTGGGCAGCACTCCGGTGGTCCTCTGGCGACGGCGAGGGCACTAGTCAATGGCGGCGAGGACGGCGAGCACGTCGGTGGCGTCAGAGGGGCGAGGGGAGCAACCGAGGCGACGGGCACGGTGGAGAGAGCTTCGGTCGGGGCCGAACTCCGGCGAGAGATTTGTAGCGTCTCGGGCGAGGAGAGAGGGGGCTTTGAGGGGGAAAAAGTAGCGCGGAGCTTCCCGCTCTTATATAGGGCCGGGGAGAGGTCGGGAATGGAAGGGGAGGGGATTCCGGCGAGGAGGAGGTCACGGCGGCGGCGGCGCGCGCGGGAGGAGAGGGGTGACCGCGTGGGGGTTACGGGCGGTCGGGGGGCCCACCGGTCAGAGAGAGAGGGAGCGGTGACAGCGCCTCGGACGGCCGAAATCGAGGGGATTCGGTATTAATTGGGGGTGGGTCGGCCCGATCCGGTTAATACTTTCCTTTTTTTAATTAAATAGGGTAATAAAAACCTTTAATGCATATAATACAATTCCAAATATAGGAGTGTTTTATATCAAAATTATTAGAAAAAATATTCCATTTAATGAACATTTTTATTCTGTTATTTGAATACCTTGGAAAAAATATTATTTTCAGAAATGGCCTATTTTCTTTTAAATCATTTTTGCAAATATTTTCAAATAACCCCATGGGTTTTATGATTCAAAAACTTCACAAAATACCCCTTGGTTTTGGAGTGTCATATTTACTCCTCTCAAAATATTTGACAAGGGGTTTGGATGTTTGCAAATTCAAATAGGGAATTCAAATGAAATTGAAACTCCATATGAGAAATTCTCAAATAGTTTTCAAATTCCCTTTTTCAAATCTTTGGTTTAACTTCCAACTCATATTTCATATAATTTGAAAAACTCGTATTATCCTCTCTCATGAAAATCATTGAGTTGCATAAAGTTTCTGAATTTGAAATATTTTCAAATGGGAATTCAAACCATTTTCAAATCCCTTTTCATTTCTTTAAATGGAAGAAGTCATGTCATCTTCACTCTGGGGTTTTGTGATGAAATGAATTTGAATTCCTGGTGATCAAAATGCAGAGTGAAAGTTTTGGGAAAGTCATTTCATTCCCTCTCATCAACTTTCAAAAGTTTCAAAAAGTTTCAAATTTCACACACTTTCAATCACTCCAACAAACAAACTATCATTCTAATAGTTATTATAACATTCCAAAGTTTGGGATGTTACAAGGTGAATATCTGAGTTATGAGTTTGGCAGTCACTTAAGACAGTGCGGAATTGTTTCACAATTGATACCGCCTGGAACACCACAGCGTAATGGTGTGTTTGAATGTCGTAATCAAACCTTATTAGATATGGTGCGTTCTATGATGTCTCTTGCTGATTTGCCACTATCGGTTTGGGGTTATGCATTAGAGACAGCTGCATTCACTTTAAATAGGGCACCATCAAAGTCCGTTGAGACGACACCATATGAACTATGGTTTGGCAAGAGGCCAAAGTTGTCGTTTCTTTAAGTTTGGGGATGTGATGCTTATGTCAAAAAGCTTCAGCTTGAAAAGCTGGAACCCAAAGTGGAGAAATGCGTCTTCATAGGATACCCGAAAGAGATAGTCGGGTATACCTTCTATCTCAGATCCGAAGGCAAAGTGTTTGTCGCCAAGAATGGAACATTTCTTGAGAAAGAGTTTCTCTCGAAAGAATTGAGTGGGAGAAAAATAGAGATTGATGAGGTTATTGAACCTTTACTTCAACCAGAAAGTAGCGCAGCGCAGAAAGATGTTTCTGTGGAACCTACGACGGTTGAAGAGGAAGTTAATTATGATGATCATGAAGCTTCGGATCAAGCTACTATTGAACCTCGTAGGTCGACAAGGGCGCGTACTACTCTTGAGTGGTATGACAACCCTGTTTTGGAGGTCATGTTGTTGGACAACAATGAACCTACAAGCTATGGAGGAGCGATGATGGGCCTGGATTCCGAGAAATGGTTAGAGGCCATGAAATCCAAGATGGGATCCACGTATGAAAACAAAGTATGGACTTTGGAAGTATTACCTGAAGGGCAAAAGGCCATTCAGAACAAATGGATCTTTAAGAAGAAGATAGACGAGGACGGTAATATCACCGTCTATAAAGCTCGACTTGTGGCAAAGGGTTTTTCACAAGTTCAACGAGTTGACTACGATGAGACCTTCTCACCCGTAGCGATGCTTAAGTCTGTCAGAATCATTTTGGCAATAGCTGCTTATTTCGACTATGAAATTTGTCACACGGATGTCAAAACAACGTTCCTCAACAGTTTCCTTGAGTAAGAGTTGTATATGATGCAACCAGAAGGTTGTGTCGATCCAGAGAATGCTAACAAAGTTTGTAAACTCCAGCGATCCATTTATGGGCTGGTGCAAGCATCTCGGAGTTGGAATAAGCATTTTGATGAGGTGATCAAAGCGTTTGAGATTATACAAGTTTATGCAGAAGCTTGTATTTACAAGAAAGTGAGTGGGAGCTCTATAGCGTTTCTAATATTATATGTGGTTGACATATTGCTAACTGGAAACAATATAGATATGCTGGAAAGCGTGAAGGAATATTTGAACAAGAGTTTTTCAATGAAGGACCTAGGAGAAGCTGCTTTCATATTAGGCATTAAAATCTATAGAGATAGATCAAGACGCTTAATAGCACTTTCACAGAGCACATACCTTGATAAAGGTGTGAAGAAGTTCAAAATGGATCAGTCCAAGAAGGGGTTCTTGCCTGTGTTACAAGGTGTGAACTTGAGTAAGACTCAATGCCCAGTAACTGCAGAAGATAGAGAAAAGATGAGTGTCATCCCCTATGCTTCAGCCATAGGCTCTATCATGTATGTAATGTTGTGCACAAGACCCGATGTCAGCCTTGCCATAAGTATGGCCGGAAAGTTTCAAAGTGATCCTAGAATGGAGCACTGGGCAGCAGTCAAGAATATCCTGAAGTACCTGAAAACGACTAAGGAAAGGTTTCTCGTTTATGGAGGTGATGAAGAGCTCATCGTAAAGGGTTACGTCGATGCACGCTTTGACACTAATCCGGATGACTCTAAGTCACAAACCGGATACGTATTTATTCTCAACGGGGGAGCGGTAAGATGGTGCAGTTCCAAGCAAAGTGTGGTAGCCGATTCTATGTGCGAAGCGGAGTACATCGCAGCCTCGGAGGCAGCGAAGGAAGGTGTCTGGATGAAGCAGTTCATGACAGATCTTGGAGTAGTGCCCCATGCACTGAATCCAATGAACCTGTTCTGTGACAACACTGGTGCCATTGCGCTGGCCAAGGAACCAAGGTTTCACAAGCGAACCAGACACATAAAGCGACGCTTCAACTCCATACGCGATTACATCGAGGAAAAGGACATAAATATTTGCAAAGTGCACACGGCTCTAAATGTTGCAGACCCGTTTACTAAACCTCTTCCAAGGGCTAAACATTATCAACACCAGAACTGCATGGGTATTTGATTCGTTACAATGTAAATCACATAGTGATGTCAACTAGATTATTTACTTTAGTGCAAGTGGGAGACTGTTGGAAATATGCTCTAGAGGCAATAAATAAAGTGTTTATTATTATATTTCCTTGTTCATGATAATCGTTTATTATCCATACTATAATTGTATTGATTGGAAACACATTACATGTGTGGGTAAATAGACAACACTTTGTCCCTAGTATGCCTCTAGTGAACTAGCTCATTGGTCAAAGATGATCAAGGTTTTCTAGCCATTGCATTTGATGTCATTTGATAATGGGATCACATCATTAGAAGAATGATGTGATGGACAAGACCCAAACTACAAACGTAGCATATGATCGTGTCAGCTTATTGCTACTGTTTTCTGCATGTCAAGTATATGTTTCTATGACCATTAGATCATGCAACTCACACACACCGGAAGAGTGCCTATGTATCAAATGTTGCAATGTAACTAGGTGACTATAAAGGTGCTCTATAGGTATCTCTGAGGGTGTCTGTTGGGTTGGCATGGATCAAGACTGGGATTTGTTACTCCGTGCGACGGAGAGGTATCTCAGGGCCCACTCGATAATACAACACCACAATAAGCCTTACAAGCAATGTGCCTAAGTGTTTGTCATGGGATCTTGTATTACGGAACGAGTAAAGAGACTTGCCGGTAACGAGGTTGAACTAGGTATGGAGATACCGACGATTGAATCTCGGGCAAGTAACATACCAAAGAACAAAGGGAACATCATACGGGATTAATTGAATCCTTGACATAGAGGTTCGACCGATAAAGATCTTCGTAGAATATGTAGGAACCAATATGGACATCCAGGTCCTGCTATTGGTTATTGACCGTAGAGGTGTCTCGGTCATGTCTACATAGTTCTCGAACCCGCATAGTTCTCGAACCCGTGTTGTTGGGAAGAAAATCCCAAAAGGAAAAAGGTGGAAAAAGGCAAAAAGGCTAAGATAAGGACATAATCCTACTAGGAGTGGAGGAGGAGGACTCCTCCCTCTTGGTTTGGCCGAAGCCTAGGGCTGGCTCCTTGAGGGCCAAGCCTCCCCCTCCTCTCCTCCTATATATACTAGAGTTTTTTAGGGTTTTGGCACAAGATTTTCACCCACGTGCAACCCGTTCCTCTAGTGCATAGTTTCTCCTCTAGATCGGATTTCTGCAGTGCTTAGGCGAAGCCCTGCCAGAATAGCTCCACCACCATCGCCGAAGCGCCATAACGCTGCCAGAGAACTCTTCTACCTCTCCACTCCCTCTTGCTGGATCAAGAAGGCGGAGATCGTCATCAAGTTGTACGTGTGCAGAACGCGGAGGTGCCGTCCGTTCGGTGCTTGATCGGGACGGATCGTGATTGGATCGCGGGACGCTCGGCGATTTGGATCGCGAAGACGTTCGACTACACCAACCGCGTTTCTTAACGCTCCCGCTTAGCAATCTACAAGGGTACGTAGATCCACTCTCCCTCTCGTAGATGCTCATCACCATGGATAGGTCTTGTGTGAACGTAGGAAAATTTTTGTTTCCCATGCGACGCTCCCCAACACAACTCTTGGGCCTCGCACGGATCCTAAAGCCCACGTGTTCCTTCCCTTTAGCACGCGACCCTTTAGGTTCTCGTCCACATGGTCGCGAGTCAGATCACATCCGACTCGACTGGTCGGTAGCGGTCTCTAGCAAGACGTGTCGACTCCAAGTGTCCGATGAAGCTGGTTAGGTGAACCTGTACTTCACACTTCTGTTCCCTTTGCCACACGATACATGTTGTCGTGCAGAAGGTGACATGGTCATCCTAGTTGCAGCACGACCTCTTTCTCGTTCCGGTGAATCCGACCAACACTTTGGATTATCTCATAATCCTCATCGCATGGCCATGCTTATCCAGGTCGGATCACCCGAGGGTCCCAGAGTATATTTCTCGTGATCGGAGGGGCAAATCCCATCTTGCTCGACCATGTCTCGCAGCATGGGTCTGGACAAGCCCGAAACCTACCTTTATAACTACCCAGTCACGGAGTAGCATTTGGTCGGCCCAAAGCAAGTCTGTCACTATCCCGAGTACATGCTCCAGCTCAGGTCTCGGGACATAGAATGTATGTTGTACTAGAGACTCACAGACGACCTATCGCTGCGTCTCATAGTTGGGTCTGTCCAACTCAGACCTTATCTTGACTCAGATCCGACTACGTCGAATCCGACCAGACCTTTCTGAGTTCGTATTATCCGGCAAGCATCCAATGCTACATGGCCAGTGAGACCGGACCATCCACCGTGTCATATGCTACTCTAACTGGCTGCGCGTCCACATAGCCCTTTCAACTAGGGACCATTTAGGACGTTCATCATACAATGCATAGTCTCACAAACAAGTCACATACTTGTTAATACACATCAATGATAATGTCCAAGGACTATCTTTATTCATAAACACATAGGAAATATCATCATACATGATTGCCTCTAGGGCATATCTCCAACATAATCCTATTAGCATGGAAGATATTGACCGCCCATTTGCTCCATGAGCGGTACGAGCACACAAAACATATGTTTTGAAGGTTTTAGAGTTGGTACATGCAAATTCACTTGGAACAGCAGGGTAATACCGCATATAGGTAGATATGGTGTTCTCTTTGGATTTTTTTTGGTTTAATGGATTTGGATGCACAAGTGAAAGCACAACTTCTCCCTAGGTGGTTTCGGTAATTAACAACAATATATAGTTCATCTAACTAATGAGCCTATCAATTATATTTCAGGAGAGTTCAATGAATGGATTGGCTAGGAATTTTGAGGAGGATCCCCTAAGAGGCAAAGAAATTCAATTTGCAAAAGCTTCAAGACTCTACATTTTCTTTTATGCGGCTTGATCACAATTGAGTCCATAGGAAAGCCAATAATAAAAGGGGATGGTGTACTTATGATGATCTTGTCGCTCAAGTGCTTAGAGATATGTCACCATCTTCAAACAAATTCTTAAAAACCATCTAGCTTAAACCCTAATGTCCATTTTCGGTGCCACCAACATTTACCATTCGGTCTCACCGAGACAGATCCTAAGCCAAACCCTATCACCTGATAGACCCGAGATTGTATCCAGTGCAACCAAAAGCAATGGGCAACCTTCTATGATCAAAATATTTAATTTTAGAACTTCTTAGATTTATGTTTTGATGTCACCGAAATACTGGATCTGTCTGGGTTAAACTGAATCGATCTCATCGAAAAGCCAAAAGTTATGGCATTTTGCACTAGTTAGTAGAACCGAGTTTTACTTCAGCTTCACCAAGTTGGGCAATAATGTTGTACCGGCTGGATTTTTGGAGAAGTCTATAAATCCCCCCCCCCCCCGCCACCCCCTCTCACTCATTGACAGAGCCATCAGAATGAAAAATACACTTCCACCATTGATTTTCTGATAGAGAACCACCTACTCATGAGTTGAGGTCAAGAGATTCCACTCCAATCAATAGATCCTTGATTTCTAGGTTTTTTTCCACCCAATCATCCACTTCTACCAAACCAAACACAATGAGAGAGTGATTGAGTGTTGAGGAGACTATCTTTTGAAGCACAACAACAAGGACTTCATCATCTATAAACCATCTATTATGTTTTGGAAAGTGGTGTCTCCTTGATTGGTTATGTGTCGCTTGATATTCTACTAATCGTGTGGAGTTGAACCAAGAAGTTTGTAAGGGCAAGGAGATTGCCTACTTCATGAAGATCTACCCCGAGTGAGGCTAATACTACATGGACTTAAGCCATGGTGGAATAGACGAGGTTGCTTCTTCATGGACCCTTCGATTGGTGGAGCCATTCATGGACACGCATAACTATTACCCTCTGTGGTTAAAGTCTCCATCAACATGGACGTACGATAGCACCACCTATTGGAACTACCCCAAAAATCTCCGTGTCTTCATTCTGATTGATCTTCCTATCCCACCCTTTACTTATAGTTGTAATGTCATTCCTTTCTGTTGCACTACTCATAGACTTGATAAAATCGCTAAAACTTGCCAACCCATAAAATTGGGAAAACGTTAAGTTTTTAATTGGTCAAGTAGTCTAATCACCCCCTATAGATATACTATTAATCCTACAACAATTAGTATTCCTTCTTAGTACTCGTGAAGGCTAGAAATAGATTGGGAATCGTCCAACTAGAGAGCGACAACGGTCATAGTCATGCATTGAGAATAATTAACATTGAACGCGAGCATGAGGGCAATGTAAACAATCTGAACATAAATATCATAGATGCTTTTATTGGATTTGAATCTATCACATGCCTTTAAAATGTGCATAGTCAATCCACTTGAATACTTTAGAAGAGGATACCATCCTAACATACTATATCATGATCATATTGATGCATGTTGACATGGAAGGTATCTTATTATCCACTCCTAGCTACTTAAGCATGGAATGAGTAAATATAATCACTAATTGTCATCACAAATATGTTTACTCATGATATGCGGAATCAAGAATTATGAGCTAAACATATAAAAAATAAGAAGAGTTTATTCCAACTTTTCATCGCCATGACCACGTCATCAGATTATCGTCATTATTACCTTTCACTTGCATAACCGAGGATGTGAAAATAATAATAGTGCAAGAGTGTCATCGACTAAGCTAGAATCCGCAAACATTTTATTCAAGAGTGGCATCTTGCAATTCTTACGAATTTTTCTCCTTACAACGACTCAAAGAAATAACACAAATTTAGAGAAATAATTGAAACGATTTTGGAGTTTTCATTTTTCTGAAGAAAGCAACAGAAATAAGAAGAGAGAAAACAAGAAAAACTATTTACGCGAGAGAACTCCCAACAATCAAAAGAAGAAAAGGAAATCTTTTTGGGTTCTCTTTTAATATTAGAAACTAATTAAACAAGAAGGACAAACTGAAAAGAAGCGAGATATCTTTTTTGGATTTTTGAAGTTTTTCAAAACACATAAAATAAAGTAGAAACATCTAACATGGATATACAATGAAAACGATGAACACCGACAACTGGACTAAATGTGTGGTACACGAATGTAATATCGGTGAGAATACGTACCACCCCAAGCTTAGCTTTTATCCTAACTTGGTCTATGGACACTCTTCGCTTGGGTAGAACCCATAATGCTAGTCAGGGTTATATTCAAGTGCAGCGGCCACCGCCTAATGGGCAGCTTCACTCCGTCGAGCGGCCTCTCTTTCTGCCCTTAGGACCCTGCCTCCTCCTCGCATATTTAAGTTAGAGAATAATGGTTATTCTGTTTACATGAATAATACCTTCAATGGTCATGCACCCAATGAGAATGGTTTGTTGAATCTTGATCGTAGTAATACACATGTTCATAACATTGATGCCAAAAGATACAAAGTTAATAATGATAGTACCACATGCTTGTGGCCGCTAAATGTCATATTGGTAGAAATCGCATGAAGAAACTCCATGCTGATGGATATTTGGACTCATTCGATTTTGAATCGGTTTAGAGATGCGGACCATGCCTCTTGGGAAAGATGAATAAAACCCTGTTTTCCAGAACGGGCAATTGACTTATTGGAAATGATACATGTTGATGTATACGGTCCAATGAGTGTTGTAGCGTGCAGTGGATATCGTTAATTTCTTGCTTTCACTGATGATTTGAGTATATATGAGTATATTTACTTAATGAAACACAAGTCTGAATCGTTTGAAAAGTTCAAGCAAATTCAAAGTGAAGTTTAAGATCATCGTGAAAAGAAGATAAAAATATCTGCGATATGATTGTGGAGATGAATAACTGAGTTATGAGTTTGGCATACAACTTAAGACAATGTGAAAATTGTTTCACAACCCACACCACCTGGAACACCATAGTGTGATGGTGTGACCGAACGTCATAGTCATGCTCTATAGGATGTGGTGCATGCTATGATGTCTCTTATCGTTTTGCTACTGTAGTTTTGGGGTTATGCGTTAGAGACAACTACATTCACTTTAAATAGGGCACCATCTAAATCCGTTGAGATGACAACGTCTGAAACTATGGTTTGATAGAAACCTAAGCTGATATTTCTTATTGTTTGGGGCTGCGACGCTTATGTGAAAAGAGGTTTTCACCTAATGAGTTTGAACCCAAAGTAGACAATGGATCTTCATAGAATACCCTAAGAACAGTTGGGTATACCTTATATCTCAGATCCAAGTGCAAAGTGTTTGTTGCTAAAACGGGTCCTTTCTCAAGAAAGAGTTTCTCTTGAAACAATTGAGTGGGAGGAAGATAGAACTTGATGAGGTTGTTGAACCTTTTTTCAACCACAGAGTAGCACAGCGCAGGAAGATGTTTCTGTGAAGCCTACGTAAGTTGAAGAGGTTAATGATGATGATCATGAAGCTTCGGATCAAGTTACTATCAAACCTCGAAGGTCGACAAGGATGTGTACTGCTCCTGAGCGGTATGACAACCCTGTCTTGGAGGTCATGTTGTTGGACAACGATGAACCTACGAGCTGTGCAGAAGCGATGATGGGCCCGGATTCCGACAAATGGTTAGAGGCCATGAAATCCGAGAAAGGATCCATGGATGAAAACCAAGTAAGGACTTTGGTGGACTTTCTCGTTGGACGGCAGGTCGTTGAGTACAAATGGATCTTTAAAATGAAGACAGACGCTGATGGTGAATGTCACCATTTATAAAGCTCGACTTTTCGCAAAGAAGTTTCCGGCAAGTTCAAGGAGTTGACTACGCTGAGACTGTCTCACTCGTAGTGATGCTAAAGTCTGTTGGAATTATGTTAGCAGTTGCTGCATGTTTCAATTATGAAATCTGGCAGATGGATGTCAAAACATCGTTTCCTTAACGGTTTACTTTAGGAAAGGTTGTATGTGATACAACCAGAAGGTTTTGTCCGTCCTAAGGATGCTAAAAGGTGAGCAAGCTTCAGTGCTCTTTCTGTGGACTGAAGCAAGCATCTCAGAGTTGGAGTATACACTTTGATGAGGTGATCAAAGTTTTTGAGTCTATACAAAGTTTATGAGAAACTTGTATTTAAAATAAAGTGAGTGGGAGCACTATAGAGTTTCTAGTAAGCATATGTGGTTGACATATTGTTGATCGGAAATGATGTAGAATTTCTAGAAAGCATAAACGGTTGTTTGAAAAGAGTTTTTCAAAGTAAGACTTGGATAAAGCTACCTAATTGTTGAGCATCAAGATCTATAGAGATAGATCAAGATGCTTGATGAGACTTTCAATGAGTACATACCTTGACAAGATTTTGAAAGAGTTCAAAATGGATCAGTCAGAGAAAGAGTTCTCGCCTGATTTGTAAGGTGTGAAGTTGAGTCAGACTCAAAGTTCAACAACGGCAGAAGAAAGAGAAAGGACGAATGTCGTCCCCTATGCCTTAGCCATAGGCTCTATATTATGCCATGTTGTGTACCGCACCTGTGTGTGCCTTGCCATGAGTCTGTCAAGGGGTACAAGAGTGGTCCAGGAGTGGATCACTGGATAGCAGTCAAAACTATCCTTAGTAACCAGAGGACTAAGGAAATGTTTCTTGATTAGGGAGGTGATAAAGAGTTCGTCATAAAGAGTTACATCGATGCAAGCTTTAACACAAATCTGGATGACTCAGAGTAGCAATCTGGATACGTATAGTGGAGCAACCATTTGGAATAGTACCAAGTGGAGTGTAGTAGCAGTGTTTACAATTTAACATAGAGATTTGCAAAGTACACACGGATCTGAATGTCGCAGACCCGTTGACTAAAAGACCTCTCTCACATGCAAAGCATGATCGAGCCCCAGAACTCATTGGGTGTTAAATTCATAACAATGTGAATCACATGGTGATGTGAACTAGATTATTGACTCTAGTGCAAGTGGGAGACTGTTGGAAATATGCCCTAGAGGCAATAATAAATTAGTTATTATCATATTTCCTTGTTCATGATAATCGTTTGTTATCCATGCTATAATTGTGTTGATCGGAAACTCAGATACATGTGTGGATACATAGACAACACCATGTCCCTAGTATGCCTCTAATAGACTAGCTCATTGATCAAAGATGGTTAAGGTATCCTAGCCATGGACATGAGATGTCATTTGATAATGGGATCACTTCATTAGGAGAATGGTGTGATGGACAAGACCCAAACTACAAATGTAACATATGATCGTGTCAGTTTAATGCTACTGTTTTCTGCATGTCAAGTATATGTTCCTATGACCATGAGATCATGCAACTCACTGACACCAGAGGAGTGCCTTGTGTGTATCAAACTTCGCAATGTAACTGGGTGACTATAAAGGTACTCTATAGGTATCTTCGAGGGTGTCTGTTGAGTTGGCATGGATCAAGACTGGGATTTGTTACTCCGTGTGACGGAGAGGTATCTCAGGGCCCACTCGGTAATACAACATCACAATAAGCCTTGCAAGCAATGTGACTAAGTGTTATTCACGGGATCTTGTATTACGGAACGAGTAAAGAGACTTGTTGGTAACGAGGTTGAACTAGGTATGGATACCGACGATCGAATCTTGGGCAAGTAACATATCGAAGAACAAATGGAACATCATACGGGATTAACTAAATCCTTGACATAGAGGTTCGGTCGATAAAGATCTTCATAGAATATGTAGGAACTAATATGGGCATCCAGGTCCCTATATTGGTTGTAGACCGTAGAGGTGTCTCGGTCATGTGTACATATTTCTCGAACCCGCGGGGTCTGCACACTTAAGGTTTGGTGACGTTTTGGTAGTATCGAGTTATGCATGGTGGTGACCGAAGGTTGTTCGGAGTCCCGGATGAGATCCCAGACATCACGAGGAGCTCCGTAACGGTCTGGAGGTAAATATTCATATATAGGAAGTCCTGTTTTGGTCGCAGGACAAGTTTCGGGCTCATCGGTAGTGTATCGAGAGTGCCGGTAGTGTACCGAGAGACCACCGGGAGGGGTATTTCAACCCAAGAGGCTTCATGGGCTGTGGGAGAGTAAATACCAGCCCTTTGTGGGCTGGTGGAAGTCCCACACAAGTCCCATGCGGCTAGGGAAAGAAAAGCCCAAAGGGAAAAGTGGAAAAAAGGCAAAAAGGGGAGGAATCCCTAGTCCTACTAGGATTGGAGGAGGAGTCCTACTAGGATTGGAGGAGGAGTCCTCCTCTCCTCCCCACTTCGGCAGAATCAAAGGAGGCTTGGACCTTGCACCAAGGCCTCTCCTCGCTCCCTCCTATATATACTGGTGGCTTTAGGGTTTTTGCACAAGATTTTCAGCCACGTGCTACCCGTTCCTCTAGTGCATAGTTTCTCCTCTAAATCGGATTTCTACAGTGCTTAGGTGAAGCCCTGCTGGAATAGCTCCACCACCATCGCCGGAGCGCCATCATGCTGCCGGAGAAATCTTCTACCTCTCCGCTCCCTCTTGCTAGATCAAGAAGGTGGAGATCGTTATCAAGCTGTACGTGTGTTAAACGCGGAGGTGCCGTCCGTTCGGCGCTAGATCGGAAGGACCGTGATCAAGATCGCGTGACGGATCGTGATGAGATCACGGGATGGATCGTGATGAGTTCGCAGGACGGATTGTGATTGGATCACGGGACGGATCGTGATGAGATCGTGGGATGCTCGGCGAGTTGGATCACGAAGACGTTCGACTACACCAACCGTGTTTCTTAACGCTTCCCGCTTAGCGATCTACAAGGGTATGTAGATCCACTCTCCCTCTCGTAGATGCTCATCACCATGGATAGATCTTGCGTGTGCGTAGGAAAAAATTTGTTTCCCATGCAACGTTCCCCAACAGTCGCAACCTCACTCAGAATAGAAGGTGAATGAAATGTAGAGCTAGTTGATAGTTCCTTACCACCCCTCGTCTTAGAGGGAAAAATCTTGGTTATGGAGTATTTTAGTTTCTTCATAGTAACTAGCAGAGAGATAATTCCCAAGTGAACTGAATAAAAAAGTTGTGCTCTCGGGAAAAGGCGCCATAAAAGGGTCTTGATAACCCACAAGTATAGGGGATCACAACAGTCTTCGAGGGTAGTATTTCACCCAAATTTATCGAGAGACAAGTGGATCCAAAGGATATTGATGAGCCTTACTTGTTGAGTTCTCAATTCAACCACACCTCGAAGGATATCTTCCTACAGCAAAGTGTTTAGTAGCACAGCAGTTTGATAGTTTTGGTAGTAACATTAATAGTAGCAATAGTGACAGTAGTTGTTTTGTAGTGATTGTAAGAGTAGTAGCAACAATAGTAACTTAGCAAGACAATATAGGCGAAACATAGACATTGGATCAACGATGGAAAATTGTATGGATGGCATTCATAATGTAATAGTCGTAACCAAGAGCGACACAAAACTAGCTCCAATTCATAAATTCAATTTAGGCATATATTTCATATATAGTCATACATGCTTATAATAAGAACTTGCATGACATGTTTTTCCTACCACTACTAGGAAATAGATTATAGCTAGAATTTTATCAGTATTTATGGAGACCAGTAGCGTTGGGTCACAACATACGCTATTGGTAATATTTAGCAGCAGCGCCAACGCATACCCCGTGCTACAACTAAGTCCATACTTGTAGCATTTTGTGCCCACCAAGTGTTATTGCTATACTTCCACTGGTCAACTGGTGGGCCCCCTTTAGCAGTAGTGCTTGCTAAGAAACAAGTGCTACAGCTACTTCGCTTGGTAGAAATAGTAGAAGTAATAGTAACAATAGCAGTTTTGTAGTGATTGTAACATTAGTAGCAATAGTAGTAACTTAGCAAGACAATATAAGCGAGAAATAGGGAGTGGATCAATGATGGATAATTGTATGGATGACATTCATCCTGTAATAGTCACAACCTAGAGTGGCATGGAACAAGCCCCAATTCATCAATTCAATGTAGGCATGTATTTCGTATATAGTCTTACGTGCTTATAATAAGAACTTGCATGACATATTTTGTCCTACGCTCCCATGGTAGTGGGGACCATAAGGAAATCTAAGGCATATTAAGGCTTGATTTTAATAGAGAACCAAAACAAAGCGTTAACACATATTGAATACATGAACTCCTCATACTATGATCATCAACGAAAAGAAATCCAATTGTTGTCACCTTGCGGTATGCAGATCATAACACATAGTAGGTGCACATAACTTGCAACATAGGATCCAAAACACTCATATTCATGAAAACATAATAGGATCAGATCTAAAATCATGGCACTCGGTGAAAGTACGTGGATGTCATCTAGAGGGGGTGACAAGGCTCTTTAAAATAATTAGGGTTTAGGCTTGAACTAATGCGGAATAAACTAGCGTTTAATTAGACAAGCACAAAACCTAAAATAACTAGGCTCACCTATGTGCATCAACAACTTATGCTAAGAAAGATAAAAAACTAAGTGATAGCAAGATATATAGCATCAAACAATATAGCTATGACAAACTAAAGGGCATAAATAAAGGGTTTGGGGAAGAGATAACCGAGGCACGAGGAGACGATGATGGATCCCGAAGTTCACACCCTTGCGGATGCTAATCTCCGTTAGGAACGGTGTGGAGGCACAATGCTCCCCAAGAAGCCACTAGGGCCCCCGTAATCTCCTCACGCCCTCGCACAATGCAAGATGTCGTGATTCCACGAAGGGACCCTTGAGGGCGGTCACCGAATCCGTGCAAATGGCAACCCTTGGGGGCGGTCACCAGTAGTCGTACACTCTGGCAACCCTTGGGGCGGTTCACCCGTACCCGTACAGATTGATCGGGGCAATCTCCACAACCTAATTGGAGATCTCGATGCTTGCCCGGAGGTTTACACCACAATGATTGAGCTCCAAGACACCACCAACCGTCTAGGGTGCCAAGGCACCCAAGAGGAACAAGCTCTAGGGTGCTCAAACACCCAAGAGTAATAAGCCTCTCAAACTTCACTTCCACGTATCACCGTGGAGAACTCAAACTTATGCACCAAATGCAATGGCAAGGGCACACGAAGTTCCCAAGTCATTCTCTCCCAAATTCCACCACAAGAACTAATGTTATGGAGGAAATGAGAGGAAGAACAAAGAAGAACACGAAAAACTCCAAGATCTAGATCCAAGGGGTTCCCCTCACATAGAGGAGAAAGTGATTGGTGGAAATGTGGATCAAGATCTCCTCCCCCTTTTCCCTCAAAAACTAGCAAGAATCATTAGAGGGAGTGAGAGATAGCAACCTCTAGGAAAGTCAATAGTGGGGGGCAAAAACAAGCTCAAAGGTTGGGGAACCATTGGGGAAAAGACCCCCTTAAATACGTCCCCACAAATCTACCTGTTATGTGTAGAATAGCACACGGGCGGTACAACCGATGGAGTGGGCGGTAGTACCGTTTGAAAGGAGTAACCGGAACAACCACTCCACCACCGCCCAACCACCGGACCAAGAAGGTGGACCGGATGCAGCAGCCCGGCCAGAGCCCTGGACCAGGAAAAGTCCTAAGTGGTACAACCGCTCGGGACCCCAGTAGTACCGGGCTATATAAAAATAGCGGTACAATCGGTCCAGGTCCGCCAAACAACCGTAGAACAACAGAACCGTGTCTAGTTGTAGCCCGGTATTGGGCCAGTACAACCGCCTAGGGCTGCCACCCAGGGTCACCCAGGTGTTGGCGGTACAACCGCTCGGGGCCAGATAGTGGAAGCACCCCCAGGATATCATCCCTAGCGTGGTGGTTATGTCGGATGACATGAGCGAGAGGAACAACCGCATCAAGAAAATAGGTAAGACCAGAACTGCCATAACCTCTGCAAATCAGCTCTGAATTGAGCAAACTCAAGCTTGTTGGATCCAGGTTATCTTAAGAAGAGGGAGTATGAAAATGCCAATGATATAGAGATGTGAAACCTCTATGAAGGAAGAACCGGCAAAAATTCCAACATCTAAAACCTCATAGAAGATGTATATGGACTCCGTTTTTTATGAACTTGAGCTTGTCATGAAGCTGACCATAATCTCAAGAACTCACAAAGAGAAACACGAAACAAGAACCAAGAAAGATGATGATGCTAGGATGTTGTTGGCGTTCTGGGAACAGAGGTACCCAGACCTGCCTGCCTGCGGCCCAGGGCATGGCCCACCATGTCAGCCAAGAACGGTTGGCACGACCGCGCCCAAGACAAGGCCCTCGCGAGAGCCTAAGCTCGCGAGGGAAGCAGCATCAAGACCAGCAAGGATGGGCCCCCTCAGGCCCCCTCCAGAGCGGTGGAGATCTCTATGCGGCGCTTGGCTTCGGGAAGCCAAGGATGACGCAAGGTAGGACAGGCGAGCACCACCACGCCAGACAATACAGTTTCCTCTTTGGTGCAAAGGGAGCAAGGACCTACGCGGGTTCCAAAAGCACCCCCAAAGGTTTCCATTCCGGTGCAACAAGACCACGACCATGAGCCCAGTGGGAAGGATGTCATCGTCGGGCCCACCTGTGCATCATCAATAGCTACTTTGCAGGCGAAGATCACATTTCGTCGGGATAGAGATGTACTCCTGTCCAACTTTGAATTTGGCTGTTGTGGGATCCCTTCCCGCCATAGAGATGAGGGAAGAGGACCTGGGTCACTATAAATAGAGGCTAGGCTACACTGTAGAGAGGGCTAACAAACCAGGGAGACCAAAGAAGAGAGGCAACACCACCAGTGCGCCCTTCCGAGGCAACTCACCATTGTAATAGTTCATCCACAAACCTCCTCGTGAGGCAATCCACCAAAGCAGGAGTAGGGTTTTATGCTTCGCAGTGGCCTGAACCTGAGTAAATCACCGTGTGCATCTTGTTTCTCGTCATCATGCGAGTTCATCGTACAAATCATCGAGTGGTGAGCTAGGTGGGCTAAGGCTGTTGCGGATCTTTGCACACGCCCCTGTGTTCAAACTTCTTTGGGTTTTGCGGAGCCCAAAATATGACATTTGGCATGCCAAGTAGGGGGTGTGTCAAAGTCTTCCTCAAGCCATGCTCTTTCTCCGCCTCTCCACTCCGATGTCTGACGCTCGTCAGGCCCATGCCGAGTGTCAAGATGCCCGCGTCGCCCAGACGGCGCCCGTGGGCCGTGCTGCCGCGCGCCAGTTTGCCTCTCATGTGGCTAATGCCACCATGGGCCCAGAGGCCCACGAACAACATGACTCCTCACAGCCGATCATCGCGTGGCGCGACGGCCGCACCTCCACTCTGCCAATCGTTCCATCTACCAAGTCATCCTCCCACGCTCGTCTTGGGTCGGCGCATGGGACGGGCACACTCGCAATGGCACGCAAGCTCCTGCGCTACCGCCCTGCCCCCAAACGCCATGATGACTGGCTTGGGAGCATCACAGAGCTAGTCAATGCCGCCGGCAATGCTTCGGTGCTCTCCTACTCGCTCCGGCCCCAGCCCTCTCTTTCAGACGACGAGGCCCATGATGTGTCACCCCCTCCTCCGCGGTGCGACGTCGACCCCGAGCCTAGGCATGAAGCATGCTCGCACGACCAACCCCACTAGCCGCGAGCGAGGGCAAGAGACGAAGTAAGCTGCCAGGTGGTGCCAAGGCCGCGTGTCGACGCGCATGCACTCCCCGCTCCGTTGAACTAACACTGTGATAGGGCACCCCTCGAAGCGGCCCCTCAGGAGCGTCAAGACCAGGGGCCCTCCCGTGCGCGCAAGACTCACTGGTCTAGTGGGGTGTCATGTCATCGCTCCGGAGCTCCATCCGACTGTGTGGCCCTGCAATTTCAAGGCTGGCCTACCCCCTCGCTACGATGGCACCCTAGATCCTGCTGAATTCCTACAGCTCTACTCATGGAGCATCCAGGCGACTGGTGGAGACGACAATGTCATGGCGAGATGGTTCACCATGGTGCTCAAGGGCGGCACACTCTCCTGGTTCCTCAACCTCCCAGAGAGGTCCATCACCTCCTGGGATGACCTGCGCAAGGGCTTCGTTGCCAACTTCCAAGGTACTCGCGACCGTGCACTCACCGTGAACGACCTGCGGCGCGTGAAGCAGTAGGAGGGAGAGACCCTAGACAAGTTCATACAACGCTTCACGACCACCCGCCTCAAGATCCCAAGGGCGTCGGATGACGTAATCATCTCCATGTTCACTGACGACTTCAGGGACCTCAGGATGAAGGAGGAGCTCGCCATCAACAACAAACTATGCTCAGCCCTGGAGATGTTCAACCTGGCGAACAGGTGTGCTTAGGCCGACAAGGGCCGCCTCTCGCTCCGCGGGCTTCCGGTGGCGGAGCCAGAGGACAAGAAGACCAAGGACAAGGAGGTGAAGCACAAGGCCCCCATGGTGCTTTCGTCTGAGCCTGAGGCGAAGTGCAGCCGGGACGAGGAACCCCCCTCGGGAGGATGACCGTCTTGTATCTTCCATGGCACAAACAGCCACAACACCATTGATTGCCAGGAGCTCAGGCTGGTCACCGACGAGCACTTGGGCCGGTGCCCTCGACGCAGTGACTGTGGCTTCGGATGTGGCGGAGGCTGCGACGAAGGCCGTTGGGACAATCGGGAGTTGCGCCAGGAGTGGCGAGACTGGCCTTGGGAGGACCGCTTGCTCGATTAGGCTCGGGAGGACCGCTCACGCGATGACCCTCCGGAGGGGTCATGCCGTGGCCAGCCTCGTGAGGCCCAACCTCATGAAGTCCACCTACCCCCACTACCGCCACCACCCAACAGGAAGGAAGAGGACATGCAGGACGACGGGGCTGGGGGCTTCCAGCAGGTCAGGGCGATAGCGTGTATCCTGGGCAGTGCCCAAGCCCTAGCATCAAACCGCATCTTCAAGTAGTTCTCACGGGAGGTGAACGCAACCCTCCTGAATCCCGAGGCCATGTGTCCCCTCAAGTGGTACCAGATCGCAATCACCTTTGACTCGAGGGATCAGCTCAGATGCTCAGCCATGGCAGGCACGCTACCCATGTTGTGCACACCGATCATCAGCAATGTCCTCGTCACCAAGACCCTCATCGACAACGGAGCTGGACTTAATGTCCTCTCCATTAAGACCTTTGAGACGCTCCAAGTGTCGTACGACCAGCTCATGCTGACTAAACCCTTCTTAGGACTCACCGATGGATCCATAGTTCCCATCAGGCAGGTGTGCCTGCCCGCCACCTTCGCTGGATGCAAGAACTACCGCACCGAGATCATCGTCTTCGATGTCACGCACATCCACCTCCCGTACAACGCGATCCTTGGGTACCCAGCCCTTGCCAAGTTCATGGTAGTGACTCATCATGGCCACAATGTCCTCAAGATGCCAGGGAGTGGCGACGTCATCACCGTCACCTACGATGAGAAGGATGTCGTCTGCTCCCTCGAGCATGCATATCGTGTCGCAACAGCCGAGCACTCATACGATGAGGGAGAGGCCCTGCCTCATGAGGATGTACCCAAGAAGAAGAAGCACCTCCTCCCCGCGGGGTGCCAGGGGGATGAACCTCCAAGGACGACGCCTCTGGCTCAGCGCCCAGGACTGAGGCCTGTCCCTCCATCACATAGGAAGGTGTGCTTGATGCCCCCTTGGGTCGGGCTTGGGGGCTTCCATCTAGGAAGCTTCCAACCTGGCCGTTGAGACAAGGGAGGTGTTCGGGCAGAACCTAGAGGCACTCTCTCAAGCGCGTCTACCCAAGTCAGGAGCATGGTGCGAGGCGTCGATCTCATGAGAATTTGTCACGAGAGCGATCGAGGAGCTTCAGGAAGCACAGGCCACGCGAGACGGGAGCTGCCCTGCACCACCAAGTGCAGCCGTCATCATCGGCCCAGTCAACAAGCTGCGCGTTTGCGTCAGCGCGCTCACGTTCAACAGGGCTGCGTCCCAGGATGTCTTTTGGCCGACGCATATCGATTGCGGTAGGGTCTACCCATGCAACTACGTCTACATGCCTTTCGTCCTGGCGAACGGGGCCGCCACATTCCAGTGCCTTGCCCAGACCATGCTCATGCCTTATAGGGTGAGGCATAGTGAGGAGTTGGAGGAGGCGCCTGAACCGAGCAGGGGTCACGTTCATGGAGACACGAGGTCAGGCTGGGTCGACCGCTTCGACTCTTCAGCGGCATGGCCGCCAGGTGAATTTTTTGGTTCAAGTCAAGTAAATTTTGGGTTTTCACCGTTTGAGGGCGCCCACCGGGCTACATTATTCTCCGGTGATAAGAGCGCACCCCTACAATCGCCCCATTTACGCATATTTCAGTACCTTTCATGCATATGATCTATTTCCTAATGTTTCATACTGGTTGCATGGCACTTCGCCGCCATGAATGTCGCCGCACCCTAATGATCCTGCCTATGAACGCCTCTTGATTAAGGGATGGCACGACGTCTGTGCTCGGGTTCGTCCCTGTTGTGTTGATAAATCCGAGTGGTTGAGCTCTGTCTCACAGCCCAGCCCCGTGCACGTCACCTCCCATGGCCCTTAGTGCTTTGTCCTCGCGTGAGCTAATCGGGAGTGGGTGAGTCAGGACGCGCGACACGGTTCCTACAACCTTCGTCGGTTTTTCTCCGGCGAAGGAGCCACGCGTCGGGTGTTTTCCCCTTGGAGTTGTCGCATCAGAAGTCTGAGCACGGCATCTGTGCTCGGGTCCGTCCCTGCAGCATTGACAAATCCAGTGGCTAAGCTCTATCTGGTGGGCCGGCCCCATTCACGTCACCTCCTGGGGTCACTGGTGTTTGGCCTTCTCATGTGATGGCCCCTGGAAATGCATTCGGCGCAGGTTTCTCAATAATTTATAGGACCTTGGATGGCGCATTCTATAGGAAGATTCAGGCGCAAACCGCCTTTGAGGTAGGGCCTCACGAGGCCAAAGCGCCCTCGCGAGTGCCTAGATACACCTCCCAGTTCTACCGTCCAAGCCATGCATACGAACTTAATGGGTTGTACATGCCCGGGGGGCTCGGGAGCTAGGCCCCTCCATTCCCACGCCCGAGTGGACGCCCCATGCTTAGTGCTGGCGGATGATTTGGTCCTCCAATGACTATGCCCACGCAACGTGGAAGCCCTATGTTCCGCACTGGAGATAAACAACTAAGGGCGCCCCCGTGACTGCATCCAACCTCAGGAAGGCTCCTCGCCGACTCTTTTCACTGCATTCCTTTGGGATGTTCGCATGAGGGGCTAAACAAGGGATACTACTGGGCCCAGCCAGGTATACGCCACCTTCCCAGGTCTACAAAACATGGTCTTCACACGCCCCTCTCAGGTAAAGCTACCGAAGAAAGGTATGAGAGTCACTCGTACGTCTAGGGGGACTCCTGAACATCGTGACTCAGGAGCCTCACTAGTCTTGTAGCCCCTCACCCCTTGGCACCATCCTGGTGATCCGGAGAGCCCAACGGTGGCTGAGGTATGCGCAGTACCAGGCCATGCCGACGCAGAGCTCGAAGTGCTCAAAATCATCAAGGAGGGCGCCAGAACTCGTGCGTCAAGGGGGACTCCTGAGCATCGCGACTCGGGAGCCTCACTGGTCCTGTAGCCCCTCACCCCTTGGCACCATCCTAGAGATCTGGACGGCCCAACCGTGGCTGAGGTATGCATGGGGATGGTCCCTATTGATGCAGAACTCAAGGTGTTCAAAATCTCCAAGTCAATCTCGTCTTCACCATCTTCCCTTCATGAGGGCTGCTCGTACGTCAAGGGGGGCTCCTAGGCATTGTGACTCACGAGCCTCACTGGTCCTATAGCCCCTCACCCCTTGACACCATCCTGGCGATACGGACAGACCAACGGCGGCTGAGGTATGCATGGAACCAGGCCTTGACGACACAGAGCATCACAGCAAGCAAGGAGGAAACAAGGCAAAGAAAGCAACCACATAATTCAACAGTTATTACATGCTTCGAGTGTTTCGGAAATGCAAATAGGTCTAATGCCTCTGCGACGCACGATGAACGTTGCAGGAAAGGAGCAGGGAAGAGGAATTAGGAGGAGCCGTCAACACCACTCATCCTAGCCGTAGGGAACTCGTCGTCGACGTCGCTGATGTCGTATTCTTCGCCACTAACCCTTGTAGCTTCAGGAGGTGGGGGAATGGCGATGCAGGTGAACTTCTTTATCTGTGCCCCCATGGCTCCCTCCACGGCCACTACAGCAGTGGCACGAACCCCGGGATCGACCGGGCAGATCACGAAGCTAAAATCAAACCCCAACTCGCGAAGGTAGAGGTGGCTGAAGACGCGTCGCATGGCCTCAGAAAAGAGGTCACGGCACTCACCCTCCAAGACTTCCTCCACCTTGAGAACGACACCCTCGAACGCCTCGATGAGCTTTGAAGAAAGCCCTGTGAAGCAGCTCTACGGAGCCACCAGGGGCTCCGTAAACCCATCCCGATAGAGGGAGCAGAGTGCTCGGCGAAGTCAGAGCTCGATAGAGGGAAACGCATTGAGCTCCGTAGCCCTTTCTCCTCAGCCACGGTGAGGGTTTTCTCCCTCGTATCGAGCCAAGCCTTCTCCGTAGGTACTTCCTTCTCCCACGTGTCCAGGTTCTTGTGCTCTATGGCTTGGGTGGTTGCCGCCTTGGACAGCACGAAGTCTTGATCGGAAAGCTCGGTCTTGCAGGTCTTGAGGGCTTCTTCTTGCTACGCAACTACGCCGCAAGCATGGACTTCTCCTCCTGAAGAGCCTTCAGGCGGGCCTCTGCCTCATCGCAACGCATGGTAGCGGATGCCGCATCGGCCATTGTTGCATCCCGGGCTGTTCTGGCTGGTGTGGCCCCCTTCTCTCTCTCCACCTATGACATCCCAAGTGCTGCCCCTACCATTTATGGTCTTGTAACCTATGTGGACCCATGTTGTCATATGTTTAATGATATGATGTTGCTCATTGCCATTTCATCTCATCCATCATGTCCTCTCATCATCATGTCATCCATAATATAGTTGTGGTGTGCTTCCATGTGGCATTGTGTGAGGTGTTAGAAGATCTTGTGTGTTTGTGGATGTGTGCATGTGTGGGCAACAACTTCCTCCCTCTCCCTTATTTTCAAAACAACCTAAACCTCTTTATTCCTTTTGATTTCTACAGCAGAATTAACTTGATAAATAAATCTCTTAAAAATGTTCTGTTGTTTGGAGATTTCCTATAGAGTAGGAATGTGGAGCTCCCCTTGTTGTTTAGATTTTTGGACTTATGGGGCTTTTACCAAAAACAGGGGCTGTTTAATTTAAAAGTATTATTTTATTTGTTAAAAATACCTCTTTGTAATTTATTTAAATATGTTGCATTTATTGTAGTGTCAAAGTATTTTTGGTTTTCCAAAAATCCTTTTATTTATTTCTATGGGGTTTTATGAGTTTATCTGTTTTATTAAAATGAAAACCCTTTTGTTTTCCTCAGAGAGAGAGAGCTTGCCTCTTGGGCCTCCTTGTCCCCGCAGCGGCCCACTAGCAGCAGATCCCGCAGCCCGCAGCCCACGAGCGCACGTTCGTCGTCCTCCTCGTGTACGGTAGCAATCCAAAGTGCCAGGTCGCCGTCTCTGTTGATTTGACGGTCGTTCGGCGCTCGCAACCTCTTTATAAGGTGTCGCCATTGCCCTAGGGTTCTCCCTCGCCCCATTTCCTCCCTCTCCTCCTCGCACCGCCGCTCAGGTGAGTTCCCAAGCGCCATGCCGTCGTCGCGCCCACCGTGCTCCGGCCGAGCAACAGCTCATGCCCGGAGGTAGCCCCTCACCACGTCTCCGTCCCTCTGGTGCGCGGGAAGGGACCCCCTCGTGCTCCTCTTCTCCCCCGTCGTCCGAGAGAGCGCCAAGGCCATTGTCTTCTTCGCCTCTTCTTCGCTACAGCTCGGTTTAGATTCGAGCCGGGAGTCGTCTGCTCTTCGCCATCGCCTCGTCGAGCCCCGAGCCTTCTCTCCTTGTCCTAGGTAAGGAGGTTTGGTCCCTCCTTCCCTTCCTCCTCGCCTTTGAGTATTTGTCTGTGTGTGCGCATAGATCCCAGGGTGCCATACTCGCGCACTCCGTGCTCCGGCAAGGTTCGTTTTTTTCTGTTTCAGAAGTTGTTGTCATGCGCGTGTGGTGTCATTGGTGGCCGCCTCCCCTGTGTCCGAGCCCTGCATGTGTTTATCTCCTTCCCCACGTTCAGCTCGCACGTGTAGTTGCCGCCTCGCCGCTGGTGCTTGTTGCCGTTGTCTGTTTCCACTCTCGCCGTTGCGAGCCGGCTTGTGCAGCCCCGCGCCTCGCCGCGCTAGCACCGGGAATGGGCCTCCCCTGAGATCACATAGCCCCACCGTAGGTTGCCGGCCCCGGTGGTCACTGGAGGGCTCGCCGGCGTCGCCTCCTTCTTCTCTTCCTGAAGGTAGGAGAAGAGGGCTCCTTTAGTATTTCCTGCTTTCCTTTCCCTTTGGTTCAGACTTCCCCTCCTAGCATGGTGGTATTCGACCCGGGGGGAGACAGCGAGGTCTGGGGTTTGAAACCCCCCTGGCACGCCTTTTTCTTCTTTTTTGATTGGTGTGTTCGGTGTGTGGTGCGCCAGGATCGGCTGCGGCCACACGGGATCCTATGTGAGTGTGTTGTGCGTGTGTGTGATCATGTGTGTGTCTGCAGAGATGTGGGATCCCATGTGGATCTGGTGGGCAGATGTGTGAGTGGTGTGTATGACAAGTGGGTCCATGATCCACTTGTCATCACAAGAGGGGCCCTGGTGGCAATGCCAGGTGGGTCCCCTCCATTGTGTTTTCTTTTGTTTTGTGTTTGAATTATTGTTTCATTGTGATATATTAGATAATTCCATTTCTGGTAAAGTACTATTTTAGGAATGATCATTTTTGTCTATGTGCATATATAGTAAGTTTTCACTTATGGGCATGCCATTTTAATTTTGATCATGAGATTTGGGAGTTTTGTTAAATCAAAAATATGAGTACGATATATGAAACTGGGGTAGAAAAATCTCAGGAATTCATTGGTGTAACTTGTTTGGTCATTTGAGAAAGTGTGACAAAATGTTATTTTGACTCATGTACCATTTTTTCAATTTTGTTATATTTAATTCATGCATGCTATGATAATTGTGTCAACATGAAAACGGTAGCCTTTGATGAGTAGAATGCCATGGTATTTATTTTTGTCATGTTAAATTTGCATATAAGTGGGAACCATGCTATAAAGTAGCTACTAAAACATTGTTGTTTTCAAACATGCTAAATATTTCTAAGTCTGAGAATCTGTTAATATTTTTATGCCATGAAGACTGGATGCTACCAAGTGATATGTTGTGAATTAGCTCAAGCTCAGTGCTAGTGCTTTGAAGTAGATGTTGTCCTATACCATGCTATTAATTTTCATGCCATGAGGTGGTCTCTATCACCATTAGTTTCTGTTTTCAACTTGCTATCAAATTAACTCATATTTCAGAAAAGTGTTATTTTCTCTAAGTCCCAGAAATTTGTTTCATCATGCCAACTTGTCTGATATGTGCTTCCTTTCCAGTTTGTGTAGTTGGATGATTTGATCAGCATGCTATGTAGTTTCTGTAAATGCCTTGTTTGTGGTTGGAGACTTCCTGTAGCTCTAGTTATTGGTTGTGAAAGTGGCTATGTTGCTGTTTTGTGACAGATTGTTTGTTTTAGTGTTTTGTGACTTGTGGGAGCTATGCTTCATGGAATTGTTTGATCTTTGACTCTATTGTGGTTGGGTTTTCATTGCCTAACCAGTGGCTACCTTGGAATGCCAAGGAATAGCCCATGGCCTTCATTGTCTTGTGTTTTGCCTTCGTAACTTGCCGTGAGCATAGCGTGAAAACCGTAACTCCGTTTCCTATGTCCTACATATGCATTTGTATCGATTTTGCATGAAGATCCATATTTACCATGATCATGCATGTTTAAACAACTTAACATGAGGTTCTGTCCAGAATTGTAAATAACTAAACTATTGCATGAGAAACATGACTAGTTTAGGATTGCTATGTTAAATACTTCAAATGAATCATGCATCATCTTGTTTGTGCATTGCACCTTGGTTGGTTGTTTATTGTTATTGTTTCTCTTGGGTAGACGCGAGTGTTGAACGTGAGTACGAGGATCCAGGAGAGTACCACTACGAGGACCCCGCTCTTTGTCCCTTTGAAGAACCAACAGGCAAGATGATCGTACCTGAATCCCGACACTATTTTTGCCTTGCTAGATGTCTCGTTATTATCATTACATATGCGTTACCTACCACTTGAATGTCAAGCCTCCTACATTTCCATGATAGCCTCTAACCCCTCCACATCCTAGCAAACCTTGTTTGGCTAAGTTACCGCTGCTCAGCCCCTCTTATAGCATTCTTAGTTGCAAGTGCAAGTTGTTTCCATGTGATAACATTGATTTTGTCATATCAAAATATTATCTGCTGGTTAATTTAATGCATATATATATATATATATCTTCGTATGTTGGAAGGCTTGGCCTTTTGCTCGGTGTTTTGTTCCACTTTTACCGCCATAGTTTCTTGTTACGGTGTTATGTTTCCATATTTTGCGCTCCTAACTTGCTCAGGGTTGTTATGGGGGCCCCCTTGATTATTCGGTTGAGATTAAAACTTGTCTGACAAGACCCAACATTGGTACTATTTCCTTAACAACTTAATAAAATTTGCATCGGGCTTTTCAACGCTGTGGATAATTAATCAACCTCAGGCCAGTGCTACTCATGAGTGTTGGTCCAAACTAGAGCACCATGTGGGGCCAACCCGGGGCAACTCGGGATATTTCTATCAGGCCACCGTATGCTTCGCTTATCTGTCGTGTCCTGAGAACGAGATATGCAGCTCTTATCGGGTTCGTCGACATGTCGGGTGGTCTTGCTGGACTTGTTTTACCTTTCTCGAGTGGCTTGCGTGTGGAACTCTGAGTTTTCTTCGGGCTATCTCGAGGTGTCGGATTTCCTTTGGAGTTGCCTAGCATGATCATGAGATCCATGGTCGAGGTTATTCCCGCGAAGTGTGGCTAATTTATGATGGACTAGTTGGAGCACCCCTGCAGGGTTAAAACTTTCGGAAAGTCATGCCCGCGGTTATGTGGCAACTTGGATATTTGTTTGACACCCGTTTATAGTTAACTTGAAGTAAACTCTAATAAAATGCACCAACTGTGTGAGTAACTGTGATCGTCTCTGCTAGTGAACATGAACCAAGAGAGAACACGGTGGGGTTATGTTTGACGTAGGTAGGTGTTCAGGATCTCTTAGAGGTCATTCTAGATCTCGATCGTTATCATAGACCACATATTTACTTTCGTGTTTCGTAAGAGAAGCCACCATAAATGCTTAGTGCTGCTGCAAACTAAACACATACCCCCTTCCAACCTATAAGCTAGAATAGTCTCGATACTCGAGCACGAGATTGCTGAGTCCCCGTGGCTCACAGATTACTACAACAATCCAGGTGCAGGGACAAATGAGATCATGCCAGATGATGTGACGCAGCTCCAGTGGGAGTATGACGAGGACCGTGGAAGGATGTATGTCACTTATCTAGACGAGTAGAGGGGGCGTGGTCGAGATCTTTGGGCTAGCAAGCCAGTGTTATTGCATCATTTTCTCGTTTGATTTCGTCCGTAGTCGGACCCTGCCTTTGTATTGATTATTGAATAAACTGTGTGGAATTGTAATTTAGCATGTGGCAAGGGTAAGCCAACACATATACTCTTCTCTTCCTAAATGTATGTAATAATACTATACTTGCGAACGGCAAGATGCGCCTCTATCCCTGTCGAGGCCCTCGTGTCTTAATATGGATAGGCGTGCATCTTGGGTGTGACACCACCCTGGTGGCCTTGGCTTGGTCCCAAACCGCCGGGGCAGAGGCATCGTCCTGGAGCCACCCAGAGAGGATCCCGAGGCGCCCCTCGCGAGGTGATCATCGGCACCCTCGAGGGCATCCCGAACTTGACCTAGAGTGGTGTAGGCCTCGTCCAAGACACCGGGGCCTCGCGGTGCAAGCATCAAGGACCCATTCGGAGGAGTCTCCTGTGGGGTCATAGGGGACACCCCCAGGGAGGCAAAAGCACGAGGAGCGGGGGGCTCCAGAGGCTGTGGCATGACCACAGGCAAGGTGGATGCAGACGGATCAGCAAGCGGCTGGCCCTCGGGGGCTAGCTCTCCAAACAGCAGCGCCGACACGCCCCCAAGGGTAGGAGCGGCCGCACCAACAGGCATCGTAGGATCAGGGGGCTCCACGGCAGCGACCAGGAGGGTCGCCTTGTAATCCCCCACACCACGGTGTCGGGTGCCTCGTCAGGCAACAACAAGGCGACAGGAGCGAGCAGCACGTCAAAAGCACCTTCAGCTTGACACCCGCTTTCTTCGTCCTCATCTTTAGCATGGTGGTATTCCTGGTTACCTAGCAAAGAAGGGATCATCAGCACGTGAGCTACCGGTAGGCGGCCAAGGCTAGGCGGAATTACTTACTCTTCGATGCCGACTCACTTCCTATTCTTCTCCACCTTGATGACAGCAGGAGTGCCCATGCATCTCTCTCCCTGAGGGTGCCACCGCGTGGGGGAGCAAGGGCACTGTCTACAAGGGCAGCGGCCGGAGAAGTCCCTCCGGCCCGGGACCTGTTCGCCTCGCCCGCGAGCTGCGATTCAGGCGATGGAGAAACCGGCACTTTGACCCCTTGCTGGCATGGGCAGGACACACCGGGGGGACTCAGCCCCGTGCTTCTTGGGGTTCGCCAGGCTGGAAGGCCAAGCGGCGCGCGGGGAGGGTCCCGGCACCCTAAGGACCTTGGCAGGACGCGGGGAACCTGCAGCAGAGACTTCACCGGCATCATCGTCGTCTTCAAGGCCACGCAGGAGCATGCTCTGCGATGGAGGGGACGCTTCCTCCAAATCATCGCCCGCTGTCTTCTCTAAATCCTCCTCGCTCGTAGTGTCGCCAGAGGACATCGACACTGGCGAACCAGGGCCCTGAGCTAGGGAGATCCCCAGTTCGTCGAAGATGGGCATCGTAGCGACCAGATCAGCCTTGTTGTCGCGGCAGTAAAATGGGGCATAGTCGTCGGGAAAATCTCCGGGGTCGCCTTTGAGAAGGGTCATCACAGCCCTGCTCATCTCCTCTGAGGACATGCATGCAAACCGAAACCTGAGGTCGTTGTTGCTACCTCGATAGTCCCACAAGGGCCTCGAATGCAACTGGAGGGGCGCCAGGAGCTGCATTAAGAACTACTTCACTATCATCCCCCCAGTCAGCTTCTTGGTGCTGATATCGTGAGAGATCGGCTCCAGGACAGGCCTAGCCCGGGGGTCGGAAAGCTTCACAGAGCTCTATGCAGGGGTCTTCTCTAACAGTCCCTTTGGCAGATATAAGTGAGATTTGGTGCTCTTGAGATCCATGAAGACCCAACAGTGCCTGATGTTCTCCACCTTCTTCCCGGCCTTTAAGAGCATGTTACCGCTATGGACCGCGAAGAAGGAGACACACGCCAACCAATGAGCACCGTCATGCACCCTCAAGCTGAAGAAATGATGGAAGAGGGCCACCCAAGGCTTCACGCCAACAAAAGCCTCGTAGTAGAAGGCGAAGACGGACAAGAGAAGGATCGAGTTGGGTTGGATATGAAGAGCTTGGATCCCATAATGGTCGAGGACGGCGGTCAAGAACTCTGAGAAAGGCGGGACAAGCCCAGCGAAGACACTATGGAGAAACAAGGGATAGGCTGACTTGGACGGGGGTCGCTTCTTGAAAGCACATTTGCTCCCTTGGTGGTTTTGGTAATTAATAACAACATATAAGTCATTGAACTAATGTTTCCACCAAGTATATTTCAGGAAATGTTTAATGATAGGATTGGCAAAAGGAGATTATGGACATACCCCAAGATGCAAGGAAATAGGTTGGCCAAGCTTCAAGCAAGAGGACTCTACATTTTATATTTCTGAGAAATCACTTTGAGTCCATAGGAAAGCCAATACTATTAAAAGGGGGTAAGGTTTTGTAGGTGAACAATATGCTCAAACGTGCACAAGTGATAGTTGACAAAAACATCCACAAACTCTCCAACCAAAGTATGTTCTATACCTAACACTCAAAATCGGTGCAACCAACTTTTCCATACCGGTGCCACCGATTCCAGAACCTAGACAGACTCAACCAAACACTAGCCACTTTGGTGCAACCGATTCCATACCGGTGCCACCGAGTTTAGGTTGCCAACTTTCTATTATGCAAATTCACATTTTCGGTCCCACCGAGAATGTTGGATTGGTGTCACCGAGATTGGAAATCTGACCGTTGGTCACCTTATCGGTGCAACCGAGTTTCCTATATCGGTCTCACCGAGAGTCAAAAGTTGCCACCTTTTGGTCACTTTGGTACCACCGAGATTAACACATTGATGTCACCGAGTTGGTCATTTTGTGTGTAACGGTTGGATTTTGGGGGATGCCTGTATATACCCCTTCACCACCACCTACTCGAAAGAGAAGCACTCGAAACTATTCCATACCTATCCTATCAGATTTTCTGAGAGAGAACCACCTACCCTTGTGTTGAGATCAAGATCTTCCACTCCAATCATATGGATCTTGATTTCTAGCCTCCCCATGTAGCTTTCCACCAATCCCATCTCTTCCACCATGCCAAATCTATGAGAGAGTGATTGGGTGGTGAGGAGTTTATCATCTTGAAGCACAAGAGCAAGGAGTTCATCGTCATTACCGAGCCTATTACCTTTTGGAGGGTGGTGCCTCCTCGATTGGTTAGGTGTTGCTTGGGAGCCTCCTACTTCGTGTTGTGGAGTGAACCAAGAAGTTTGTAAGGGTAAGGAGATCGCCTACTTCGTGAAGATCTACCCATAGTGAGGCTAGTCCTTCGTGGACGGAAGCCGTTCTGGAATAGTCAAGGTTGCTACTTCGTGGACCCTTTTGGGTGGAGCCCTTCATGGACTCACGCGACCGTTACCCTCCGTGGGTTGAAGAATCCATAAACGTGGATGTACGATAGTGCCACCTATCGGAACCATGGGAAAATTCATCGTGTCTACAATTCCGTTTGATCTTCCTAGCCTATCCCTTCTATACATGCTTGTTGTTACTTTCCGCTGCTATATACTCTTTGACTTGCATGTGTAGGGTGTACTTGAATTGCCATGAAATGCTAAAAACTGTCAACCCTAAAACTTGGTATAGGCAAAACTTTTAATTGGTCAAGTAGTCTAAGAACCCCCCCTCTAGATATACTTCCGGTCCTACAAGTGGTATCAGAGCTTTGGTCTCCATTGCTTATGTCTCACAACCTAGGAGAGTATGGCATCTAGTGAGGGAAGTTATCACCATAGAGGTCCATACTTTGATGGCACTAATTTTGCTAGTTGGAAGCACAAAATGAAAATGCATATTCTTGGTCATAACCCTGTCGTTTGGGCTGTTGTTCGTGTTAGCTTGCAAGGTGAGTTCTTTGCGGATGGACGGGAACCGGATCGTGAAGCGACTACAGATGAGTTGAAGATGTTGCAACTCAATGCTCAAGCATGCGACATTCTCTTCAACTGCTTATGCCCCGAAGAATTCAACCAAATCAGCCATCTTGAGAATGCAAAAGAGATTTGGGATACTTTGGTTGATATGCACGAAGGAACCGAGTCCGTGAGAGAATCCAAGTTAGATGTTCTTCAAGGTCAGCTTGACAAGTACGAGATAAAGGATGGTGAAGGAGTCGCAGAGATGTACTCTAGGCTAGCTCTCCTCACAAATGAGATTGCCGGCTTAGGAAGCAAAGAAATGACCGACAAATTCATCATCAAGAAGATACTTAGAGCTTTGGATGAGAGATATGACACCGTGTGCACATTGATCCAAATGATGCTAAACTACAAAGATCTCAAGCCTACATAAGTCATTGGAAGGATTGCTGCTCATGAGATGACACTCAACGATAAGGAAGAACTTCATCACAAGTCTAGCGGTGCTTACAAAGCCATAATTGATGCTCCCGCCACTTCAAGCCACAACCTTTTCACCAATGAAGAGATAAGCCTCATGGTCAAGAAATTCAACAAGTTCTACAAGAATAGAGGCAAATAAAGAAACTCCAACTCAAGATATGAAGAAAAGCGTTCGTCAAGTCGTGACCGGAATTGCTACAATTGTGGGAAGCCCGGACACTACTCAAATGAGTGCACGGCTCCCTACAAAAGAAGATAAGAGTCACCTCGAAGACGAAGCTCAAGGAATGAATCACCACAAAGAGAGAGAAGGAGTAGACATGATCGTTATGGACGAAGACACTCGAGGAGAAGTAGAGATTTAGAGAAGAAGGACAAGTACACAAAGAGCTACACAAGAAGAAAACATCAAGCTCATGTTGGTGAATAGGTTTCCGGCTCCGACTCTGACAACAACTCTGAGAGAAGCTATCCCTCCGATTCCGACAACAACTCTGAGAGAAGCTATCCCTCCGACTCCAACTATAGTCAAGATGATGGTGTTGACGAAATTGCTCTAGTGACTACCAACTCCTACGATCTATTTGATTCACCAAACGAAGGGAGTGCAAGTTGCTTCATGGCTAAAGGCCCCAAGGTATCACACCCCGAGTATCTTGATTTTGATAGTGATGAAGCTGATTTGCTTTGTGATGATGACTTGCTTTGTGATAAAACTAGTAATATTGATCAAAATGAACTTGATAATTCTCATGCTAGTCAATATGAGTCATTTGATGATGATAAGATGAAAAATGAACAACTAACTAAAGAACTAAACACTCTTAAGTTAGCTTATGAATCTACTCTCGAAGATCATAGAGAGCTTGTGAGAACTCATGAGAAGCTACACTTCGAGAAGCTCAACTTGGAGCAAGAGCATGAGTTTATCAAAGCTATCAATGACGATCTCCAAAAGAAGACTTCATCTTATCTAGCCAAACGACTACTTTTGTCTACTTTCATGCCTCAAGTTAAAACTAAGCAATCTAGTAACAAAGGCAAGAAAGGTTCTTCATCTAGTAGCAACAATAAAAATGCTACACCCAATGATGTTGCTTCTAGTAGTTCTATTGATTCCACTAATGATGATTCTCTTAGCCAAGTTACACTTGAGCAAGAAAATGCTTTATTGAAAGGAATTATAGAAAAAGGTATCTACAACAGTCTTGTCGGATGTAAGCAATTTGAGGAAATTTTACGCAAGCATGGAGGATACCAGAAGAATCGTGGTGTTGGCTACTTCAACGCTAATGGAGTTGAGTGGGAAGAAGGTCAATATCCCAAGACCAAGTTTTTTTCCTAAAAAGGAGAAGTATGAAAATACTCTTCCCAAGGGGACAAACACTCAAGATGACCTTCCACCACAAGACCACAAGCTCAAGGGCAAGAACAAGCTTCAAGAGGACATCGACTCATATGAAGATGAACCTCTAGCTTTGGTGGAGTGGGTTCCCAAGGATACTTCAGGATCAACTACTACAAAGGCTACTTCAACACCAAGGATCCCCATCAACTTGATGTGGGTCCCCAAGAAGAAGAACTAGTAAGTTCTTAAGGGGTGACTCCGCCAATGAAATTCACTCACATTCATTATTGGCAACGACTTTTTGCACTCAACATCAACTCAATGCAATAGTTAAGGGGAGTCACACATTCCCTCAAAGGTAAGCAAGGGACAAGGTAATCAACTAATCAATGGACATCATAACATATGCTTTGCACTCCATGTCCATAGATATCCTTGTATTTGTCTCTTGTGTGTTGGGACTAACCCATGTAGGTGAGAGGAGTAAGGAAACAACAAGGATGCTCCCAACTCTTGGTGATCTTCATCAACATTGAGCATCCACAACTACCTCACCAACATGAAGTCTTCATCGACAAAACCCAAGGTTATTTTATCCCTCTTATGGGGGGGATGTCACATTAAGGGGGAGCTTTACTCTAAGACTTGAGTCAAAGCATCTCTTAGTATGTGACAACATTAAATGCTTTATATAAAAGTGGTAACCCCACTTGTGCTTAAACGATGACTATGACCTATGATCAAGTACTCTTTCTTGGCTCCTAAGTCAAATACTCATATATAGATGACTTCGTCATCACCCAAGTGCTTGTTAGATGCTAGTGTGTTTGTGCATGTTTGTCATGATTTCTTTTGACATCTTATTGTGTGAGCATGTTGGTCTGCATTTATTTTCTCATTCAAGGACATCCAATTGTTGATATTTGCTTATTGATTCTCTCTTTTGCCAATTGGATGGACAAGAATGCCTAGGACCACTCTTTAGCTATCTATGCTTTCTCAACTCATATTCCATTCATGTTGCATCACAAATTTGAACAAGTGCTTTTCAATCCCTTTGTGTGTGGAGCACTCGAAGTTTCATATCGACAAGGAGTGACCATTAAAACCTCCCAAATGCATCTCAGTGGAACCAACCCAACAATCTCGGTCTCACTGAATGCCTGGGGTTGATCTGGTTTTCAATCTTGGTAACACCAATTTCATATTCTCGGTTACACCGAGTTTCACTGTCATCTGACAGTTGTGGAACTCGATGATACCAAAAACATAAAATTGGTATCACCGATAGTGGAGGGTATATATCATGTGGACCTCAACGCTTTGAAATTTCTAACTTCAAACGTCGCGCCTCAGCACCCTAAGCTGCCGCCTCGAGACCCCTGGTCATCGTCCTTGTCTTCATGCGCTCCTCCGCCGCTGGGAATCGCCGCCGTCGACGAAATCTTCTCCATCATCGCTCCCGTAGAGGATCCGCGCCAAGCTAGGGTACGGATTCGATCTCTATTGTGCTCCCCATCCGATTCTTGCTCATTAGATACTTGTTAATCATCTATGCACCCCTTGCTCATATATCCATCCACTTAAAACTCCAAAATCTCGAGTTAGATGGATTTTCAAGGGTTTTGCCGTCTGCCCGATAAATCTCGGTGGAACCGAAACGAAAATATCGGTCTCACTGATATGATTTTCATTGAGTTTGAGAACTAACTCGGTGGAACCGAGTAGCTCTTTTTGGTCCTACCGAAAAGGTTGCCAAGCTCCTGTTAAAGAACTAGTTTTTCTTAGCCCCGCCGAAAATTTCTTTTCGGCTGCACCGATATCTATTTGACAGATTCCAAAACTTTTTGAAAACTCATTGCTCAAATTTCAAAAACCAGCCTCATTTTGTGATGACTCATCTTCTTCTGCTCTCCTATACTCTATTCACAGGGATAGTATGTCAGGCTCAGAAGACAGTCAGAATTTGCCAGAGCACGGAGTTCAGATGAGTTCTGGAACAAGCCTAGAAGCCAGTTCTTTCTCAGATCCAGGCACCCCCATCTCTCATGGGTTGCCCAAGGCTGCCACCAGAACCAAGAAGAAGCTGAACTCAGATGAAGAAGACTCAGATTTCATTCCTGTGGAGATTCTTGCTAAGAAGCAAGAGAAAGCTGCTAAGAAGTCTGCTACTGAAACCACTTCTTCCAGGAGGGTTGTCAGCAAGATCTATGCACGTGCCTCAACCTTCAAGGCTCATGAGACTGCTAGAGCAACTATCTCAGTTGAAGTCCCCAAGAAAGCTATGCCTAAGAAGGCAGGGGAGAAAAAGTCTAGGAAGAGGATTATTGATGTGACTGGCAGGCCTACTTCCATGTATGAAGATCTAGAGGAAGCGACTGGTGCTGCTGCTGAGGAAGAGGAGGATGAGCCAGCTACAAAGGATCCTCCCAATAAGAAGGCCAAGAAGCTCATGGCTGATGCTATGCCAAAGACTGGCACATCCAAGAAGGCTACTGCTAAGAAGCCTAAGAGGACATCTAGGCAGATTCCAGCTTCTAAGAAGAACAAAGGGACTGCCTCTAGAGCTGAAGTTGATGATGACTTGACAACTTTGATGAAGCTCAGACCACATCTTCCAGTACACAATGCCAGCTACCCACTAGCTGAAGATATGAAGAAGAGGAAGGATTCGGGATTGAGAGCTTAGAGAGCTATAGATCCTCATGCCCAGAGGAAGAAGACAGTTGTGGACTACAAATTTTATACCAAGGAGCAACATGATTTCTATGCGACTGTGCTCTTTGACAAGAGTCCAGCTGTGAATGATATGCGATATGTTGAGTGGAAATTCATCAAGGAGAATGAGGACTACTTTCCAAGTGTCCAAGATAATTTCCATTGCATAGATTTGGATGAGTTTGTTGGCAGAAAATTCACAGCTTGGAATGATGAGATGGTCATGCAATTCTACTCCACTGCACACTTCTACGGAGATGGTAGAATTGTATGGATGACTGAAGGTGCAACGTATGAATCAATTATTCAAGAATGGGCTGCTATCTTAGGATTTCCTGAACAACAGGATGGTGACTTGGATGTATACTCAGAGTCCAAGGCTAGTCACAATGCTATGGCAAATATATACAAGGAGATCCCTGCTGCCAATGTGAAGTCTCACAGGCTAGGATCCATCTACCATCTTCAGGATGGCCTCCGCACGATGAACACCATTCTGAGTCATACTTTGATGCCCAAGTCAGGAGATGACAAGATGATCCGAGGCCACTCCATCAATATGTTGATCCACCTTGACAAACATACCAGGATCAGAGTCATGGATTTGATTGTTGAGAGAATCAAGAGGGTTGCTGCTGACCAGAAGCGCTCTTGCTGTTATGCACCCTACATCTAGATGCTTATCAATTCAAAATTAGAGAAACACATCTTTGCTCTAGACCATCCACATTTACCCCTACAACTAGATCTCGAGGACAATGTTGAGGTGATGGATGTTGATCATCCCACTTCAGCTGCAGCTCAGGCAGAAGCAGAGGCAGTTAGAGCCACTAGTGCTTAAGTCCCTAGATCTAGGAATGAGCAAATGGATCTGTTGATAGCATCAGTTCAGGGCATGCAGAAGGACATTAAGGGGATTCTGGACAACTAGAACAGTCTTGTCAGGATCTTTGAAACTAGGATCAAGACCCTTAATGATAAGGTGGACAGGCTGACTAAGACAGTCACAGAGCTTCAGCATGAAGTTGACTCCGTGCACATCCCTTGGGTCTCTTCTACTTCAGATGACGACGATGATGATGATGATGAGGATGAATCACCTCTAAGGCCGGGCCCTTAGTTCACCACTCAGGCCAAATCAGCCACAGTGCCTGCACAAGACTTGAGGCCCTCTTCATCAGCTCCTGCTACTATCAGCACAGCTCCTGCTCCATCTGCTCTAGTTCCTCAAGCTGTCACTCCAACTCCATCCATGACATCTGCAGAGATCATTGCCGTTGTTTTTCTCTCGACTCCTTCATCAACAACCGGAGAGATCAGCCCAAGAACATTTAGATGTATGCCTTTGAACTTTTTGGTAACTTGTTGCCAAAGGGGGATAAGTGTATATAGATCTTTAGGCTTCGAGTGAGAGAGCGTTTTGGTGTTTATTGCTTTTCAAAACATTTGGTTCTTTTGGTTTGACGTGAGATACTTTTGTGTTTATGTGTGATCATACGTTGTTATGGGTGATGCTACTATTTCCTATCATCTTAATGCTCATGTGATGATCATTCACCTTTGCTTGATTGTGTTGTGCGTTGTTATTTATTCTAATTATTCTCGCACACCACCAAGTTGTATGTGACATGGAAGAAGTGCCCCATATACCTAATCGATTGTGCATTTGCATTCAAACACAAATTCAAAATAATGCACAAATTTAGGGGGAGCTCTTGCTTATCACATACCTCTCAAACCGATGATTATATTCCTTGATTTTATCATATGTCAAAGATTTGATCTATATGTTGTCATCAATTACCAAAAAGGGGGACATTGTAAGCACATTTGCTCCCTTGGTGGTTTGGTAATTAATAACAACATATAAGTCATTGAACTAATGTTTCCACCAAGTATATTTCAGGAAATGTTCAATGATAGGATTGGCAAAAGGAGATTGTGGACATACCCCCAATATGCAAGGAAATAGGTTGGCCAAGCTTCAAGCAAGAGGACTCTACATTTTATATTTGTGAGAAATCACTTTGAGTCCATAGGAAAGCCAATACTATTAAAAGGGGGTAAGGTTTTGTTGGTGAACTATATTCTCAAACATGCACAAGTGATAGTCACCAAAAACATCCACAAACTCTCCAACCAAAGTCTGTTCTCTACCTAAACCTCAAAATCGGTGCAACCAACTTTCCCATACCGGTGCCACCGATTCCAGAACCTAGACAGACTCAGCCAAACCCTAGCCACTTCGGTGCAACCGATTCCATACTGGTGCCACCGAGTTTAGGTTGCCAACTTTCTATTACGCAAATTCACATTTTCGGTCCCACCGAGAATGTTGCATTGGCGTCACCGAGATTGGAAATCTGACCGTTGGTCACCTTATCGGTGCTACCAAGTTTCCTATATCGGTCTCATCGAGATTTGAAAGTTGCCACTTTTGGTCACTTCGGTACCACCGAGATTAACACATCGGTGTCACCGAGTTGGTCATTTTGTGTGTAACAGTTGGATTTTGGGGATGCCTATATATACCCCTTCACCACCACCTACTCGAAAGAGAAGCACTCAGAACTATTCCATACCTATCATATTAGATTTTCTGAGAGAGAACCACCCACCCTTGTGTTGAGATCAAGATCTTGCACTCCAATCATATGGATCTTGATTTCTAGCCTCCCCAAGTAGCTTTCCACCAATCCCATCTCTTCCACCATGCCAAATCTGTGAGAGAGTGATTGGGTGCTGAGGAGTCTATCATCTTGAAGCACAAGAGCAAGGAGTTCATCGTCATTACCGAGCCTATTACCTTTTGGAGGGTGATGCCTCCTAGATTGGTTAGGTGTTGTTTGGGAGCCTCCTACTTCGTGTTGTGGAGTGAACCAAGAATTTTGTAAGGGCACGGAGATCACCTACTTCGTGAAGATCTACCCATAGTGAGGCTAGTCCTTTGTGGACGGAAGCCATTATGGAATAGTCAAGGTTGCTACTCTGTGGACCCTTTTGGGCGGAGCCCTTCGTGGACTCTCGTGACCATTACCCTCCATGGATTGAAGACTGCATAAACGTGGATGTACGATAGCGCCACCTATCGGAACCATGGAAACATTCATCGTGTCTACAATTGCGTTTGATCTTCCTACCCTATCCCTTCTATACATGCTTGTTATTACTTTCCGCTGCTATATACTCCTAGACTTGCATGTGTAGGGTGTACTTGACTTGCCATGAAATGCAAAAAACTGTGAACCCTAAAACTTGGTATAGGCAAAACTTTTAATTGGTCAAGCAGTCTAATAAACCCCCCCCCCCCCTCTAGACATATTTCCGGTCCTACACTTCTCCAAGGAGCCGCTCCATATCAAGGTCCTCCCCCACTTGTTGGTCTAGTCCGCTGTCGACAAAAGCACCGGGACGAGGTCTCCGTCCTTGGCTATGGAGGACTCCAAGAGCGCCGATGAGATAGGGGCGGAGGCTGAGCTCTAGGCCTCAGGCTCCGACTTGCCAATAGGACCCATCAGGGAGTTCACGGGGCCAACGCGGCAAGGAGGAGGACGGTGTGGTGCCGAGATCTGTAAAGGTTTCTACTAAGGCGGGGTATCTGGAAGTAAGAGCAAGAGCGCAGAAGACAAAAGCAGTAATGGCTCAACGTTGGAAGTCAGGCTTTCGTCAATTCAAGCAGTGGCCAAGGAAGCATTAGACGCCTGACACCAACCGTGCAATGCACGCCAGTCCTGGCCCGCGTGCGTTTCGGGACCGCGACGCTTCGGGCCGCCCCCAATGGCTTCGCCCGGAAGCCAGCCCAGGCGCGCTTTGGACCCGGGGGCTGCTGTCGGCACTCTCGGAACAGGGGTACCCAGACCTACCTGCCTGCGGCCCAGGGCATGGCCCACCACGTCAGGCAAGCATGATTGGCGCGACTGTGCTCAAGAAGAGGCCCTCGCGAGAGCCTGAGCTAGTGAGGGAAGCAGCATGAAGACCAACAAGGATGGTCCTCCCCTGGCCCCCTCCGGAGTGGCGAAGATCTCTATGTAGCACTTGGCCTCGGATGGCCAAGGATAACGTCAGGTAGGACAGGCGGGCACCAGCGCGCCAGGTGGTACAGTTTCCTCTTTGGTGCAAAGGGAGCAAGGACGTACATGGGTTCCCAAAGCGCCCCCAAAGGTTTCCATTTCGGTGCAACAAAACGATGACCACGAGCCCAACAATAAGGATGTCACCGCCAAGCCCACCTCTCCATTATCAGTAGCTACTTTGCAGGCGAATACCACCTTTCGTCAGGATAGAGATGTACTCCTGTCCCCCTTCGAATTTGGCCATTATGGGATCCCTTCCCGCCATAGTGATAAGGGAAGAGGACCCGGGCCACTATAAATAAAGGTTATGCTAGACCATATAGTTAACCTGGTTAAATCACCGTGTGCATCTTCTTCCTCGTCATCGTGCGAGTTCGTCATAGAAATCATCAAGTAGTGAGCTAGGTGGGGTGAGGCTGTTTGGGATCTTGGTACATGCCCCTGTGTTCGAACTTCTTTGGGTTTTGTGGAGCCCAAAATCCAACATATGCAAATGGTTTGAGCTCTCAACAAACGATACGATCAAGCTACTCACTTGAGAGCCCCCCTTGATAGTATGGCTAACGACCAATAACCAGGTCTCCCAACTACCACCATGAGACCGGTAAAATAGAAAACCCTATCAAGGTCAAACCTTTGCCTTGCGCATAGTCCACTTGAGCTAGATGATGACGATCTTGTCCTTCTCAAGATGGACCACCTTTCTTGATTGCACCGTCTCGATGAAGACTAGATGATTGCTCCCCATAATCCACTATAGGTGAGCCACTCTTCGGCACATCTTCACAAGTCTATTGTGACCACAATGGACGGAAAGCAACAAGCATGATCTCTTCATGATGCTCCACTTGAACTTGCACACTGTAATCTTGATGACGATCACCACTTGATGTCATCCTCCATGGGTTGTATGACATCTTCCACTTGATGCAAGCCCATGGAAACATACCTAACCCCACATAGAACTCTCATGTAGACCATGGGTTAGTACACAAAGTGTAATGGACAATGCTTACCATACGATGGGATCCCTTGATCCCTCTCGGTATATCTTGTACGCTTTGTGTGTTGATCAACTTGATTCACTTTTTGACTTAGTCCTGATCAAGCTTGTATCTTATCTTCTCTCTTCATAAAGATGATGTCTTGAAGGTAAACATGAATGCTCACACAATCTTCTTCTTCAACACATGCTTGCAATAAGCTCAACTCTCACATGACCAATCTTTTAATAAACCTTGAATACCACCTTGGTCATCATATAAACTCCTTGAAACCCAACAGATGGACTTCGAGAAGTGCCTATGTACAAATCCTTCGAATATAACTCAAGGCAACCATTAGTCCATAGGGGTGTCATCAATTACCAAAACCACACATGGAGAAATGTGCTTGTACACTCGGGCCCTATCGACAAGCATTAAGCATAGCAAAGTTATAGCAACATCAATCTTAAAACATAGTGGATACTAGGGATTAAGCCCTAACAATTTGAGTCGATTACATGACAAATCTCAGCCAACTCCATCATCATCCATCAAGCTTACGAAGGAATTACAAACTCCTAGTGGTGAGCATCATGGAATTATTGATGGAGGGTTGATGATGACGATGATATTGAATTCCCCTCTCTAGATCCCAAATCGGGCTCCAGATCAGTCCTCCTCATGAAGAACAGGAGGTGGCGGCAGCTGTGTATCGTAAAATGCGATGATTCTTTCTCAACTGTTTTTTTTCTAGACGAGACTGAGCTTATATGACCCGGGGTAGTGCAAACAGAGGGCACACCACCTAAGTTTGTGGCTCATTGGTGGCCCCCTTCTTTAGCACTTTTCACCAATTTTTCTATATATTCCAAAAAATCTCCATAAAATTTCGTCCAGTTCTGAGAACTTCTATTTTTGCACAAAAATAACACCACAATATTTCTGCTGAAAAAAACGTCATTCCGAGTTAGTTTCATCCAACTCATGCAAATTAGAGTCCAAAACAAGAACAAAAATGTTTGGAGAAGTGGATACGTTTAGGATGTATCATTTACTAGCAAGCGTTCGCTCACAACACACACAACTTATTATCAATAATCGTCTGTGATATTACAGGTCTTCCCACCTATTGTAGGGAATCGTTTGTGTTCTTATATCTCATTGCAAACAATTCATCCGAGTGATCTGTATATCATCTATTGCACACATCTTGATCTGGGTAATCGTATGTATTTTTTTCTCATCGCAAACAGTTCATCCGCATAAATTGTATGTCGTCTATCGCATGCATCTTGACATAGGTAATTGTTTGTATTTTTTGGCTTATCATAAACAGTTCATATGGATCAATTGTGCTTGATGGATCAGCCATCGCACAAAGTTCATTTTATTGGTGATGGTTTTATTACCATACCATTGGCGATTCATGCATCGCACATAGTTTGGTTAAATAGACTCCTATACATGTGTGGTCGTAGGACCTTTCTGTAGTACTGATGCCACCTCACCACACATGCCACCTCATCACCCGACTAATTATTTCTCTGAACTTGCATGGAAAATGTCATTATATTCTTTCTCAATATGCACGCATACTAAATTACTCTAATTAGCTATTTCTTAACATGCATGAAAAATGCAACTTATGTTTCGTGTATATTTACAATTATACACTCCCTCCGTTCCAGAATATAAGGTGTATCATTTTCCAGACAAGTCAAACATTTGTATATTTGATAAAGTAGAACAAAATATCAACTTCTCCAATACCTAATATATAAAATATGAAAATATTTTTCATGACGGATCAAATGATATAAATTTGTTAATGTACATACTGTATATTTTTCTAAATACTTGGTCAAACATGCACACATTTGACTTTTCAAAAACTAATACGCCTTATATTTTAGAATGGAGGGGTAGTAATCAAACACATTATATTGAACTCCCTCTGTTCCTCAATAGAAGTCTTTTTAGAGACTTCGCTATGGACTATATATGGAGCAAAATGAGTGAATCTACACTCTAAAGTATGTCCATATACATCTGAATGTAGTTCATAGTGAAATCTCTAAAGAGACTTATATTTAGTTATAGAGGAATTATTTATCTTTTTATTTAAATTTTATCAACAATATATTGAAACCAAACACCATAGCAACTCGCAGGGTATCATCTGGTATTACATTTTCTCAAGCACATACAACAATAATTTCAGTCCAATGTCATTCCTTGGCATGGCATTTATAGACAAATCAGTTCAACAAGATTAACAATTTTCAGTTTCAAACAACATGAGTATGGAAGGCAGAACAAAATCAACAATAGTTTTACACACTTCTGCCATGTTTTTGGTTAGTTGATTTATCTAAGAATTGCCATGACAATTGTCTAAAGAATCCATGCAAATGCCATTCTCTACCGGCTTGCGCTCCGAGAGAGGAGATGGGAATTAGACAAGGCACATTTCTTGGGGACTCTAGCACGATCGACCGTGATGTGCTATGTTGCAACATCATGGATGTTTCTTATGGGTGCACACGAGATCCGCCATGACAGCCCCCGCTCATAGCCACTGTGTGCTTGGTCCAAGGCCACCACGTGTAGGCATGGTGGTGGTCTTCCCCACACGGCCCTTGCCCCCGAGCTCATAACCACCACCAGCTCAAGCTGGCAATCATTAACTGTTAACCGCGTCTTCATGGGTAATTACTCTATCAAGGTATGGGGATATGCCAGCTTTAATGCCCACGAAGAAGTTGATGGGTCAAATACCTTACCCAGCACACAAGACGGGGATGGGGATGGCATAGCATTACCCATGCCCGTTACCCGCCTTACTCGTGAAGCTCTTACATGTGTCATCTAACATTACTAGAACCCATGTAATTCCTGTCCTTACCAACCCAAATTTCTATTCATCTCATCCATTTGGCCAAAAAAATCTAACCTAGCCACCATATATTATTTATTGTGCTGAAATGTTAATATTTTCTACTGAAATTCTATTGAAGGTTGTTGTTGATTGCGTACATGGGTTTCCTCACAGGGATACAAAACCCGACGGGGATGGGGATGGGAATATTTTTATCCCCATAGATGGGTATAGGGATGGGGACATGCATGAAAAGGCTCTCGCGGGGACAGGGATAGGAATACAATACCCGCATGGGTAATCCCCATTTCTAGCCTGACCACCACCCAACATTGTGCGCTCGCCGTCTTTTAGACTTCGTATTGTAGCCCAACTGTGTAACCCATACCATATTGGTATAGGACTTGTACCTCATCATTAATAGGCCACCCCATAGAGGGTTGAGCCAATTCCCCCGGAACCCTACGTTCTACATGGTATCAGCCTAACCTAGGTCCTCACCCACCGCCGACGCCTTGCCTAAAACCCTAGGGCCGTCACCGCCGCCGCCATGTCCACTTCCGCCTCAGGCACCGCCAGCTCCGGGTCCATCTTGCTGCCCTCCTCAACCTCCCGCTTGCTCCGACGGTGCCCCAATTCTTCAAAACTACCGCCGTGGGATCCATGTTATCGTCTCCGCTCCTGCCGTCTCATGCGCCTACAATCTTTGTCGTCACAATGACGGGCCCGTCCGTGGAGTCACTTGCGGTCTCCTCCGGCTCGTCCCTGACACTCGCCATCCTCCTGGCGGCCTCGGGGGCTCCTGATGCCCCGCTCGCAGCTGAGGCCCCCGTCGTCGTTGCACCGCCCACTGCCCCGGTTGCTGCCGCTGTCATGCTAGCCGGGTCGTTCCACTTTGACAACCTGATCGCCATCCGACTCACGCCGAACAACTATTTGTTCTGGCGCACCAAGTTTCTACCGCTACTCCACAGTCGCTCCCTCCTTGGGTACGTCGATGGTTCCCTATCGTGTCCTCCGCAGGTCATCGCCACCATCCACGGCCCGGCCATCAACCCGGAACACCGTGTGTGGGTGCAGCAGGACCAAGCGATCCTCTGTGCCATCCAGGGTTCCCTGGGCGACAGGGTCGCCAGCCTCTGACTGTTTGGTGCCACCTTCATGGATGCCTGGACAACCCTTGAGCATGCTTTTCCCCAGATCTCAACCTCACGCTCGATGGCACTTTGCAGCGAGGTCGCCGATATCAGGAAGCTGGACTCCTATGCCATGACCTACTTCAACATGATGAAGGTACTGGTGGACACGATGACCTCTATTGGTCGGCCGCTTAGCGACGAGGAGTTCGTCAGCTTCATCATCAAGGGTCTCAACGCCGAGTATGACAATCTCGCGGAGGCCGTCCACATTGCCAAGCCACCGATGCCCCCTCAGGAGCTCTACTCCCGCCTCCTCTTCACCGACCAGCACGTCGAGGCTTGCCGCTCCTCCGTCACCATCGCCACGCAGCTGGCGGCCTACTCGGCCTCTTACGGCTAGCACCCGCCTGCCCCCCCCCCCCGTCGGCTAGCAAGGTCACCCCGCCCCCTGCATCGACCTCAGGTCAGGGCCCCAACGCTCGTGTGTGCTAGCTCTGTGGACGTGAAAAACACGTCGCGTCACGGTGCCACTGCCACTTTCAGAAGAGCTTCCTCGGCATCGGTAACGACGATAGGGGCAGCGATCGCTAGTTTGCCATGGACGACTCCCCCCCCCCCCCCCGCCCCGACTGCCCACGCCGCCACCAAGGGTAAGGACCCGCGCATCGAGAAGGGGTACATGCCGTCCTACCCCCATTGATCCCGCATGGTACATGGACACCAGTGCCACGGATCACATGATGAACGAGCTCAACAAGCTTGCGACTTACCAGCCCTACTATGGTCACGATCAGGTTCACACTGCCAATGGTGTAGGTATGCCCATCTCTCACATTGACCAAGCATCTCTTTTAACTAGTCATCCATCTAGGCAGCTCCACCTTCGTAATATTTTGTGGGTACCCTCGGTGACTCGTAATCTTTTATTCGTCCCTAAGCTCACCCTTGCTAATAGTGTCCTATGTGAATTTCACCCTTTTGATCTTTCTTAAGGACCGAGCAACCCAGGACATCCTGCTTAGTGGCCGCTGGAGCCAAGGCTTGTACCGTTTGGAGGATCCATCCGCCCCGCTTGTCTTCATCGGTGTTCATGTGTCACCATCCCAGTGGCACTCTCGCCTTGGTCACCCTGCCACTCCTATAGTTCGCCACATATTCCACCGCCATGATCTACCATTAGAGTCTAGCAATAAAGAGATGCCCGTGTGTGATGACTATCAACAAGGCAAAAGTCATCAACTACCATTTGTTTCATCTACTAGAGAAGTAAAGAGTCCTCTTGAAATTGTGTTTTCCAATGTGTGGGGTCCAGCACAAACATCTGTTAGTGGTCACAACTACTATGTCAGTTTTGTTGATGCTTATAGTCGATTTACATGGCTTTATCTTATTAAGCGCAAATCTGATGTGTTTGATATATTCATTCAGTTTCAATTGCATGTTGAACGTCTACTCAAGCATAACATGCTTCATGTTCAGTCGGATTGGGGGGCGAATATCGCAACCTCAACACTTTCTTTAATAAGCTTGGGATCTCTCATCGCTTATCATGCCCACATACACATCAGCAAAATGGGGTCGTTGAGCACAAACATCACCATATAGTTGAGACCAGCCTCACACTTCTTGCTCATGCTTTTGTCCCTTTTCGCTTTTGGAGTGATGCCTTTGCCACTGCATGCTTTTTTATTAACAGATTACCTACGCGTGTACTTAATATGAAAACTCCTATTGAGCTTCTCCTACATGAAACTCCTGACTATCCCTTTTTCAAGGTGTTCGGGTGTGCCTGTTGGCCCCATCTTCGTCCATATAATGATCGAAAACTTGAGTTTCGATCCAAAAAATGTGTGTTCTTGGTGTATAGTTCTCTGCATAAAGGCTAGAAGTGCCTTCATGTGCCAACAAATCATGTCTACATATCTCGTAATGTTGTCTTTGATGAGAACGTCTTCCCTTTTTCGCCATGCCCCAACCACCCACCACAGCCCCATCTATGCATTCATCTCTTATTATGCCTAGCCAATTTGAAGATGTTGCATATTCGTCAGTGTTGCTACCTAATCATGGTGCGGGAACTGGACGTGGTGCTCGCCTGGAACTCCTAGCCGACGCACCACCAGCGACGCCTGTGGCGCACGTCGATCGGTCGGTGCATGCGCATGCACCGCCTCCCACCTTCGACCCTGCCTCTGATGCCACGCCTGCCTCTGCACCTGGGCCGGCACCCGCGGCGGCCTCTCCTGAGCAGCCCATGTCGCCACCTCCTCGCCCGGCCTTGCCTCCATCGTCACCCACATCGCCTGTGCGAGCTTCCCTGCCGCCCACCTCGCCTGGGTCGACAGCGCACAGCTCGGCACCGCACACGACGCCTCTGCCCTCATCGACTGGCCCACCGTTGCCCAGCCTCTCTTTGTCGGACTCCCTGGACCGGCCTTGCCTGCTCTGGATGTTCCGCCTGCTCCTGTGATCACTACTCTGCAGCGTCCGCACACACGTAGCCGCAGTGGCATCACTCGTCCCAAGGAGTGCACCGATGGCACAGACGCATACTTGGTTGCTTGCCTAGCTCATGTTGTGGAAGATCCAACCACTAAACCACGCAGTTATCAAGCCGTTATGAGCATCCCACACTAAAGGGCTGCTATGGAACAAGAGTATCATTCTCTTATACAGAATGAGACCTGGACACTTGTTCCCCCTCTGCCTCGCGTCAACATCATAGATTTGAAGTGGGTTTTCAAGGTAAAGAAACATGCAGATGGTTCTATTGAGCGCTACAAAGCCCGTCTTGTGGCTAAGGACTTTAAACAGCGCCATGGATTGGATTATGAGGATACGTTCAGCCTGGTTGTCAAGCCTACCACTATTCGGCTTCTCCTGTCTCTGGCAGTTTCTCATGGCTGGTCTCTCTGTCAGCTTCATGTGCAGAATGCTTTTCTTCATGGGTTAATTGAAGGAGAGGTTTACATGCGGCAGCCACCTAGATTTGTAGATCACACTCGGCCTTATCATCTCTGTCGTCTGACGAAGGCTCTCTATGGACTGAAGCAGACGCCTTGTGCCTGGCATGCTTGCTTGGCTTTAGCTCTGCGTACTCATGGGTTCATTCCTTCCACGGCTGACACTTCACTGTCCTTGTTTCAGCGACTCAGTGTGACCATGTACTTGCTTGTGTACATGGACGACATTATCCTGATCAGCTCCTCTCTGATGGCTGCTGATGCTCTTGTGATTGCGCTTGGCAAAGATTTTGCAGTTAAGGATTTGGGACATCTTCACTTCTTCCTGGGTATTGAAGTCGCTCATCAGTCTCGTGGTAGCTTAGCTCTCACCCAGAAGAAGTACTCTCTTGACCTCTTGCATCATGCTGGTATGCTCAAGTGCAAGACATCTTCTACGCCCATGTCCTCCACCAAAAAAGTTCAGCTGCAGATGGTGCTCTTATGTCTCCTGCGGATGCGACTAAGTATCGGAGTATTGTTGGTGGCCTGCAGTATCTGGCGATCATGCGTCCTGATCTCTCATTTGCAGTTAACAGGGTGTGTCAGTATCTCACTAGTAGAAAACAGGGCTTCGGTCCAGGCCTGAAAAGCCATTAATCCCGGTTCACTCACGAACCGGGCCCATGGAGGCATCGGGCCCGGTTTGTGAGGCCAGGGCGCCGGCAGGGCCTCATGGGCTATTGGTCCCGGTTCGTCTAACCCTTGTACTCCCGGTTCCAGCCACAAACCGGGACCAATGGGCCTCGCTCCTGGCCCACAATCATTGGCCCCGGTTTGTGGCAGGAACCGAGACCAAATGGTGTCCTTTAGTCCCGGTTCCAGCCAAAAACCGGGACCAAAGGTTGGCCTATATATACCCCCTACCCGTGCACTGCTCTATTTTTTTTGGCTGACCATGGGAGAGCTTTGTGGTGCTCTAGCTCACCTCCTATGCACATGAGGTGTTCGATGAAATGCCCGAGCCACACTTAAGCTTTCTCCTCTCGAAGCTCCTTGTCCAAGCTCCATTTTCCTCAAGATTTGTCTAGGTTTGGTGGTATGTCCTGTCCCATCCCCGTCCTCACCGCCGTCGATCACTCGCGCCCATCCTGACGCCGACACCATCATGGTTAAACTCTTCTTCTTATCTTCTTTCTGAAAGGAAAAAGTTCTTACTTGTATCTTCTTTCTAAAATAATGAGGACTGTGTATGAACTTTATGAATATATTTTGGTCACTATTGTACTTTGGCTTTAATGTGATGATGAATTTCTATTAATTTGGTAACTTCTCTATTCATGATATGTTGTGATGGTTTCTAATACACTATATTATATAACGCACGCAGATGAACCGGCAATGGATGTACGGTGACCGACGCACCTCCGAGTATATTAAGGGCCTGCATAATTTTCTCGAAGCGGCTGAGGCAAACAAGAAGAATGGTTTTATGCATTGTCCATGTACTGTGTGTGAGAATACGAAGGCTTTCTCCAACTCTAAAACCTACACTTCCACCTGCATGAGAAGGGTTTTATGCCACACTATAATGTTTGGACCAAGCACGGAGAAAGAGGGGTTATGATGGAAGACAACAAAGAAGAAGAGGATGATGACAACTATGTGCCTCCTGAATACGATGATGCTGCAACGGGGGAAGATGAAGATCAAGAGGAACCAGACGATGTGCCTGATGATGATTTTCGTTGGGTCATTGTTGATGCAAAGAGACAATGGGAAAGTGAAAAGGAGAAGTTGAAGTTCGATTGCATGTTAGAGGATCACAAAAAAGGGTTATACCCCAATTGCGAAGATGGCAACACAAAGCTCGGTACCACACTGGAATTGCTACAGTGGAAGGCAGAGAATGGTGTACCTGATAAAGGATTTGAGAAGCTACTGAAAATATTGAAGAAGAAGCTTCCAAAGGATAATGAATTGCCCAACAATGTGTACGCAGCAAAGAAGGTTGTATGCCCTCTAGGATTGAAGGTGCAGAAGATACATGCATGCCCTAATGACTGCATCCTGTACTGCGGTACGTATGAGGATTTGAATGCATGCCCGGTAAGCGGTGCATTGCCGTATAAGATCAGACGAGATGACACTAGTGATATTGACGGCGAGTGCCCTAGGAAGAGGGTTCTTGCCAAGGTGATGTGGTATGCTCCTATAATACCACGATTGCAACGTCAGTTCAGAAACAAAGAGTATGCCAAGTTGATGCGATGGCACAAAGAGGACTGTAAGAAAGACGGGAAATTGAGAGCATCCGCTGATGGGTCGTAGTGGAGAAAGATTGAGAGAAAGTGGAGCGACTTTACAGTTGACCCAACGAACGTATGGTTTGATTTAAGTGCAGATGGCGTTAATCCTTTTGGGGATCAGAGCAGCAAGCATAGCACATGGCCTATGACTCTATGTATGTCTAACCTTCCTCCTTGTTTGTGCATGAAGCGGAAGTTCATAATGATGGCAGTGCTCATCCAAGGACCTAGGCAACCCGGCAATAACGTTGATGTGTTGGATTATGGTGCATGGGAAACAAAAAAAATCCTACGCACACGCAAGATCTATCCATGGTGATGAGCATCTACAAGAGGGAGAGTGGATCTACATACCCTTGTAGATCGCTAAGCGGGAAGCGTTAAGAAACACGGTTGGTGTAGTCGAACGTCTTCGCGATCCAAATCGCCGAGCATCCCGCGATCTCATCACGATCTATCCCGCGATTCAATCATGATCCGTCCCACGAACTCATCACGATCTTTCCCGCGATCCAATCACGATCCGTCCCATGAACTCATCACGATCCGTCTCGCGATCTTGATCACGGTCCTTCCGATCTAGCGCCGAACGGACGGCACCTCCGCGTTCAGCACACGTATAGCTCGATGACGATCTCCGCCTTCTTGATCCAGAAAGAGGGAGCGGAGAGGTGGACGAGTTCTCTGGCAGCATGATGGTGCTGCGGCGATGGTGGTGGAGTAATTCCGGCATGGCTTCGCCTAAGCGCTGCAGAAAACCGATCTAGAGGAGAAACTATGCACTGCAGGAACGGGCAGCACGTGGTAGAAAATTCTGTCCAAAAACCCTAAAACCTCCAGTATATATAAGAGGAATAGAGGAGGAGGCTTGGCCCAAGGTCCAAGCCTCTAGGAGTCGGCCGAACCAAGGGGAGGAGGTGGAATCCACCTCCAATCCTAGTAGGACTAGGATTCACCCTATTTTTTGCCCTTTTCCACCTTTTCTCTTTGGGCTTTTTCTCCCTAGCCGCATGGGCTTTGTGTGGGACTTCCACCAGCACACTAAGGGCTGGTATTCACTCTCCCACAGCCCATGTAGCCTCTTGGGTCGAAATACCCCTCCCGATGGTCTCCCGGTACACTACCGGCACTCCCGATACACTATCGAGCCCGAAACTTTTCCGGCGACCAAAACAGGACTTCCTATATATGAATCTTTACCTCTGGACCATTCTGGAGCTCCTCGTGACATTTGGGATATCATCCGGGACTCCGAACAACCTTCGGTCACCACCATACATAACTCTATACTACCGAAATGTCACCAAACCTTAAGTGTGCAGACCCTGTGGGTTCGAGAACTATGTAAACATGACTGAGACACCTCTACGGTCAATAACTAATAGCGGGACCTGGATGCCCATATTGGTTCCTACATATTCTACGAAGATCTTTATCGGTCGAACCTCTATGTCAAGGATTCAGTTAATCCCGTATGATGTTCCCTTTGTTCTTCGGTATGTTACTTGCCCGAGATTCGATCGTCGGTATCTCCATACCTAGTTCAACCTCGTTACTGGCAAGTCTCTTTACTCATTCCGTAATACAACATCCCGTGACTAACACTTAGTCACATTGCTTGCAAGGCTTATTGTGATGTTGCATTACCGAGTGGGCCCTGAGATACCTCTCCGTCACACGGAGTAACAAATCCCAGTCTTGATCCATGCCAACCCAACAGACACCCTCAGACATACCTGTAGAGCACCTTTATAGTCAGCCAGTTATGTTGCGACGTTTGATACAGACAAGGCACTCCTCCGGTGTCCGTGAGTTGCATGATCTCATGGTCATAGGAACATATACTTGACATGCAGAAAACAGTAGTAATAAACTGACACGATCATATGCTACGTTTGTAGTTTGGGTCTTGTCCATCACATCATTCTCCTAATGATGTGATCCCATTACCAAATGACATCTCATGTCCATGCCTAGGAAACCATAGTCATCTTTCATCAACGAGCTAGTCTATTAGAGGCATACTAGGGACATGGTGTTGTCTATGTATCCACACATGTATCTGAGTTTCCGATCAACACAATTATAGCAGGGATAATAAACGATTATCATGAACAAGGAAATATGATAATAACTAATTTATTATTGCCTCTAGGGCATATTTCCAACAGTCTCCCACTTGCACTAGATTCAATAATCTAGTTCACATCACCATGTGATTCGCATTGTTATGAATCTAACACCTAATGATTCTGGGGCTCGATCATGCTTTGCATGTGAGAGAGGTCTTATAGTCAATGGGTCTGCGACATTCAGATCCGTGTGTACTTTGCAAATCTCTATGTCAAACTGTAAACATTGCTACCACACTCCACTTGGTACTATTCCAAATGGCTACTCCACTATACGTATCCGGATTGCTACCACGAGTCATCCGGATTGGTGTTAAAGCTTGCATCGACGTAACTCTTTACGACAAACTCTTTATCACCTCCATAATCGAGAATCATCTCCTTAGTCTTTTAGTTACTAAGGATAATCTTGACCGTTGTCCAGTGATCCACTCCTGGATCACTCTTGTACTCCTTGACAGACTCATGGCAAGGCACACACCAGGTGCGGTACACAGCATGGCATAATATAGAGCCTATGGCTAAGGCATAGGGGACGACATTCGTCCTTTCTCTTTCTTTTGCCGTTGTCGAGCTTTGAGTCTCACTCAACTTTCACACCTTACAAATCAGGAGAGAACTCTTTCTCTTACTGATCCATTTTGAACTCTTTCAAAATCTTGTCAAGGTATGTACTCATTACAAGTCTCATCAAGCATCTTGATCTATCTATATAGATATTGATGCTCAACAATTAGGTAGATTTATCTAGGTCTTCCATTGAAAAACTCTTTTCAAACAACCGTTTATGCTTTCCAGAAATTCTACATTATTTCCGATCAACAATATGTCACCCACATATGCTTACCAGAAACTCTATAGTGCTCCCACTCACTTTATTGTAAATACAAGTTTCTCATAAACTTTGTATAGACTCAAAAACTTTGATCACCTCATCAAAGTGTATATTCCAACTCCAAGATGCTTGCTTCAGTTCATAGAAGGATCACTGAAGCTTGCACACCTTTTAGCATCCTTAGGACTGACAATACCTTCTGGTTGTATCACATACAACCTTTCCTCAAGTAAACCGTTAAGGAAACGATGTTTTGACATCCATCTGCCAGATTTCATAATTGAAAAATGCAGCAACTTCTAACATAATTCCAACAGACTTCAACATTGCCATGAGTGAGAAAGTCTCATCATAGTCAACTCCTTGAACTTGTCATAAACTTCTTTGCAACAAGTCGAGCTATACAAATGGTGACATTTACCATGAGCGTCTATCTTCATTTTAAACATACATTAGTACTCAACGACCTGCCGTCCAACGAGCAAGTCTACCAAAGTCTATACTTGGTTTTCATACATGGATCCTTTCTCGGATTTCATGGCCTCTAACCATTTGTCAGAATCTGGGCCCATCATCGCTTCTCCACAGCTTGTAGGTTCATCGTTGTCCAACAACATGACCTCCAAGACAGGGTTGTCATACCGCTCAGGAGCAGTACACATACTTGTCGACCTACGAGGTTCGATAGTAACTTGATCTGAAGCTTCATGATCATCATCATTAACTTCCTCTTCAACTAACGTAGCCTTCACAGAAACAAATTCCTGCGCTGCACTACTCTCTGGTTGAACAAAGGTTCACCAACCTCATCAAGTTCTATCTTCCTCCCACTCAATTATCTCGATAGAAACTCTTTCTCGAGAAAGGACCCAGTTTTAGCAACAAACACTTTATGCTTGGATCTGAGATAGTAGGTTTACCCAACTATCTTTAGGGTATTCTATGAAGATGCATTTGTCCGCTTTGGGTTTGAGCTCATTAGGTGAAAACCTTTTTCACATAAGTGTTGCAGCCCGAAACATTAAGAAATGTCAGCTTAGGTTTCTATCAAACCATAATTCACACGATGTCATCTCAACGGATTTAGATGGCGCCCTATATAAAGTGAGTCTAGTTGTCTCCAATGCATAACCCCAAAATTATAGTAGCAAAACGATAAGAGACATCATAGCAAGCACCATTTTCAATAGAGCACGACTATGACGTTCGAACACACCATCACACTATGGTGTTCCAGGTGGTGTGAGCTGTGAAACAACTTTCACATTGTCTAAAGTTGTATGCCAAACTCGTAACTCGAATATTTACCTCCACGATCATATCACAGACATTTTTATCTTCTTGTCACGATGATCTCAAACTTCACTTTGAATTTGCTTGAACCTTTCAAACGATTCAGACTTGTGTTTCATTAAGTAAATATACACTAATCTAGTCAAATCATCAGTGAAGGTAAGAAAATAACGATATCCACCGCACGCTACAATACTCATTGGATTGCATACATCAACATGTATCATTTCCAATAAATCACTTGCCCCCTCCATCCATTTGAAACGGGGTCCTTAGTCATCTTTCCCAAGAGGCATGGTTCATAACATGGTTCGAATGAGTCCAAAGATCCATCAGCATGGAGTTTCTTCGTGCGCTTTATACCAATATGACATAGAGCGGCAGTGCCACAAGTATGTGGTAATATCATTATTAACTTTGTATCTTTTGGCATCAATGTTATGAACATGTGTATTACTACGATCAAGATTCAACAAACCATTCTCACTGGGTGCATGACCATTGAAGGTATTATTCATGTAAATAGAATAACCATTATTCTTTAACTTAAATGAATAACCGTGTTGCAATAAACATGATCTAATCACGTTCATGCTCAACGCAAAACACCAAATAACATTTATTTAGGTTTGTCACTAATCCCGAAGGTATAGAGAGCGTGTGATGTTGATCACATCAACCTTCGAAACATTTCCAACACACATCGTCACCTCACCCTTAGCTAGTTCTCCGTTTATTCCGTAGCTTTTATTTCGAGTTACTAACATTTAGCAACCGAACCGGTATCCAATACCCAAGTGCTACTAGGAATACTCGCAAGGTACACATCATTAACATGTATATCAAATATACTTCTGTCGACGTTGCAAGCCTACTTATCTACCAAGTATCTAGGTTTGTTCCGCTTCACCGACCGCTCTCCTCATAATCGAAGCACTTAGTCTCGGGTTTGGGTTCAACTTTGGGTTGCTTCACTGGAGCGGCAACTGACTTGCTATCCACGAAGTTTCCCTCCTTGCTCTTGCCCTTCTCGAAACTAGTGGTTTGACTAACCATCAACACTTGATGCTCCTTCTTGATTTCTACCTTCGCGGTGTCAAACATCGCGAACAGCTCAGGGATCATCATTTCTATCCCTGGCATTTTATAGTTCATCACCAAGTTCTAGTAGCTTAGTGACAGTGACTTGTAGAACTATATCAATCACTATCTTATCTGGAAGATCAACTCCCACTCGATTCAAGCGATTGTAGCACCCAGACAATCTGAGCACATGCTCAATGATTGAGCTATTCTCTTTCATCTTGCAGGCAAAGAATCTTGTTGGAGATCTCATATCTCGCAACACGGTCACAAGCCTGAGATCCTAATTTCAGCTCTTAGAAAATCGCATATGTTCCGTGACGTTCAAAATGTTTGGGAGCCTCAATTCTAAGCCATAATGCATGATGCACTAAACTATCAAGTAGTCATCAGAACGTGCCTGTCAGATGTTCACAACATCTACAGACGACGCTAGAGGGGTTGGCGCACCGAGCGGTGCATTAAGGACATAAGCCTTCTGTGCAGCAACGAGGACAATCCTTAGATCACGAAGCCAGTCCGCAATATTGCTACCATCATCTTTCAACTCTATTTCTCTAGGAACATATAAAAATTCAAGGGAGCTATAGCGCGAGCAAGTAATCTACAACATAATTTGCAAAGACACTACTGACTATGTTCATGATAATGAGTTCAATTAATCATATTACTTAAGACCTCCCACTCAAATTGACATCCCTCCGGTCATTCAAGTGATACATGATCCAAATTCACCAACTCAAGTCCGATCATCACGTGAGTTGAGGTGGTTTCAATGGTGAACATCATTATGTTGATCATATGTACTATATGACTCATGTTCGACCTTTCAATCTCTTGTGTTCCGAGGCCATGTCTGTACATGCTAGGCTTGTCAAGTTTAACCCGAGTGTTATGCATGTGCAACACTGGCTTGCACCCGTTGTATGTGAACGTAGAGTCTATCACACCCGATCATCACGTGGTGTCTCGACACGACGAACTTTCGCAACAGTGCACACTCGGGGAGAACACCATTTATCTTGAAATTAAGTGAGGGATCACCTTATAATGCTACCGTCGTCCTAAGCAAAACAAGGTGCATAAAAGGATTAACATCACATGCAAATCATAAGTGACATGATATGGCCATGAACTTGTGCTTTTGATCTCCATCATGAAAGCATCGGCATGATCTCCATCGTCACCGGCACGACACCTCGACCCTCCATCGTCACCGGCACGACACCATGATCTCCATCATCTTGATCTCCATCAACGTGTCGCCATCGGGGTTGTCGCGCCCAACATGCTTCTACTACTATTGCAACCGTTTAGCGATAAAGTAAAGCATTACATAGCACTTAATGATTGACACGCAGGTCATACAATAATTAAAGACAACCCTATGGCTCTTGTCGGTTTCCGTACTCATCGACATGCAAGTCGTGATAATCTATACATCACATGATCATCTCATACATCACATATATCACATCATGTAATTGGCCATATCACATCACAACATACCCTGCAAAAACAAGTTAGACGTCCTCTAATTGTTGTTGCGTGTTTTACGTGGCTGCTACGGGTATCTAGCAAGAACGATTCTCATCTACGCAAAAACCACAACAGTGATACACTAGTTGCTTTTCAACCTTCTCAAGGACTGCCTTTGTCGAATCCGATCCAACTAAAGTGAGAGAAACTGGCACCCGCAAGCCATCTATGCAACAAGTTGCGGTTGAGGGAACCGGTCTCTCGTAAGCGTACGAGTAATGTTGGCTCGGACCGCTTCATCTCACAATACCGCTAAACCAAAACACGACCAAGGGAGGAAGCAATCTAAGCATCAACGCCCATAAACTCTTTGTGTTCTACTCGAGATCTCATCTACACATAGACCGAGCTCTGATACCACTGTTGGATTATGGTGCATGGGAAACAAAAAAATTCCTACGCACACGCAAGATCTATCCATGGTGATGAGCATCTATGAGAGGGAGAGTGGATCTACATACCCTTGTAGATCGCTAAGCGGGAAGCGTTAAGAAACGCGGTTGGTGTAGTCAAACGTATTCGCGATCCAAATCGCCGAGCGTCCCGCGATCTCATCACGATCCGTCCTGCGAACTCATCATAATCCGTCCCGCGATCCAATCACAATCCGTCCCATGAACTCATCACGATCTATCTCGCGATCTTGATCACGGTCCTTCCAATCTAGCGTCGAACGGACGGCTCCTCCGCGTTCAGCACACGTACAACTCGATGACGATCTCCACCTTCGTGATCCAGAAAGAGGGAGCAGAGAGGTAGATGAGTTCTCCGGCAGCATGACGGCGCTGCGGCGATGGTGGTGGAGTAATTCCGGCAGGGCTTCGCCTAAGCGTTGCAGAAAACCGATCTAGAGGAGAAACTATGCACTAGAGGAACGGGCAGCACGTGGTAGAAAATTCTGTCCAAAAACCCTAAAACCTCTAGTATATATAAGAGGAAGAGAGGAGGAGGCTTGTCCCCTCTAGGAGTCGGCCGAACCAAGGGGAGGAGGTGGAATCCACCTCCAGTCTTAGTAGGACTAGGATTCACCCTATTTTTTGCCTTTTCCCACCTTTTCTCTTTGGGATTTTTCTCCCTAGCCGCAAGGGCTTTGTGTGGGACTTCCACCAGCCCACTAAGGGCTGGTATTCACTCTCCCACAGCCCATGTAGCCTATTGGGTCGAAATACCCCTCCCGATGGTCTCCCAGTACACTACCGGCACTCCCGATACACTACCGATGAGCCCGAAACCTTTCCGGCGACCAAAATAGGACTTCCTATATATGAATCTTTACCTCCGGACCATTCTGGAACTCCTCGTGATGTCCGGGATCTCATCTGGGACTCCAAACAACCTTCGGTCACCACCATACATAACTCTATACTACCAAAACGTCACCAAACCTTAAGTGTGCAGACCCCGCGGGTTCGACAACTATGTAGACATGACCGAGACACCTCTACGGTCAATAACCAATAGTGGGACCTGGATGCCCATATTGGTTCCTACATATTCTACGAAGATCTTTATCGGTCGAACCTCTATGTCAAGGATTCAGTTAATCCCGTATGATGTTCCCTTTGTTCTTCGGTATGTTACTTGCCCGAGATTCGATCGTCGGTATCTCCATACCTAGTTCAACCTTGTTACTAGCAAGTATCTTTACTCGTTTCGTAATACAAGATCCCGTGACTAACACTTAGTCACATTGCTTGCAAGGCTTATTGTGATGTTGCATTACCGAGTGGGCCCTGAGATACCTCTCCGTCACACGGAGTAACAAATCCCAGTCTTGATCCATGCCAACCCAACAGACACCCTCGGAGATACCTATAGAGCACCTTTATAGTCACCCAGTTACGTTGCGACATTTGATACACACAAGGCACTCTTCCAGTGTCCGTGAGTTGCATGATCTCATGGTCATAGGAACATATACTTGACATGCAGAAAACAATAGCAATAAACTGACACGATCATATGCTACGTTTGTAGTTTGGGTCTTGTCCATCACACCATTCTCCTAATGATGTGATACCATTACCAAATGACATCTCATGTCCATGACTAGGAAACCATAGCCATCTTTGATCAACGAGCTAGTCTATTAGAGGCATACTAGGGACATGGTGTTGTCTATGTATCCACACATGTATCTGTGTTTCTGATCAACACAATTATAGCATGGATAATAAACGATTATCATTAACAAGGAAATATGATAATAACTTTATTATTGCCTCTAGGGCATAATTCCAACATGATGTGTACCCAAGGCCATTAGCTGATGTACTTTTACAGCTATGGAATGGAAGAGGTGTATGTGTGTGGGATGAGAAAGAACAGGAGGAATTTGAGCTACATGTGTTGTTGTTTGTAACCATCAACGATTGGCCTGCTCTCAATAACCTTTCAAGACAGACAAACAAGGGATACCATGCATGCACACACTGTTTAGATGACACCGATAGTATATATTTGGACAAATGCAGGAATAATGTGTACCTGGGGCATCATCGATTTCTTCCGACCAACTATCATTGTCGAAAGAAAGGAAGCATTTCAAAGGTGAGGCGGATCGAAGCCTGCCCTCCGTACTGATGATCACATACTTGATATGGTTAATGATTTACAAGTAATCTTTGGAAAGGGTCATGGCGGACTATCTGTTCCGACTGACGATGCAGGACGTGCACCCATGTGGAAGAAGAAATCTATATTTTGGTACCTACCCTATTGGAAAGACCTAGAGGTCCGCTCTGACATCGACGTGATGCACGTGACAAAGAATCTTTGCGTGAACCTGCTAGGATTCTTGGGCATGTATGGGAAGACAAAAGATACACCGGAGGCACGGGAGGAATAGCAACGTATTCACGGAGAAGACGACATGGATCCAAAGCAGTTTCAGGGTCATGCCAGCTACGCTCTTACCAAAGAAGAGAAGTAAATCTTCTTCGAATGCCTACTCAGTATGAAGGTCCCGTCTGGCTTCTCATCGAATATAAAGGGAATAATAAATATGGCAGAGAAAAAGATCCAGAACCTAAAGTCTCATGACTACCACGTGATTATGACGCAACTCCTTCTGATTGCATTGAGGGGGCTTCTACCAAAAAATGTTCGATTATCCATTGTGAAGCTATGTGCATTCCTCAATGCAATCTCTCAGAAGGTGATCGATCCAGAAATCCTGCCAAGGTTAAGGAGTGATTTGGTGCAATGTCTTTTTAGTTTCGAGTTGGTGTTCCCACCATCCTTCTTCAATATCATGACACACGTCCTAGTTCATCTAGTCGACGAGATTGTTGTGCTGGGCCCTATATTTCTACACAATATGTTCCCCTTTGAGAGGTTCATGGGAGTCTTAAAGAAATATGTTCGTACTCGTGCTAGGCCAGAAGGAAGCATCTCAATGGGCCATCAAACAGAGGATGTCATTGTTGGGGAATGTTGCATGGGAAACAAAAAAATTCCTATGCTTCACCAAGTTCAATCTAGGAGATGAGCATCTACGAGAGGGGAGAGTGGATCTACATACCCTTGTAGATTTCTAAGTGGGAAGCATTAAGAAACTCGATTGATGTAGTCGAACGTCTTCGTGATCCAAATCACCGAGCGTCCCGCGATCCAATCACGATCCGTCCCGATCTAGCGCTGAACGGACTGCACCTCCGCGTTCAGCACACGTACGGCTTGATGACGATCTCCGCCTTCTTGATCCAACAAGAGGGAGCGGAGAGGTAGACAAGTTCTCTGGCAGTGTGATGGCGTTCCGACGATGGTGGTGGAGTAATTACAGTAGGGCTTCGCCTAAGCACTGTTGAAACCAATCTAGAGGAGAAACTACGGACTAGAGGAGAGGGCAGCACGTGGCTAAAATTCTGTGTGCAAAAACCCTAAAACCTCTAGTATATATAGGAGGAGGAGAGGAGGAGGCTTGTCCGCAAGGTCCATCCCTTTTGTCTTCGGTCGAAGTGGAGGGAGGAGTCCTACTCCACTCCTAGTCTGATTCGGATTCCTTCCTTATATTAGCCTTTTTCCACCTTTTCCACTTTGGATTTCCTTCCCAGCCGCATGGGCCCTATGTGGGACTTCGGCCAGCCCACTAAGGGCTGGTATTCATCCTCCCACAGCCCATGTAGCCTCTTGGGTCGAAATACCCCTCCCGATGGTCCCTGATACCCTCCCGGCACTCCCGGTACACTACCGATGAGCCCGAAACTTTTCCGGTGACCAAAACAGGACTTCCTATATATCAATCTTTACCTCCGAACCATTCCGGAGCTCCTCGTGACGTCCGGGATCTTATCTGGGACTCCAAAAAACCTTCGGTCACCACCATGCATAACTCTATACTATCGAAACGTCACCAAACCTTAAGTGTGCAGACCCTACGGGTTTGAGAACTATGTAGACATGACCGAGACACCTCTACCGTAAATAACCAATAGCAGGACCTGGCTGCCCATATTGATTCCTACATATTCTACGAATATCTTCATCGGTCGAACCTCTGTGTCAAGGATTCGGTTAATCCCGTATGATGTTCCCTTTGTTCTTCGGTATGTTACTTGCCCGAGATTCGATTGTCGGTATCTCCATACCTAGTTCAATCTCGTTGCCGGCAAGTCTCTTTACTCATTTCCATAATACAAGATCCTGTGGCTAACACTTAGTCACATTGCTTGCAAGGCTTATTGTGATGTTGTATTACCGAGTGGGCCCTAAGATACCTCTCTGTCACACGAAGTAACAAATCCCAATGTTGATCCATGCCAACCCAATAGACACCCTCGGAGATACATGTAGAGGACCTTTATAATCACCCAGTTACGTTGCGATGTTTGATACACACAAGGCACTCCTCCGGTGTCCATGAGTTGCATGATCTCATGGTCATAGGAACATATACTTGACATGCAGAAAACTGTAGCAATAAACTGACGCGGTCATATGATACGTTTATAGTTTGGGTCTTGTCCATCCCATCATTCTCCTAATGATGTGATCCTGTTATCAAATGACATCACATGTCAATGGCTAGGAAACCTTGACCATATTTGATCAACGAGCTAGTTCACTAGAGGCATACTAGGGACAAAGTGTTGTCTATTTATCCACACATGCAATGTGTTTCCAATCAATACAATTATAGCATGGATAATAAACAGTTATCATGAACAAGTAAATATAATAATAAACACTTTATTTATTGCCTCTAGGGCATATTTCCAATAGTCATTGGGTTTTGTGTTGACTTCATTCCTGGGCTTAAGAATATTGGTCTCCATCAATTGCGGTATGAGGGGAGACTGACTGGAAAAGGCACACTAGGAGCGGACTCAATAATATATAGGGATGGGAATTCTTGGTCTCAAGCACACTACACAGTTCTACAGAATTCTACCTTGGTGACCCCATATGTCGATGAACACAAGGATATTCTGCGCTCCAAACACCCGGATCAGTGTGGCGACTAGATTACATGTGAACACATCAGGACTTTCGGCAGTTGGTTGTAAATACGTCTCATGCGTGACAACACTATTTCTGATGAGCTATACTCGTTGGCCAGGGGAGCATCTTCGACTGTATTGACTTACAAAGGGTACAAGATAAATGGGAATATATTTTACACGATCGGCCAAGATCAAGAGCACCAACCAAAACAGCGGTGTCCGCTTTGATGCAGCAACCAAGAGGGGAAAGGACATGTATTATGGTTACATAGTGGACACATGGGAACTTGACTATGGACATGATTTTAAGGTCCCTTTATTTCAGTGCAAATGGGTCAATCTCTCAGGAGTCGGGGTATAGGTAGACCCATAGTATGGAATGACAACAGTGGATCTAAACAATCTTGGGTACACAGAAGAACCATTCGTCCTAGCCAATGATGTGGTGTAGGTTTTCTATGTGAAGGACATGTCTATCAAACCGAGAAAAAGAAAAGATAAGGAAGCGAATACATCATACGATGAGCCAAAATGCCACATAGTTCTTTCAGGAAAAAGAGGCATCATGGGATTGGAGGGCAAGACAGACTTGTCTGAAGATTATGAAAAGTTTCATGAAATTCCTCCCTTCAGAGTCAAGGTTGACCCAAGTACCCTGTTAAACGATGAAGATTATCCATGGTTACAGCGCAATAAGCAAAGGACACAAGCGAATAAAAAGTGAAGACTTTCTCTCCACAACTATTATGATGATGCCTTTGATCGAGAATATCACTGCAGTTACATGAGTTCAAAAAAATGAAATCCCTTTGTAGCAGATGAGTTCTTTACACGAAGTGCATCCAGTTTTTGCCGTAACCCACTCAAATTTTTAGCGCATGCTATGTGGGTGAAATGATGATACCATGCCAACTTTCAACCTTTTCAAACTTCATTTGTAGTGCTTTTCAATTTCAGGGTCATTTAGCTCAAAAAATCAGTAAATGCATGAAAATACCAAATGAAACCAGAAAGGGTTGAAAATGGATGATGTGGCTTTGGATGGTGCATTTTGAACACACAAAAAGTCTGGAGTTCAAATAAGTTCAAAAAATTAAATCCCTTTTGTAACAGATGAGTTTTCGTCCAAAACCCTGGTTCTTCAAAAGAGATTGTTCGTTTTGTACACGAAGTGCATCCAGTTTTGCCATAACCCTCTCAACTTTTTAGCACATGCTGTGTGGGTGAAATGATGATACCATGCCAACTTTCAACCTTTTCAGAGTTCATTTGTAGTGCTTTTAAATTTCAGGGTCATTTAGCTCAAAGAATGAACTAAAAAGCTTTTATAAAACTCTAATAGCAAAAGGAATCAACTAAAAAAGCTTTTATAAACCTCTAGTATTTTTGAAACTACAATTATATAAAATTTATGCAACTGAAATTATCAAAGTATATTTTGTTCGAAACATTAATAGAAAAATAAATTTTCATAAAGAAATTTTTTGTTAGAAACTTTAATAGCAACTAACTAACCAAATCCATTTTTGATTAAAACAGACATTTAAAATAACCTAAAACTTACCAAATAGCAGGAAAAAGAATCACTTAAAAATCTATTTTTTACTAAAGTTATTCACAAACTAGTGATTCACACAAATTTCAAAAAATTCAAATTTGAAAACTAATGGCACTAACAGAAAGTTTATAATTTTTGTGACCTAAAAGAAAAAAAGAATCATTGAAAAATAGTAAGTATGAACAAAATAAAATAATAAAGCAAAAAACAAAACAAAAAATAGATTTTTTTTTTAAAAATACCACCTATTGGGCCACTACGGCATGAATACGACTAGAAACTCAACCGGCTTGTTGGGCCAGGATTCAGGCCCGCGGAAGGCCCGGTAGGCCCACATGCAGTGATAGTTTAGGTCCGAAAGCGTGCAGTTGAGAGGAGCTCGGGAGGGTGTGCACAGTGGCGCTTATAAAACACTCCCGAGCTCCCTCGGCTAGCGAGGTGGGACTAAAAATTTGGCCCCGGGCAGCACCACCCTTTGGTCCCAGTTTGTGGCACAAACCGGGACCAATGCCCCTTTAGTGGCACCAACCGGGACCAAAGGTCCCTGTTTCCCGCCCTTTGGACTGCTGAAAACTGACATTTGGTCTCGGTTGGTGGCACCAACCGGGATCAAAGGTCCCTGTTTCCCGCCCTTTGGGCTGCCGAAAACTGCTCTTTTGTCCCGGTTGGTGGCACCAACCGGGACTAAAGGGGTGCATTGGTCTCGGTTTGTGCCACCAACCAAGACCAATGCTCTGGCTATATAAGCCAACACTTGTGAAATTTTCAGCATTCTTCATTGTCTCGCCCCCGACGCCGCCGACGCCGCCAGGCTGCCCCGACGCCGTCGCCGCGCCCCTGCCCCGACGTCGTCGATGCGCCCCTACCCCGCCACTGCCGTCACCGTTGCCGCCCCCGAGCTCGCGCGTTGTCGCTCCTCCTCAGGCCCTCGCCACGCACCTGCCCCATCGTCACCGTCGCCATCGCCGTCGACGCCCTCGAGCCCACACGCTCTCCCTCCTCCCCAAGCCCTCGACGCCCCTGCTGTGAGCCACCGCCACAGCTTTCCTTTTTTAAGATTTTTTTGTTCATGTATGTAGATGTATGTATGTAGATGTATGTAGATGTATATGTAGATGTATGTATATATGTAGATTTTGAGCCACCACCCCGAGCCATAGATTTTTTTTGTTTATGATGCTTTTTATGTTTTGGTTGTTTTATATTTTAGTTAATTAGGAGTACATACGTGCTAGAAAAAATAGTATGTGTATGTTAGATTAGAGAAAAATTCTTAGGTTTTGGAAAAATTAGTGATTAAACGATAAGAAAATGTTCTAATAGGAGTTTGTCTCGACATCGACGATGCCCGGCCCTCATCCTCATCGTCGAGTGATCCACGAGAGCCTGCTTGATAGGCGCCATGTCCGGGACTGGGCTCCGCCAGGCTGGGACTGGAGGTGCTACCTTCCGGGGCTCGAAGCTTGGTGAGGAATCCAGGTCTCATCGTCGACCTGGAGCTTCTTTGGTGGCGGTCACGTGGGCCACTTTCGGTGCAGAGGGAGCGGGCCCCCACGGAGGTGGTACGTCGTCGTGACAGGGAGGAGGATGAGCACGTTCGTCGCTACATGGCGGCATTGGACGCCAGGTTCAGCAATACCTGGCAGATTCTTTGGGGATCTCACCCGAGTTATGATCCGTGATGGTTCCTTATCTTTGGGTGTCTACCACCCGTGACTCAAGAACCGCTAGTGACTTAGATTATTCGATAGTATTCGATCTGTATTAGTGATCCTATATATGATAATATTGGAGATGTATTAGTTAATATTTGATGATGCATTAATAACTGGATTTAACAAGATGATGTATTAGTGATATTATATTCGAGTTCATTATAAATTTATTAGTGATATTTTCTCGGTATAATGCGTGTGTGACTTTCGGTCTGTCGTTGCTCCTTGTGTGACTTTCATGTGTGTTCCTGATGGAGGAATCCCGACTGTTGTCGTGGGAGGCGCCTCTTCTTTCTTCTCTTCTTTGCGATATATTCGTCGGTATAATGCGCAAGAAGAGAAGAGGGGGGCGTCCATCACCGGCGGTCGAACTATTACTGTGAGAGAGTGCCCACCAACATATATACACCACCGTATCAGTGTGAGAGAGTGCACACCAACGCACCATGAGATATGAGAGTTATTTAAGGAAAGCCTTGACGGACCGAAAGTCACACATGCATTAGGATCCAAGCGTGTCGTAATTCTTGATTCATGAACACAGAAAATGTTGTCGTCATCAGACGACGATAGGATCCAAGCGTGTGAATTTTGCGGTGAAGATAAGGGTCTTTGTGACTAGCATGGGCTGCGAGACGACAGGTTCTTCACCATGAAGCTTTGCGAGGACTTTGATATTTCTACGGTACGCAACGATGACAACTGTTTTTTTCGTAATTAAGCATGACTTCTGTTACTTTCCTTCAACGCATAATTTCCGTTCTATACAATTCGACTAGTTCGTCCCCTGTCATGCAAGATTGTATTTCTTGGAGAGGCTTGGTTTCAAAAAGCACGAGAGTTTCGAGACGAGGACGACCAACATGAGGATTAAACATGGTCACACATTTCTTGTGAAAGTAATGAATGCACCTAATAACACAGAATTAGGATGCTTAAATTGGGAAGCTCTTTTCAAGGGATATGGATTTTTGGAGGATATGAAAATAACCTTCGATCTTCGTCCTGAAGATCATATTGAAGGAAACATCGACATATGGGTGGATGTCGATATGCTTCCTATTTTACCTCCATGTGAGTTTTTCAACCATGCATATTTTTCAAGTAATTTGCATTCTATATATATATATTTGGTGTTCATCCGTCCTAAATTTGTTAATTTTTAATTTACAGTTTATTTCGTTTTTTCGAGTGAAATACAGAACCTAATCGACACGGCACACTACACTTATGGATCACATCTAACTTCGGAGGAGAAGGATGATCTTATATACTTTGTTATTGGTGTCATAGCTGGTAGGGACATCTTCCCGTATAATTTGGGAACTAACCCAAATTATACATTTTACATGACACTAGTGCATAGGTTGAGGATTGATTACGTTCGCCAAAATATCTTGGTAAGAGTTGCTAATTAAGTACACTAGTACTGTTGCGTAAATGGTATGGATTACATTGCTAACTAGGCTACTATTATGTTCTTCAACAGAAATTGCCATATGAAGTTGTGCCACCGTTGATGCAACCCGAAGGTAATATGACAATAAAAAGCCCCTTCCATCTCGAGTTATCTTTTGCATACTCGACTGAGTGCAAACCACCAAGAAGGCTCCAAATTGAAGCATGGAGACAAATAAAGAAGGATCGCAAGTCACAAGTTGGAGACCGTTGGATTTCTTTGCTTCATCATGTAGACATAGGTGTTATTCTTTTAATGTCATTTTACCTAGAGGGAGGAGTAGGTCCTATGAGGGAGGACTATGTCATTTTATCTTTTTTTGTTTTCTGAGACTTTAACTTTGTATGATTAAGATGATGATGATGATGATGATGAGTTGTTAGATCTTGTGTAATTAATGGTTTTCTTCATTTGCTTATTAGCTCGCGTCGAGTTCCCTCTATATGTATATTAGCTAGCAGCGTCGACCAAGTACGGAGAAAGAGAGGTCACTTCTCTCTATTAGCTAGCTAACACAATATGAAACCCCTAAATTAACCCTTCAAAACCCCCTACCCCTCCCCTTTGAAACTAAAAACCCAGCTCCTGCCAGATGCTGATGCGTGGATGCCTTAGGTCTTCCTGCCTGGGCTCCCCGCAGCGGCCACGTGGAGCCCCTTCTGTCTCGGTTCGTAAGCGAAACGGTACTAAAGGTTTTGGGCTTTAGTCCTGACCCTTTAGTCTCAATTCCAGAACCGAGGCTAATGGGCCTCTAGAACCGGGACAAATTGGTCGTTTTCTACTAGTGTCTTCATGCGCCTATTGATGTGCACTAGTCAGCTGTGAAGCGCATACTGCGTTATGTGTGTCTCACTGTCTCCTATGGTCTCCACCTGCGCCCCAGCCCCTTTGGGGTTCTTTCTGCATTCTCGGATGCTGATTGGGCTGGGTGTCCAGATGACAGGCGATCTACAGGGGGGATATGATGTGTTCTTGGGTCCTAATTTGATCGCCTGGAGTACATGCAAGCAAGCCACCGTTTCCGACAGCAGCATAGAAGCCGAGTACAAGGCGGTTGCCAATGCGACTGCCGAGGTTATATGGACTGAGTCCCTACTTCGAGAGCTGGGTGTTTCGCAGCCACATCCTCCGGTCATTTGGTGCGACAACATCGATGCTACATTTCTGTCATCAAACCCGATGCTCCATGAACGGACCAAACACAATGAGATTGACTATCATTTTATGTAGGAACGTGTTGCACAGAAGCTACTACAAATCAGGTTTATCTCTTCAAAAGATCAACTTGCAGACATCTTCACCAAGCCTCTACCTTCACCCATGTTTGAGGTTTGTAGTCGCAATCTCAACCTTCTAGATGCTTCAGGAGTGAGTTGAGATTAAGGAAGGATGTTAGACTTCGTATTGTAACCCAACTGTGTAATCCATACCATATTGATATAGGACGTGTACCTCATCATTATATATATATGTGTGTGTGTGTGATAGGCCATCCCATAAATGATTGAGCCAGTTCTTCCAAAATCATACGTTTTACACCACCGTTGCCGGGCATCCCATCCAGAACAAGCGCGCGCAAGAAGTATTCGATGTGAGGCTCACGTCCGCTCGTGGCCGCCACCGCTGCAACCTCGCCCACACGTGGTAACCTAGAGCGCTTTAAAATTCAGATTTTTTTTATCTGACGGCTGCTTGGGCATTCGCTGAGAAACCCGTAATATCTGACGTCAGCTAAATAATATTTATCAAATATCATAAAATACTTTGAAATAAGTAAGACAGATAATGCCAGAAAATTAGAAAAATTGACGCGAATATCAAACCAACGACGGTGAGCGCATGTATGGTACGCTCTGGTAGTCTGGTTTGTGAAATGCTACAACTCCGTGGTGCGAGTGTATCCACGAGTTACCAGTATCTTGAGACATGACCCTGAGCGCGAACGACAAGCATCCGTACATGCTGGAGTTGAGGGTCACTACTTTTCCCGCCTGCTGACGTAGTGGTCCGATGCTCTCGATCATGCACGTAACCATCACACTAAACAGAAATGGGCAAGCAGACAGATAATACACTGCAGGGTGACATGAAGTGTTGCACGCATATATATGAGGAGGCATGTGACCATGCTTGCTGCACCAGGTAACTGCTAATAATCCATAAACCGCGCCACTGCAGTTGTTACCCTCGTCCTGGTGCATAACTTATCTGGCAAATGCTTGTAGCTTTTGAATTATATACTATCGGAGGTAAACACAGGTTGTAAATATTGTATTCCTTCTATTGTGGTATAAACAATTTCTTCTAATTGTTGACGTGTCTTCTACTGTACTATAAACAAGCCTTAGCATCTAACTATCATTGTTTTCTTTTTTATTTATAGACCCCAAACTGTTTATATTCATTTTAGGACAAAAGTAAAGCAAAATATCCTGTGTAGCACCGGGTGTTGACCTAGCCAAGTTTCTTGAGGTTTTGCAGTACTGTCCCACCCTCAGGTAACAGCGTCTCGTGAAGCGCGGAGTCACCGCACATGCTGCCGAACAAGAGAATTCATGCAGTGTGCCTTTCTTTCTCCTTTCTCTTATTTTACCTTTTTACCCTGTACATTACGCATCATTTACCTGGACAGTTTTTTAAAGAGAAACTACTCTACTCTCACACACCAAAAGAATCTTCTGCAGCATCTGCATCTGCATGCGAGGGATGTTTTCTTTTTCTTTTGCGAGTTTGCCTTTGTCATGGACAACTTCTTAAGCATTTATAATGGATCCCTCGTACCCATCTTCGAATAGGTCGATCGATTTAATCAGGTGCCTTAAATGTTCGGGTTGACCGGCATCATTCGTACGCAGTCCACATATGGGGCGGATATGGGGATGACCAGACACGCCCGTCTGGTCATCGTTAGCGAGCATTGACCCCACATATATTTACCCTCATCCTCTTATGGCACCAAACCCTAGCCACTTTACTCCTCTCCTCTTCACTCTCATCCATCATCCAAGCTCATCACTGATGATCTATGGCCTTCTCCGACAAGAAGGATGGCAGATCTAACTCCGACCAGCCCGAATCCGTTGACTGGGGTGTCATCCCTTGTGGATTGGAGGAGGCAATGGCGATCCGCATTGCACTCCGCCACTCCCGCGAGGACAACGCTCGACTGACGGCATGATCTATCCGGCCTGACTCCATAGTGTCGGCTTAACGGGCACTCGGGTCCTTTGGGGCGATCATCGCGGTCCGGGCGGTCGGAAAATCTTTCCTTCCCCATCACTGGTCTGGCGGACTTTGAGTCCCACCGGGAACAAGCTGCCCGCGTGGAAAGGAGAGGATAAGAGCCGTCGAGGCCCGTATCATGGAAGAAATGGCGGCGGCTGATGCGGTGGCCACAGAGTAGGAAGTCATCCACGCCCGCATTTTGAAGAAACAGCAGCGGAGGAACATGTGTGTCCCCGCCCGAGAGCATAATCGGGCGGTCCATCAAATGGTTGTACTGCCACACCGAAGGAGGAGAACGGGGTCAGCGACGGCAAGGACAGCTCCGACAACGAGCAGATCTGGCTCGATCCGTACTGCATCTTTAACCGGTACTTCGGCAAGAAGGATGGCAAAGGCTTCGTGAAGGACAAGGGCAATCGTGGATGATCTTCACCATAGCCAAACATGTCAAATTTTGATAGTCCGATCACATGTTAATTATAATGGAGTAGCGGACGATGTGTGTAATGCATCGGTGTAGTAGTTACACGAGTTTGTATGAATTTAGGATATAAAATTTAAAATGTTCGGTTGTTTCTTTTCGAAAAAAAGAGGATGACCCCCGGCCTCTGCATCTGGGAGATGCATGCGGCCACTTTATTGATTATTCTTGAGGACCTTACAAAGTATTACAACAATGTGACTGAACCCGCCATCTTGACAACATATGCCCCTACTCCTATCCATATGATGAAGGGGTGCTAGCTGGGCCATATACCCAGACCACTCACCTAAGCCTATCATCAAAAGCCGAAAGCCCCGGCTGAGCCACATACTAAGTCTGGGGCACAAACCGGTCTGACGCACTCACATGTGTCGTCGTCGCCATCTTCCACAGGTCCGTTTTCAGAGCAGATATTGAGGCTTCTACCTTGTGAGGCCACTCTGCCATCGACGCCACCATGACGCCAGACAGCGTCCTCCTCCTGCGCGAGTCCATCTCCAAGCATCGGACGCCAAGTCTTTACTGCATCACGCTGCCGAGATCAGCAGCCATCAATGTTTAAGATGAAGCACCGCTCACCAAAGAAACCGACCACCGTTCCCTCGAGTCCGTGTACACCTCCAAAAATGATGCCCCCAAGGGGGAAACAACACACGAGCGCCGCCGTCATCCGATCTATTGATCTAGGGTTTCCCCCGGAGATAGCAGATAGCGGTCTTGAACTTCTCCTCGGCGATGCCTTCAAGAAGGGAACGCCGCATAACTGTGCCGTCACCGCCGGCCTTAGCATGAGGCCGAAAGCAGGTTTTCACCCGGATCTTAACAGAGGACCTCCATCAAGCAACTTGTACACGAACCGCCGCCATCTCTGCCGGGGACTGAACGAAGAATCCAGGCCGCCGCTGCCTGACCGGCCATGACACCACTACGGTACCTAGGCCGGCGTCGTCAGGCCCACCATGCCCACCTGTAGACGCTCACCAGATCCGCCGGCCTGCCGAAGCCCATCTGGGCACGGCGAGATCCGCAATCTGGACCGCCGCCACAGGGGCTCCTCTGCCGCGGTCTCGCGCCTGCACTGACGCCGCTATCACACTCGCCGCCGGAAACCCGCCGCTCCACGCCGCCGGTGCCCCGCAGATCCATGCGCCGCCGTCGCCCCGCAGATCCATGCGCCGCCGCCGCCAGGGGAAGACCCGGCCACCGCACGAGGGGGAAAGCCCCGCCGTCACCATCACTGGCCAGGCTACGGGCGTGGCCCTCGGTGGCGATAGGGGAGAGAGGACGAGGGAGGAAGCCTTTGGACCGGCGACGGCAGATCACCCCCGTGTCGCCTAGGTTAGGCGATGCGGGGGCAAAGGACTGACGGGTCATCGAATAGAATAGATTGACTGGAATGATGTCCCGTTATAAAATGTATTATTTAAAACGCGACCATTTAATGACCGTGAACACACCCGGACGCCTCTACGGATATTTCAGGGTCCAATTTGCCAAGTCGTAGATGCTCTTACTCTGTGTGCGCTTCCAAGACGAACTTGTGCGTACCGGCGTACTGCAGATAATTACTGTACCAAAGCAGGTAAGAAAATGTGTTTTTACTGGGCTTTAAATGGCTCCGTGCAGTGCCATGAAAATTCGATCGGGTAGCCTTTCTTACCGCTGTAAAACTATGCGCATTGATGCATGTGCGTTACTAGTACTGTACTCAAACTGTCTTTAAAAGAAAAATTGTACGTAAACCCTGATGCACAAACAACATTTGTTGGCATGCAATTTAATTGGCCCACTCTGCTCACTGAGCATGCGGTTTAATATTTTTTTGGTGGAGCATAGCGTAGCATGCGTTATTTACCAGCATAGCATGACATGGTAAAAAAATGCCGGAGTAAATGCCAGTGGTGAAAAGAAGAAAAGGGCGCAAAACAAAAGGGTACAAGATTGCAGCGTGGGCTCCATCCGTGCACGCCAGAGTCCTAATTTGCCACCCCTTTTTTTCCCGACCTTTCCATGTGCATCATTCAGCCTGCAGTGCAGCCAAAACAAAGTTAGAGCCGTCCCTTCTCATGCCAATTGCCCAAGCTAAGAAGTTTGGAGAACAATTCGTTTCATCCCCGTAGTCAAAACATATAAGAATCCTCACGTTGTTTAAGAAAAATACTGTACTAACTAGTAAATGAATAATTTGAAAAGTACTAGTAGTAAAAAGTGAAGAGCCCGTGGTGAGCGAGCGCCCGCTCGCTGCAGCTGCAACCTCCACCTTCTCCCAACAATTAAACAGGAGGCATCAATCCCACAGCGGCCCTATCTTTCTAACTTTTTATGGCAGGGGCACGCCACCCCACGCGCTTCAACCGTTTTTATACGGATCCCCAGCCGCTGCCGCCGCTGCCAGCCCTGACCTCAAACTAATTTTGTACGCTTGCCAAATGGATCAGTATTCTATAGACACCCTGGCGCTAACTCCGAGGCATCCAAAAATAGGGCATCTCCGCCACGCCCAAGGACCGTGCGAATTTTTCAAGTGCCACCTTGGAGTATCAAGCCTGTGATTTGGTGAGGTTTCTTCTCTGGAATGTTTCCCCTCCGCAATGTTAGAATTGGATGAAAAACATCCCTACTCTAAATTCGAGTCGTTTCGAAGCACACAAAAGAGATCATCTAGAATAGTGGCATGACATCCAAACAAACCAACAACATAACCCAGCCCCAGCAATTAAAGGAATAAAAGTTTTCTATCGCCTCATTGGTACCAATCCCTTCACCCTCATGGAAAAAGCTCTTCAAACAAAGACCTTTGCATCATCCTCATCTCCAATAATTTGTCCTTCTACTAAAGAAATCCAGACATGGTTCTTAGAGGGTAAGGTGAAGAAGCATGCAAGGTTGTCAGATTCTATCGTACAATTATACAACTTTACGATCTAAAATAATTTGATTAGTTCTACAGTGTAAGTAGAATTTATGGTTTTATGATACAAAATATTATGATTGTACTATTTGTGATATTATCCAAGAGTTCAGCTTCAAAACCATAGATTTTATACAACCTTGGCAGCAATGCCAAGTCTGGTAAGAGGGAGAGATGAATTAGTCGCAATGGACAGTGATGCAAAAAAGGGATGGACTTGTCGATGGAGCAAAGACCTCCATCGATAGCTTCTAGAAGACCACATAGATACTTGTGAGAAAATTACAGTTAGAAAATCAGAGGCATATAGTCGATTATCGTAGGACAAGCAATCACAACACGACATCGATATTTGTTAATGAGGGTTGTCAATCTCGCTAGTCCCCAAGGGATGAAATGGATGTTATGCTCCATGTACTAAGTCGACATGGTACAATGACTTCATGATCTCTGTCTAACCTACTTAAGCTGGTAGGCTAGAGACGTACACACATATTCAAAACATATTTCAACACCTACCAATGATCGACCCAGAATGCTACCGGTGATGGCATGGGTAGCTTTCTTCGGGGTGGCAGTGGACATGGTCTCTGTTGTGTTGGTGGCCGCGGTAGACTCGACACGTTTTTGCCACATATTGTTCTTTTATATATCTTGCTAGTGAATAACTTCGTTGGGTCTTGTCGCATAATTTGTATTTTAATAGTTAGATTTGGACTATGATGTTCATTCCCCTTTACCCTCTAACCCCTAAACCTGTGTTCTACAATGTATTGAATTAGGTCGAACAAACCTTTAAGATCTTCTTTTTCACACCATTGATGGTTCAAGTACAATTGTTAATTTCATGTTCCAGTACCATAATCCATATATGTGATAGCATCAAGACGGATCATGTATTTCATAAATTGTAGAATAACAACAGAGTTATACTCAGGTGGTAGATTTGTTGTATGTTGCATTATTTTGTTATAATTTGATGTTTAATCTTTAGGTGATTGTAAAATCACAATTGTTTCTAGCTTGCTTACCGTACATATTTGTAGTTGTAGAAAAAAACTATTTGTGTGTGTCTTCTTTCTATAACATTTCACATAGTATGATAATGTTTGTACTGTGTTCAAAAAAATACTAATGTAGGTTGGCATGCATGTGAGGACTAATATCTCAGGGGTTCGTACTAACCATGGCATTGTAGTAATAATATTTGGAAGGGAGATCCTTATGGGATCTATAACCAGAAGAAGCTTACAATTATTACGCATCAGATCTAGAGTAATCAGATGTGAAAATGTAACTTTAGCCTGCATCTGCCTGTAGCCATTAAAATACAGGAAACACAGTAAGCATGCAGTGATGGAGTTCATATATACTCAGAAGAATGCTGGGTGCAAGAACAGCAAGAATATAGGATATAGTATGTCACAAGTATACACTGTAATAGTTCAGTAAAAACAGTTGGTAAAAGAAGAAAAACTCGGTAATACATAATGGACAATTTCGGTAATTTTGAAGAAAAAAAAATCAAAATGAAAAAATAAATCCGCATATGCTCCAGCACCTTCTTCCTCATGGCCTGCAGGCGAGTACGATGCATCGATCCTTTTCATTTTCACCGTTCCATTGCAGCACGTACAGTACCACACTGTAGAGCAGTAGCCGCATGCGCCAAATCGACGAAAGTAACAAGCCCACGCTCTTCTCTTCATTTTAATCGAGCGCGAGCTGGATCGATCTTATTACCATGGTTTTTTACCACCCCGATGTAGTAGTAGTAATTAACCTCTCAGTGAAGCGCCCTCCGGCAAGAAGGGTTCTTATTAATCACCACGACAAATCAATAAATAACCAGACCACCATTTTTTTACTGTAATACTGTAATCAACACAGCAACGAATGAAGAAACGGATGCAGCTGCTAGCTTGGAGTATCTGGGACGGGACATGGAGAGGGAAGGTGTGTCTCGGAGTAGCAACGTCGACGACGATGCGCGCGCATGCATATGCATGCATGCAGGCGAATGATTCTGACATGGACATGTCGTCGTTGCTACTACGTGCATGCATATGAGGGGTGCTGGAGCTTGGTGGAGGAGGAGAGCTCTTGAGGTTTAGGTTTCTGAGGTGCGGCGATATATGGACGGGGATGGAAGAGGCGACAGGTAGGTAGATAGATACAAATGGTACAAGAAAGAGAAGGTAGAAAGCCACCGATTGAATTGATTGATGGGGGTATGGGGAGAGAGCTAGTCACCGGGGTGATGGGTGGATCTACTGGACCATGCCCAGGAAAGATCCGGCTGTCGTCGTTGCCGCCGCCGGCGCGCTGGGAGCGGCAGCGGCGCCAGGCGGGTTGCCGCCGCCGGACGAGGTGGCGTTCGGCCTGACAATGTTGTGGTGGTGCTGTTGATGCTGATTCTGATGTTGTTGCTGCCCCTGGAACTGGATCTTGTACTGCGTTTTGTTGCCGTCGAGGTCGTCATCCTCGTCCTCATCCTCGTAGTCGTCCTCGTCCTCGTCGTCCTCGTCCATGTTGTCGCTGTCGCCGCCGCCGCTGCCCGTACGGTTGTAGCTGTTGAGCGCCGCCTGCTGCGCCGCCTGTGGCTGCGGCTGCGGCTGCGGCTGTGGCTGCCTCTGCTCCATCGTCGTCGTCTCCTTCATAATGCCTTCTGGCTTTAAATGCGCAGTGTTATGCAATCAGCATTGGATCACGGAAGAAACGAACAGCAGGGTACCACATGTACGTGCCAATTGGCTACGGCCACATCCAGAATGCACATATTTTCTAGCTTAATTACCTTTTTCGCCGCCTTGTCGCCGCCTGCCTCGCTGAAGACGAACCTGCTGCCGCCGTTGCTCGCCACCCTTTGCACTCCCCCGGAGACTCCATCCGACGCGCTGCCCCCATTACCGTTGCCGTTCCCGGCGTTGCTGGCGTCGTTCTTGGCCACAGGTGGCACGGCGTGCTGTTGCGGAGCCGTCTGCGAGATCGGCGCTGCGACGGTGAACGCCTCGATGCGGTCCTGGGGAGCTGCATTGGCGTGCTCTGCGGGAGGCGGCAAAGCGAGTGTGCCGCCGGTGCCCGAGGGGGAGCTGAGCGCCGCCTTGTTGCGGTAGAGCGCCTCGAGCTGGTGGAAGTAGGGGCACGTCTTGGAGTCCTCGGGCCGCTTCTTGTTGCTCTCCTTCACCTTCTTGAAGTACTTGTTGATGTTCTCCCACTTCTCCTTGCACCGCTTGGAGCTCCGGCTGTAGCCCATCCGCCGCATACCGGCGGAGATCTCTTCCCAGAGCGGTCCCTTCGGCCCGGCCTCTTGGTACCTCATGTCCAGGTTGCTCCGCAGCTGGATCAGCGCGTGCACCTCCGCCTTGGGCCACCGCGACGAGGCCGGTCCGCTGCCGCCACCGGACCCGTCGTACCCCGACGAGTCGTGCGTCGCTTCGGAGGGCGTCAAGACGATGTCCATGCAGCTTGAATTAACGACCGGCGCTTGCTGCTGTAGCTGTGGCGTCGCTGGAGCCGGCGACTTGAGCGGCTGCGGCGTCACGGGGGGCATTGTTGGCGGCTTCTGCTGCCGTGGCGAGGGTTGGGGCTGCGAGTGCGTGGCAGGTGGCTGCGAAGACGACGGCGGTGGAGGAGCTGGCGCGGCGGAGTATGCTATGGGTGTGGCGTGAGGCTGCGAAGGTGGCGGCGGTGGCATGAATGTCATGGCTGGCGCGGCGATGGACGGCATGGGGATGGTCTGCCCGGTGATCTTCTGTATGAAGGAGAGCACAGCGTTGTCGCGGGTAGCAGCCATGGCGCGCTCCTGCGCGAGGATCTCCTGCTCGCGCGCGAGGCGCGCCATCTCCTGCCTCCGCCACGCCTCCTCGCGGATCATGCGGTCCTGCTCCCGCTTCTCGATGGCCTCCAGGAACCGCTGCTGCATCGCCTCCTGACGCTCCATCACCTGCTTCATCAGCCCCTCGAAGAACCTCATCATCTTCCCGCTCCCGGCCTCGCCGCCAGAACCAGCCGCGGCGCCACCCTCCGACGTCCTCTTCCTCTTCCCTCGCTCGTCGGCGCCGCCGCCCATGTCGTCGGTGCCCTCGTCGTCGGAGTCGTCCTCGTCGTCCGAGTACTCCTCCGTGTTGGACGTTGAGAAGCTCATGTTGCCCACTACCACCGGCGTCGGCAGGCCAGCCGTAGCAGTGCCCGCGGCACCAACAGGCGGCGGCTCGGCGAGTGGCCGTACGGCTGTGGGTCCCACCACCCCGGGCACTCCAACGGCTGTCGCCGGCGGCGGGACCGATGCCATCGGAGCCGCCGCCGTTGCACCGGAGGTGCTGTGCATCGCCTCGAGCTGCCGGAAGAAGCGGTACGTCTTGCCGTCGTTGCGGCCGGCGCGGCTGTCCTTGGTGCGCTTGTAGTACTTGTGAACGTTCTCGAACTTCTCCTTGCACTTCTTGGCGTTCCGCCTGTACCCCTCCTCGGCCAGCTTCCTGCCAACCACCACCAACACCAATCATCATGAGCATCAGCGGCACAAAGGAAAAAACCTCGTCAATGGAGCTCCACGCTGCAACCACAATTGCACACATACACGAACTCACACATCATGCAAGTAAACTGTAACCCTCACACAAAAGCTGCATGCATGTACGAGTAGAATTTTACTCGATTTGGGCACCCAAGTGCAAAAGATATAGAAAGGCATATGCATACATGCAGCACTAGCAAGAATGGCAAATCCCAAGAAGAATGCAAAGTAAATTAAATCGGGGATAAAAATCCAAACTTTTGTTTGCAGAAATTCAGAGGGCCAGAGCAAAAGACAGCTTCTCTGGGATTGATGCCCCCGGATCTGAAGCTTACGGGAGTAGTCGTACCTCTCATGTCGAAGAGATGGTTGGACAAAAAAAAATCAGGGAAAGGTGGGGAAGGAGAGCGATATGATTTTAAAATGGGAAAAAGTCACTGTGCTCGTGAAGGATAGTTAAGGCAAAAGTGTAAAAAAGAAGTGTTTTTTAGCCGGTAATTAAACAGCCGCGGCTGACGGGAATCACACCACGCCGCCGCCGAGATTTCATGCGGCATTACGCCGACGGCAATTTCCAGCCTTGAGGGACGGCGATGCCGGCGACGGCGCGTGCAATTGCCTGGCGGAGGTCGATTAGCGGATCGTAATTTACCTGGAGACCTCTTCCCAGAGTGGGCCCTTGAGGGTGGCGTCCCGGAAGGCGGCGTCCATGTCCGACCGGATCTTGAGCAGCGCCAGGGTCTCCTGCCGCGGCCACCGGTTTCCGCCAGCGCCGCCGACCAAGCCTTCCTCGCCGGCTGCCGCCGCGGCGAGCGCCTCTTCGTCGAAGCCCACACCGCCGGCACCTGCCAGCTCGCTGTTGAGCTGCGGCGGCGGCGGCGGCGGCCCAGCCGCCGGCGGACGGCTGCTGATGGGCGAGGGCGCCTCGGCCATGGAGATCCGCTGCTGGCCGGTGCTCCTAGACGGCGAGAATGGCGGCATCTCTGGGGGATGCAAGCCGAACTGCTGGCCCGGGCCTCCACCCTGCTGCTGCTGCTGCTGCTGCTGCTGCTGCATGCTAGTACACACTGGGTGCATGTCGCTGACCGAGCTTTACCACAGGGGCATAGGGAATGGAGGTGATGGTATGATCAGTACATGAGAGAGAGAGAGAGAGAGAGAGAGAGAAGTGAAGAAGATGGGAGGCCAGGACAAGCAGAAGGAGCAGAGAGAGAGAAGAAAGGAGGAGAGGGGAAAAGGGAAAGAAACAGAGATGAGGTAGTAGGCAGGCGAGGTCAGGGATGAAGAAGATGAAGAAGAGGAGCGCTGGTACAGGAAGCCTGGCACAAGAAAAATACTAGCCCTGCAAGGGGGAGGGGAGAGGGCAGGAGGAAGAAGAGGGAGGAAAAAAGAATTAAGATACCCTCAGTAAGCCTGCAATAAATAATAGGGTGGATGGAGGAGAGAGAGGGGACGAGAATATGATAGCTGTGAAGGAAGGAGAGAGAGGAGTGAAATGTTGAGTACAGCGAGAGGAGAGGAGGCGGTAGAGAGAGAAAAAGAGGGCTGCTTGCTTGTTGTGTGCAGACGATGATGAGGGAGGTGATGCGGGAGATAAAACAAACGAGATGCTGCGCTGTCAGGGTGGCTTTACCTCCCTCCCTGGCTAATGCCCCTACAGCTAGTTAAAAACCCAAAGTACGGAGGAGGGAGGGGAGTGCCTGCCGGGCAATGGTGGTGGTACGGTGGAGAGAGAAACATGTGAACGGCATGGAGAGAGAGGAGAGAGAAAGAGAGGCTTGTGGTGAAAGGGTGGGGAGCACAAATACCCCTCTACAAAACTCCCCTACCTCAATCCCCATGGAGGAATATGTTGGATTCTGTGGTCATCTTAGTCATTTCCCATACAATATATCTTAGTCATAGTTCTTCTAAAAATACATCCTAGTCATATGTTATCCACCGTATTAACCTTTCTTACCCACCAGTAACTTTACACTGGTATTTCTCCTAAGCGCTACAGCTTCTGCCATTCTTTGTTAACACTGGAGTACTTTCTGCATCTCATAATATAAATGCATTTTTGATGCTACAGTAGGTATAAAAACGCTATTGTATTATGAAACGGAAAGAGTAGTATTGATCACCATCAGAATATTCTGATGAAGCTAATTTAGAGGGTTAGAAGCAACAAGAGAAAATGATTACAGCAAGATTTATTTTCTCTTCCAGCAGGAATTAATACAAATACATAGTAAATTTAACCTTCAAAGCAGGAAAAAGATATACATGCATGAGAGAACAAAATTACTTAGGAGAAACGGGAGAGAGAGAAAAAAAAGTAGGACACGAGGAGTGAGAGAGGGAGCAGACAAGACCACATTATAACAGCTGTGTTGTGGGCCCGAGCGGAGAGCGAAAGAGGTGCAGAACGTGCCCGGCGATTAACGCGGACCCCCATCACCACTCGCTCACGCAAAACCGACGCGGTGCCCCGCACGCAGACGCCACTGAGCTGCGGGCCCGGAGCTTCGCGTGACCCATGTGTCATGCGTTTCGGGGGAGGAGCGCCTGTGCGTGGACAAGGCGGAGGAGTATAAAAATGGCCACGCATTGGCATGTTGTGGGTTAATCCCTCCCTTTCCAGGTAATAAATGGCCATGTGGCCCTTTTTAATGATTAGGCAAAAAAATCTGGGTGATTAATTAAGTTAACCACCTCAATTATTTTTCCCTGCCTAAGTTAATGTATTGGCAGGATGACGTGTTTTTTTCACATGGAAATGCAGTTTAGAAATATATGGGGGGCAGGGAGTTGAAGTGGAGAACTGATACGGTCACAGACTGTTCGTACTACCAGAACAAAGGAAATCATGTCTAGCATTTACATATGTATTCACTTTTTACATGAGATTTCACGGTTAGGGTTGGAGTCGTGCACAAAAATACCATCCATACATATATTTCACTGTATCTTTGAATTTAACACATCAAAACGAGTAAATGATAGTACCTACTAACATTATTGAACCAAAAACATGATCAGTATATACCACTGATTTCAGTATACTAGCAATAAAAGATGTAAAATGCATTAAATTATTTGATCACAACTCAAATATAGACACAATGTATGTTTTATTAGGGCAAATGACACATCATTTTATGAAACACAACCATTGACTCGGCTGATGCAATATTGCAGGTGTCAATTTTCTACTTAAATTTTGTGCTGGCTGTGAATGTCCAGATTATCTGTGAACCATTGAATAAATATTCGACTCAATTGGTTCTAATGAAGTTGTACTTTTATGGTGGTATTGATCATAGTAGATGCATCAATGTAAATATAGTGTGTCACTCTATCTATCCAATCCTCTCCATAAATGGAGATATATGTATGTATATATGGTTGAAACACAGTGTATATAAAGATATGCAATGCATGATTTACTAATTACTACTTTGTCTCTCACATGTTATACATATATACAAACACCAACCAATATCCTTAGGCTATAAATCCAAGTTAGCGTGACATGTAGAAGATGGATGTTAATGTAAAGTCAAAAGCATGAGCGACCTACCTATATAGTTGGATTCATCATCAATCGTCTTTTTCTTCGTGATGGCATGCATGCTTGCCACCTAAATCTATAGACATGGGTTCTTGTGTGGGCGGGTACTGACTATACACGTGTTGTGTCAATTGATTCGTCACCCCCTTGTCTGTAACACGTTTGTTCTACAACTAGCTGACACATGCTAATACTTTGTATCAAGAAACACATTTCATCCCTTTTTATTTGGTTTCATGCTTGATCAAGCTCCAATGCTAATTTTTCTTGCCCATTATAGTCACTTCGTTCCTAAGCAATACAAACACATCTTATTTGGAAAACATCATATTTTAATGAGCATTGGAAATAGTCCATAGAAACAAAAGTATCTAAAAATTTAATTAGCGTGCGAGAGCTCTAGTGGCTGGTCCTTATTTTTCTAGTACTTGGACATGTGTAGCGGCAAACGCTATGGGTGTAACAATGATAGGAATGCCCTCATCCGTAATGGTAGACGCTCATGTATACATATGATCAGTTCCATATACTATGTGACACTTGATTTAAAATGAAAACACTATTTTTACATAATTAACCGTATATGATGTTTGTTTTAAAAATAATATCACTATCCTTATGTACTCTATTTGATCTAAAAACAAGGCGCTTAAACTTTTTTTTTCTCTTTTCCCCCAAAGCAAGGCTCGTGGGCATTTGGACGAATTACAAGTTGAGTTGAGTGGGTGAGCACTTACATGATTGCTGCGCTTGAAAAGACCTTTGTATGCAATGAAAAACATGCAAGCCTTTTTTTAAGTCAAAGGAAGTATCATACGACAAGATGGACATTCTTCTCCTACGATACAAAAACTAGACAATGGAGGCCATATAAAGCATGTGTTTATTTGTTCGTACATAAATGATTTCCTTGAAGACATGTAATACAATTCTTTTGAGTTTGACTTTGAAATTATCGACTGAAAATTGTGACATGCTGCCAGTAGATTTCTTGTTTACTACTCCTTCAGTTCCATATTAAATGTCGTTGATTTAGTTTCCTCGTAGTAACGCGGCTTCGAAAACATACATAGGAATATGTTTTTGTGCTTTGAAAACTCTCTTGAACTTAAGTAGACAATATGTTTTTCAGGTACAAGTGACATAGAACGCAAGCCCTTCGCTCGCGTCGCCTCCAGGGAGGCGACTCGGGCGCCCTAGACGTCGCCGCCCTCGGCCTCCCTCCTCCCCTCCTTCCCCGCCGCCGCCGGAGGAGGCCGACGAGCAAAGCTCGCCTGGCAGACGGCGGATGGCGGGCCTCCCTCCCTTCCCCACGAGGGGACCCTCTGGCTGAGATGCGACGGCGTCCCTGGGCGTACGGCATGGAGGCGGAGCTGGCGTGCTCGGGCGGCGGCCCGATGGGATCCCGACGACATTGCGGGGCTGACGGCGACGGATCTGGGGTTCCCCACCCCAGATCGGTTCGGTGGTCGGGCTTTGGTGTCGTCCGACGGTGGCGCACGCGTTGACTGTCCTCTTTCGTGGGGCCAGCAGGAGGCGTTGGCGTGCTGCTGGATCTGTACGAGGTGGGGGTGCCATCCCCTTCGCCAGGGATGACGGCCAGGTGGTGGGTCCTTGTGGCGTCGCCGGTGACGGCGGATCTGGGATCCCATTCCCGGGAATGTTGCAGGATGAGGTGGCCCGTGCAGGAGAGATGGGCTCTTCGAACAGATCTGGGTGAAATCTTGCCTTCGGCTACTGCCAAGGCCGGCGATGGCGGCGCTGTCTACGCCGTTCCCTTCCTGAAGGCATCGCCGAGGAAGTTCAAGGCCACCCTCTGCTACCTCCGGGGGAAACCCTAGATCAGTAGATTGGATGATGGCGACGTTCCGGTGTCGTTTCCTCCTTGGGGGCGTCATTCATGGAGGTGCACACGGGCTCGAGTGATCAGTGGTCGACATCTACGGTGGAGCGGCGTTTCCTGTGACACATCGATGTCGTGGAGTCTCGGCGGTGAGGCACAGCAAAGTCTCGGCGATGGATGTGTGATGATGAGCGCGCGTAGGGAGGAGGCGCTGTCTGGCGCCGTTGGGGCGTCGACGGCAGGCCTTGCAAGGTCGACGCGTCAGTAATTGTTCTGAAGATGGATTGATGGAAGGCGGTGGCGACGACCTATGAGGGTGCGTCGGATCGGATTGTACCCCTGACCCGGTATGTGGCTCGGCCAGGGCCTCCGGCTTTAGATGTTAGGCGAGGTGAGAGGTCTGGGTATGTGGCTCACACTTTCTATACCCCTTCATCATTGGATAGGAGTATCGACAGATGTTGTCAAGAGGGCGGCTTCAGACATATTGATGTATTGCTTTGTAAGATCTCTGTCAATAATTAATAAAGTGGTTGCATGCATCTTCCAGATGCAGAGGCCAGGGTCATCCTCCTTTCAAAAAAAAAAAATGTTGGAACTTTCCTTGCGAGTTCCCTTAGCCCACTTCTCTTCTTCTTTATCCTAGGGGTATACTTTACTAGTTTGAAACTTGTCATAAATAAGGTTATTCCCTGCTTATGTTTACTATGTTTTGAATCTCTAACAATATAATTATATGGGAAAAACTGCAAAAATTACAATGTAGTAGCACATTTTGGAGAATACATGTATGCGTGCGAATGTTTTGTTGTGCGTGTAGCATTACTCTGGATTGAAAATATGCTGAAATCAAGGACGTGAGAAGGACGAATCTTTTCCCTCCAGGTGGCACACGATCCCACCTGCATCACCCATGATCTGCCGGGAGGATAATGATTGACGATGCCTTGAGAGGTGTAAAAGCAACCCTCCCAAATTACCAGATTAATTAAGCTACGTACTGATCCTATCTCAATGACAAAGTACTACTAAAAGCAAGAGAGTACGCACTTTTGTTAAACGTGGTTGTCTGGTACAGGCGGGTAACAGAAAATCTAGAGGAGTCGCCGCCATATACACAATCTGTATATAAATCACGCTTCATGTATTCCCTCCCTCCGGTTTTATTATGTCTTTTCTTATTCTAAGCTAAAGTTTCACCTTACAAGGGGGTCAAATAAATCCGGACGGAGGTAGTAGATATAAAGGCTGCCGAGACAAAAATACAAACTTAGAATTGTTATAATATTGCCGGTCTGTAGTTTTCTTTTCATGTGGTACTTATTTGTCAGTGTCGAGAAGATATCTTTCTTCCTCGCTTCAATAAGGAGAAATTTTAAGCTACGCGAACCGAGAGTAGCTCGAATGGTTAGATTTCTCATGGTGGAAGTAGACCAACCCACTTAGGTTTAAGTCCTAGACTTGATATTGGTGGTCGTATTTTTTATTTTATTTCAAGCCTTTCGTGATGTACGTTTGTTGAGAGGAGACGTTCTCGTCTATTATGAAGACATATGTGGCGACTTCGTCAATCTTAAGATGATGACAACTCATTTCAAAAAAAAAAAACTCAGTACGTCAGAGGTGCTCATAGGGGTAGGGTATGCATAAGTTTATAGAGTTGCGTGCATGTCAACATATGCGTTTGTACTGTTCAAAAAAATTCTTTTAACTAGGATTTCAACATGGATTTATTAAACAGATTCAGAAGAAAACAATATATATATATGATACATGTCAAACACATCAATAATGTTTGATTTTCTCATGTTATTATATTATCATCTTTATATACATTTTAAACCAATTTATATTATTTTTGTGAACTAAGCTATTAATTCAGTGTTGAGTGCTAGTTATTTTTCCAGTTTTTGACTTTACAAAGAAATCAATATTTGTGAAGGTAAGAAAAACATGGATTTATTACGATTCTTTTGGGGCATGAAGGTTCTAGGAAGTATCGCAGGGATACAAGAGGAGCTACAACCCCCAAGCGGCCACCAGACGTGGCCAGGGCCTTCGCTACACCCCTAGGCTATGTGTGTCCCCTTTCCACTGTTTTACGCCCATTTTTCTGCCTAAAAATTCTATATTTTGCGAAATATTTTGCAGGATTTTTCTCCGACTTTTTTTTTGCCTGCGTAAACTTCTGATCATAAGAGCTCCAATCCAGAGACCTATCTCGGTACTCTGTCAGAGGCTACTTCATCATCCTTGTTGCCTTCATGACTATGTGTGGATAGTTCACTTAGTATCATAGGGTCCATAGCAGTAGTTAGATCTCTCTCTCTCTCTCTCTCAGATTTTCAATACCAAGTTCCCTTGACATGCCTCACATGACCGAGATTGATTTGATGTAATTCTTGTACGTGTTTGTTCTGATATGATGAATTGTCATTCTAGGATCAGATTATTCGTTCAATTCAATCGAATCTTTTTGAGATTTTCTTGCTGTATAATTAATTAGCTTTGCATGCTCTCCGATCTTTCTATTTTCTTTGGCCAAGTTTGATGGGGTTTTCGTCAAAGGGAGTGGTGCGCTATAGTGGGTTCTAATCTTGCGGTGTTCTATATCCTACTAACAGAAAGGGACAAGACACATATAATATTGTTGTTAGTAAGGATAAGACGATGGTGTCTCATCATGTTGATTGATGTTTTACTATGTATACACATTATGTCATCATGCTTATTGCAATGCTCTATTTCTTGTAAGCTTGATAATTTGATATGCATGTTGGATAACGGTCTTGGATGGAATATTACTACTATATGCAGTTGGATAATGGTCAACCTATCAAGGAAGTAATGCCTATATGATATTATAACACGAATGATCATAGTCATAAATATAAATATTGTAATTTAATTGCCACCCAACTATAATTTGTTCACCACACCATACCTGTGTGCTTGAGTGATGCCACTAGTGAACCCATGTCCCCCTTATTTCTATTCTCCATTATTGCAAACTTTATTAAAATATTATTGTTTTTTTTGTAATGTTCTACCTTTCTATCAAACTATCATTATAACTTGACATGTAATCTTGTAACTAGCAGGACAAGAAGCTTGCCAACCTTCTTGATGTGTTGCAGTGTTGTAGACAAGTTTGTTTTGTTTTTTGTGTGTAGGTACTATTGACTTTGTTTTGGGAGAACTCCTTTTGGTTCGATAAACCTTGGTGCTATAATGGAGGAAAATACTTATTGCTAGGTTACATCACCCTTGCACTTGAGGGGTACCCAACCACTCTTACAAGTTATAATAGAGCAAATTACAACTAGAATTTGAACAACCTTTTGCACTATGATTATCTTTTAGTTGAACTACGGGATCTTCCTCCTCTTGGAAGTGATCTCGCAGGAGGCAAATACTTTAGCTGCCATGACTTCCATGGCCACATGGTCAATCAATGCATGCGTCATGTATGCATGGTACAACCACATTTATTAAGGCTGACGTGAGTGTGGCTTCCATGTCTACGCAAGTGGGAATCTAGATTCGATCGAAGTAGACAAGGGCGGCGGGGAGACATGTGCAGCCGACGGCTGATTTAGCCTTATGGTGGTCTTGGTCATCGAACCACTCGGAGTAGTGCCACGTCCCCTCCCTAAACTTTCTCTCGAGGCATCCCTCTTTGGTATCATCGAGGAAAGGTCCGTGAGGAGGGTGCGGCCGCGCCGATATGGTATATGGTGTTGATGAAGGTGCCAATGGGAAGGGCAAAGAGAGGGGGACGGGGTGGTTACCGACTTATGAACAATGGGGTTTCTATATAGGCATGAATGACGCACTTCGGTAGGAAACATGGGCGGGTTTATCACATGTGGGTGGGAAAGGAGCGCCTAATATGGTGGCACCCATTAATTGGCACTCTTCCCGATGGAAAAGCTATCATGGTATCGACACGGGTCGAAATAGCAGCAGTATGGACGACATTGTATTTGATTGAGCTGCATGATGAGTCTAAATTTTACGTTATACTTTTACCTTTTGTCATGCACCTTAGTTATAGGGTTTGTCGTATTTTACCGCGTTCACACACCTTTTACTTGTTTTCGCTAGGATTTCACCCACAAATGTATTTTGAGGCATAAGGATAGAATGCTGGGAGTACAGTGTGAAACTCATGATAAAATTTTACCATAGAAGAAAGAAAGGGAGAAGAAGGAAACGCAACAAAAGGTTCCAGAGAGTCTATTTGATACGACCGCGCCCGCTCGTACCATCGTCCATACCAGACGATGATGCAACCCCCTAGTCCAGTATTTCTACCCCCTTGCGATCGGGTCGAGGACTAGATGCCCACAACCATTAGAAACCTCTCCAAAACAAAGAGCTATAGACTCTTGAAGGGATTGATACATCCTAAATGTATCTACTTTTTCTAGCACTTTACTATGTTTTTAACCTCAAACTTGCATGCATTGAACAAAACTAAGACAGACAGATGTTGTTTTTAGGAGAATGGCCCTTGATGTTAATTTTGTGTGCACAAAATAAAGTTTCTCAGAATCGTCCATAATGTTTACTGATTTTTTCCTAGAAGAAAGAAGTCCAGATCCAGGTCTTCAAGAGAGGGGTTATCATGCGTCCACACGGTCTGGTGGCGCGCCCCACGGTGATGTTGTGTGGGGCTACTATGTGAGCCTCCCGAGCACCATTGTACGTATCGCTTTCGCCTACAAATTACCTCCTCACCTAAAACCAACGTGTTGGAGTGTAAATTCAGAACACTCGGGATCAAGGATACCATGTGTTTTTGTGTTCGGTCGGGGGCTAAAACACTCTCGATTCTTTGAGTAGGTAGAACAGACTACACAAGGATTTTTATACAGATTCAGACTGCCATTTAGAGCATAATTCCCTACATCATGTTCTTGATTGATATGAAAATGAGGTGTTACAAGTGTTGAAGTGTTACAAGTGCTGCTCGGGGTGTCTCGGTGATGTGATCGAGGTAGTATAAGTGTTCGAGTACAACTTTTATCTTCACCTACCCTAGTTGAAATGCTTAGATCTCGTGTTGCTTGTGAGAAGTCATGGCTTGTTAGTGTCATGAGATGACCTCTATCGTGTGTGTGAGCACGACACCGGGAACAAGGTATTTCTCCCCCCTTTTGTGTTCGACGAGGGCATTAACATGCTCAATATCAACTCGTACTGCATAATGGCAAGGATACAATGACACACTAATTTTTACCTAGGCTTTGGCCACTGTGAAGCATACAACCCTACGCCCTATTACCTGATAGTCACTGGTGGTGAAGGTTGGTGTTACAATGAAGAACACTTCCTTTATGAGAGATAGTCTAGCTGCTAAGGAATGAACTCCCAGGGAGTTGAACCCTTTACTAAGTAGTCATGGGCCTCCCTTTATATTCACAAGGGGCTACCAAAGGTGGTAGCTAGAACACTGTTTGGCACACTACTAGGAAGAGTCTTATAGGGAACCCCAGTAAGTGGCGGGTATGGGGGGGCACCTGCCACTGCTAATTTTGTAAGCTAGCAGTGTCAGGTAGCCGAACCTACTTGCCACAACTATGCGTGCAGTAGTGGCGAGCGTCTATTCCCGCTCGCCATAGGTGAACCATTCCAAATATTATCCCGTGATGGAACACAACAGTGGCGGGTGGCTTGTGAGCCTGCCACTACTCCATTTAGCAGTTGTGGCGAGCATGTCCCTTGACCCGCCACATCTAAACAACTGTAACTTTTGTTGTTGGGGTCCCAGGAGGTCATTTTAGCAGTGCGGCCTCCTTGTACCCATCTCTACTGCTTGTTGCCATACGTGTAGCGAGCGTCATGTGTCGCCCGCCACTCGTAATTCAACACACAAAAATTGTCCCCCTGCTCCCCAAAACTTTTTTATCCCCGCGTGTCTCTTCCTCCTCACATCTTGCCCGAGTCGCCGTCGTGACCCTCGGTGCCGTCACTCTGAGCTGCCACGTGCGCCCCTCGGTGTCGTCGCTCCTTGCGGCAACGCGCGCACTCATCGCCCCTCGCCCCCCGTCACCGCCCCTCCTCGCGCTACCACCCGCAAGCATGGCCTCCTCCTCCAACACCAGAGGAGGCATCACATCGCCACCGCCACCGCCGAGCTCAACCCCGTTGGCTAGCGGTGCGGCCATGTCCCCCTCCCCCGCCAACATCAAAGACCTCGGGATGCATTCCTCTCCGGTATGCATTGTTAGATTTGTGCCTAGTCTAAATATTAGTAGTTTAGAAATACATGCCAATGTTTCTTAGTGTTATTTTGTATGATGGTCAGATCTTTGTTTAGGGTAAATATATACTAGTAGTTTAGAAATATTTGGTAAGTTTATGTGTAGGAACCATTCTAGTGTGGTTGACTTATAGTTGTACGTTATGACATGAGTGCCAATGTTTTGGCAAAACATCGATTGGTTTCCGTTTCACCGAATTTATGGCACTAGTTATGTCCTCTTGTTAGAAAAGGTCATGTCGAATTCTTGTTTCATATTTTAACTAGGATCCATTATAGTATCGTTGGCTTATATTTTCAGGTATCGACATGAGTGCCAATGTTTTGGCGAAATGTCGATTCATTTCCGTTTCGCCATTTTTTTGGCACTCGTTATGTCCTCTTGCTAGAAAAGGTCATGTTGAATTTTTCTTTCATATTTTAACTAGGATCCATTATAGTATCGTTGGATTATATTTGAGGGTATTGGCACGAGTGCCAATGTTTTGGCGAAACATCGATTCATTTTCGTTTCACCGAATTCCTGGCACTCGTTATGTCCTGTTGTTTGCAAAGGTCATGTCAAAATTTTATATCATTTTTATGCATCATGACTCATAACTACACACTAAATATTACTAAAACCAACAAATGCATTCCGGAGAACCATCTTCTATGGGCCCCTTAGCTCAACGTGGTAAAAGGGCAGAAAATGAAAGAAGAAATCAGCCAATGAACCAACCGCCAGTAAGGCACTAGGAGAAGATGTGGTGAATCTTTCTGTCAGTCGGTGCTTCATGAGAATGTTTAATCCCGGTGAACCGATGTTGCCACAACACATGTTGAGCGCACTAAGCGTTGAAATTCAGCTTCTACACAAAGACGTAGTAGCTAGGTCAGGAAAGGGTGAGATGTATTACACTGCCAATGTTATAGAGGGCGTTAGATTCATTGATGAGTACCCTGCTGATAAAATACATCTTGGATTAGATAGTGTGGTCAATGACAATATTTTCTATGTGGGTGTAATCAAGCCGTCTTTAATGAGGCTTTGATTGCCCTCACATGCTACAAATCCGTTACTCCGAAAAGAGGAAGTTGGCTTCCTTAATCCATATCGCATGCATTGGGACAATGTGGATTCTGATAAAGGGCAGCGTCTGATGGCGGAATACCTCCACAAGACCATTCTTCGTAGTCCTCGGCACAAGCACAACTTTATCGTGCCTTACTTCGAAATGTAAGTTCATTTCTCTTTTGCTTGCACATATACACCTAGGTACTTTGATGTCAATCTTATTAATGTTGCATTGTTCAATTGTTTTGCGCAGCAATCAATACTGGATCGTCATCGCACTAATGCCCCGGGACGGACGAGCTTTTTTCTTTGATTCCAGGAGAGACTACTTGACAAATTCAAAACCTAAACTTTTCCCAATTTTAGTTCTAGGCAAGTTTTAGCATTTGTTGCAAATCAAGTACACCTTACACATGCATGTGTACGAGTATATCAGCGGAAAGTAAAGATAAGAATATGTAAATAGAGGATAGGGATAGGAAGATCAAACGAAAGTTGACACGGAGATTTTTGGCATGGTTCTGATAGGTGGTGCTATCGTACGTCCACGTTGTTGGATACTTCAACCCACAGAGAGTAGCGATAGCGAGAGCCCATGGAGGGCTCCACCAGTTAGGGTCCACAAAGTAGCAACCTTGTCTATGCCATCATGGCCTTCGTCCACGAAGGACTAGCATTACTTGGGGTAGATATTCACGAAGTAGGTGATCTCCTTTCCCTTACAAACTTCTTGGTTCAACTCCACAACACGAAGTAGGAGGCTCCCAAGCGACACCTAATAAATCTAGGAGTCACCACCCTCCAAAAGGTAATAGATGTGGTAGTATGATGAACTCCTTGCTATTGTGCTTCAAAACATAGTATCCTCAATCACTCAATCACTCTCTCACAGATTTGGCATGGGTAAAAGAGTTTGTTTGGGTGGAAAGCAACTTAGGGAGTCTAGAAATCAATATCCATATGGTTGGAGTGGATGATCTTGATCTCAACACATGAGTAGGTGTCTCTCTATCAGAAAAATGGATGGGGAAAGTGTTTGTATGTTCTGAGTGCTTCCTCTATGAATGAGAGGTGGTGGACGGGTATGTATATGCATCTCCAAAAATCCAACCATTACAACATTATTGCCCAACTCGGTGAAACTGATGCAAAACTCTGTCCTACCGACTAGTGCAAAATGTGTCAACTTTGGCCTTTTCTGTGAAACCGATATACACAACTCGGTCCTACCGATTGCGGTCTCACTAGGGAAGTTCCTCATCTTAGTGACACTGATTCACCAAACTAGGAAATTTCGAGTTTAGGAATTAGCTAACTAGAGAGTTGGTCACTGATTCTCGGTCATACAAAAACCAGTATTGGTTGTACCAAGTTGCTAGGGTTTTGGTTAGGTTCAGTCTTAAGGGAAGATCAGTATGGCCAAAATGAGAATATTGGTGGCACCGATTTTGGATGAATGATTTTGGACAGAGAATATTTTGTGAGAGATTTGATGAGTAATATTTGCTGGCTAATCTCTAAGCACTTGAGCAACCAGATCATCATATTTACCTCACTCCCTTTTAATAGTATTGGCTTTCCTATGGACTCTAGAGTGATTTCTCACAAAATATAAAATGTAGAGTGTTGTAGCTTGAAGCATGGCCAATCCTATTCCTTTCCTTTCCTAGGGGGGTTGTCCACACAATCCTTTAGACATCCCATCATTGAACTTTTTCGTGACATACACTTGGTGGAAACATTAGTCCAATGAAATATATGTTGTTATTAATTACCAAAACCACATAGGGAGAAGTTGTGCTTTAAATATCCCCCTTTTTGGTAATTGATGACAACATATAGATGAAAGCTTCGACAAAAGATATAATCAATGAATAGCATCGTATCTTTGGGAGGTATGTGATTAGCAAGACCTCCTCCTAAATTTGTGCACTATTTTAAATTTGTGTTTGAATGCAAATGCACAATCAATTAGGTTCATGGGTCACTCTTCCATGCCACATACAACTTGGTGGTGTGCAAATGATATGAATGAATAATAATGCACAACACACCAGACATATGTGAATGATCATAACATATGCAACACATAGATATGACATAGTAGCATCAACCATCAAAGCGTATGATCAAACATAACGAAGTTTAAACCATAACACACGATAAAATGTTTTCAAACCAAAGAGAGCAACACAAGGCAAAACACACTCTCTCAAAGCCCTGTGATCTATATATACTTCCAACCCTTTGGTAACAAGTTACCAAAAATTTCAAAGAATATAGAGCTAAGCGTCGCTCTGGGCCTGATCTCCTATGATAGATGTTGAAGGAGTCAAGAGAAGGGTGTCCACGAATGCTTCGGCAGATGTCCTCTAGGGTGGTGTGTTGACACTAGAGGTGTTGAAGGAGCAGACGGAGCAGTAGCTGGTACTGATGAAGATGGTCTCGACTCGGGAACTGGCATAGCAGACGATCTTTCCTGGGTCCTGAACTAGGTGTTGGTCCAGAGAGGAGGACTATCATCATCTGTGGAGTGGGGACTGGGCACTACATCAACCTCCTTCTCCGGCTCACTGACGCTCTGGGCCAAGGTCTCTAGTACGGCCGGCGGTACTGTAGCCATGCCGAGGCAGGTAATTGAGTGGGCGAGGGTGTGACAACACTGTTCCCTTGCCCGGTTGCACTCGCCAAGGTCAGCGGCCCAGACGGGCGGACTGTAGCCATGCGCTTCGATGCATCAGTGGCCACTGTGGCCATAGGGCTGCCCGTCGTGGCGGTCAAGTCACGTCGTTGTACCAGCGCGCAGAGGGATGGGACATCGCTTGTCCATCCTAGGGTCAACGGAGGAGGTGGCCCAGAGGCAGCCGACCGCGCCCAGCCGGCCGGGGGTCGAGCCGACGCCTTGACCAGCCGTCCGTGGCGCCAGCCGATGGCAACATGGGTCGGCCGTCCTCCAGCCGGGCATGTCAAGCCGGCCACGTGGTTTTTCTTCGAAACGAAAAGGGGAGGACCCCAGTGCTTTGGCCTACCCAGGGGTAATAACCCCGTCAGTAGTCCCCAAAGCCGGCGGGGGCCTGCGTCCGGCAGACGAAGGGGAGCCAGTGACTTCCCCCCAATGATGCCCGCCTCCGGCACGAAGCCGAAGGGGCCACACGGTGAGTAATGATGTGGCAGGCCCCACGCACATGGGGGAGACGGGACGTCGGCCTGGGCCTAGCCAGGCCCCAGACATAGCCTGGTAGGCCTCGGGGCGTAGGCTGGGATCCTCTGCGCCCCGAAGCGGCCGTTATGGCCCGGGGCTACACACGCACGTGGAGTTTCAGGGGGAGTGGGCGTAGTTAATCCCACGTCCCCCAGTCGTAGCCTCCCCTATAAAAGGAGTGGAAGGGCAGGGGGCGGAGATACGTGCATCTCGCTTGCCCCCTTGATGCCCGTCTTCCTTGCTTCCCTGCCTTCCTCGTGCGACACCGCGCCTGAAACCGCAACCGCGCCCACACACCGCACCGCCGTTGCGATGGCCGATGGACACAACGGGAGATGGGCTATATCCATCATGGTCGAGGGGGATATCGCCGAGCTCCGCCGCGCGCACATGCTGCCGCCGGATGAGCGGGTGAGCGCACACGCGCGGGGCGACAAGGTGGCACCAACGCCACACCCGGGGGAACAGGTCGTGTTCCTCTGGCATTTCTCCCATGGCTTTGGGATCCCAGTGAGCCTTTTCTTCCGCCAACTTCTTGACACTTTCGATCTCCAGCCGCATCATCTTGGCCCCAACGCCATCTTGTACCTCGTTGCATTCGCGACGCTATGCGAGGGTTATCTCGGCATTATCCCCTTTATCGATTTCTTTAACGCTCTCTTTTATCTTAAGCCATTGAAAAGCGACGCCTGCGGGGGCACGATGGTGTGCTGCCGCGGCGTCGTGCGCTTCCCACCTCTTTCTCTCACCGACTCCGTCAAGGGGTGGCACCGGATGTTCTTCTACGTGAAGAACGCCGACCCGAAAACGGATTACATCCGGCTGCCGACGTTTGTCGACATGCAGTCCACCCAGGTGAACTGGTTGGGGACTGCTCCGTGCGGCATGGCCCTGGAGGAGCTCGACCGGCTCACGTAGGTGAAGAGCTCCGAGGGGCTGGTTGCCGCCGACCTGGTGGCGGCTTTCATCTCGCGCCGGGTGTTGCCCCTCCAGCCGAGGCCGCACCGGATCTGCGACATGTCCGACCGGCGCGACCCCTGCCGGCTCTCCACCGTCGAACTAACGCCGGCTCAGGTGGTGAAGCGGGTGAATGCCCTTACGACGTTTAAGCTGAAGCCCGCGTCGTGGTCCTTCGGCATGGAGCCATATGACTGCACCAACCGGCCCCCTGGTAAGTCTTACGTCGAGGCATTTTTCCTTCGTTTGATACTTCCCAGCCGTCAGCCGGCTAGAGAACTTACTTTGACGTGCTGACCGCAGCTGCTGGTGCGACAGAATACGCCGGACGGCCCGCATCCTCAAATTTTCGAGGCAAAGCATGAGAACTCCTACTCTGAAGACTACGAGACGAGAGGCCCCCGAAATAGGGGGTGGACTCCTCGGGAGGAGTCGATGAGCCGGCAGACTCGCAAGCCGGCGACCCCATTGGAGCCAGAGGGTCGGGCGCGGCCGGGGAGCCCAGCGGAGCGGGTGAGTTCCCTCTTGCCCCTATGATCAAGGACTGGACGGACGACGACGATGAAGATGATGATGACTTAATGATTCTGAACGAGCCTCCTCCCTCAGCGTGCTAGGGTCAGAGGAGCGAGGGCGGCCGACTCAAGCCCCGGCGGCCGGAGCAGTCGGCCGGGTGAAGAGGCCGGCTCAAGGGGGGCGGCAGCCCCACCGCTAGTCTCGAAATGCGTGAAGGTGGCCGCGCGGAAGCCGCCGCCGCGCGCCAAGCGGGCCTTGCCCCTCGTCATTGGGTAAGTCTTTTTCTCGCATAAGTTTTCCTTCCGGGTCACGAGCCATTTAACAACCAGTCCTTGGGCGCTGTAGTGACCCCATCGAGCTCCACGAGGACGAGCCGGCAGGAGATCCGATGGATGCCGCCAGCCGGCTAGGCCACGAGCATGCGGCCACCCAGCGGGAGGAGAAGAGGAGGCTTGTGGAGCTGCGAGCCTCCAAGTCAGGGACACGAGGTGGGGCCTCGCATTCCGGGACCTCGAGCAGCCGGAGGCGAAGGAAGTCGATGGATCCCCCGCAGGCGTCGGACTTGGCAGCAGAATCGACCCACATGTTGAGGCCTCCGTCGAGCGAACAGCGAGGGGTGGCCATGGATCTGCCAGCGCACCCGTCCGTGTAGGAGGCGGACCAAGTGAGTGCGATGACGATGGAGCCGACTCCCGAGGCGGCTCGGCCCGAGGTGCCGGACGTGACCCCGCCTGCGGCTGAGCCGGCTCGGGTCACGGTGCTGGAGGCCCCGCTGGCCCCAAAAGGCGGTGTTAGAGGCGGTGCCAGAGCTGGCGGCCATGGAGGTGGAGGTGCCCTCCATCACGATCATCGCGTCGAAGCGGCAGGAAGCGGAGGCGGCGACGGCGCTGGGCGGAGGGCCATCGGGAAGCAACTCCTGGACCCTTGCTGTTGCCAACCCGCTCCCGACGGTTGGCGCCACGGCGAGCCCTGGCGGCAGCGGCGGCCTGTCCCGGAGGACCCTACGGTTGATGTAGGAGGTGCTCCGAGATTGGGAGGCGCTGGCGCGTGCGCCAGCCCTGCCGGCTCCCCAGGCGGGCGACCCGGTCCCCTCCTTCGGGGACTTGGGGAGCGTCCTGGACCGGTGCTGGCAAGAGCTGGCCTAGTTCACGGAGGCGGAAGACGCGCCCTGCAACATGCTGAGGTAAGCCCGGTTGCTTTGAATTAGGGTTTTCAGTGGGGGCACGTGAGTGCACCCACTGGGTGTAGCCCCCGAGGTGCGGGCCGGCTGGCCGGCTGACGGACAGCCGGGCCGGATCTCTTTTGAGCGTGTCTTGATCTTTGCCTCTTTGCGACATGAGGGAACCTCCCTGTGGCAGAAGCTGTTCGAGGAGGCGGTCTCCATCCATGACCATGGCAAATACGGCTTCTACCGCCTGGAGTAGGAGCTGGCACGCGTGGAAGGTCAGTTGAGCTTCGTAGGAGGGGCAGATAGCCCCCGAGAGCCGGCTGATGCCTGTCGTGGCTTGCAGGTGACCTGGTCACCCTTCAGGAGGAGAAGACCGGGCTTGTCTCCGAGCAGGACCGGCTGGCGCAAGACGTCCAGGCGGCCACGCAAGAGATGGACCGGCTGGTCGCACTGCTGGTAGACGAGGAGGCGGTCCGGGACCGGCTTAAGGCCGAGGTGGTGAAGGAGGTGGCAGCTCGGGAGATGGCCGTCAAGGAGGCGGTTGATGCCGCCCGGAGGACTGCCGCCCTCCAAGACAAGGTGACCCGCCTCCAGAGGACGCTCGAGGAGGTCAAGGGTTCCCTTCCCATGTTGGAGGTGGCCCTAGCGTCGGAGTGTAAGGCAGCGCCCAACTTCGCCCTTGGGGTGGACGACGCGATTGAAGGTAAGTGCCCGTTTTTCTCTTCCCCAACCAGTTGCTTTTTACTCTGCTAGTTATTGTGTTTCAATTTGCCTTTATTTTCTTCTCCTATTCTTTCTTCCAGGGCGCTTCCTGGAAACTCAGCGCCGCGCTGCGCGCGCCGTTGAGGAGATCCGGGAGTACCTTTGGGAGTGCGGTCACTCCTTCAAGGAGGACGCCGCGTGGGATGCAAACGAGATTGGGCTCGCCATCGAGATGCGGATGACCCATCTTGAGCGGAGCATAGATCGGCTGAAGACAACCAACAAATAGGTCATTTCCGTGCTATGGCCGGGCCGCGGGGGAGCTCCGACGAACCACATGGCCCAGTGGCTGGAGCATGCCAGCCCCCGCCTCGAAGCCTGGAAGGCGTCGGCCGCCCGAGCCAGGGCGCAGATGGCGCTCCAGTTCGTCACGTCGTGGTATCGTGGCATGGATCTGGGCCGGCTGGCCACCATGCGGGACGTGTCGGTCGCCAAGCGGGAGGCTCATGAGCCGGCCCTTGTCCACCGGGCCAACGAGCTCGCGTCGTACGTCGACGCGGACGAGTTCCTGCCGGCCCTTGGCGAGGACGGCGAGCCATTGCCTGAGGACTCCTTCTGAATCCCCCAAGGCCTGACAGATGATGAGGTTGCCGACAAGAGCATCGACTCGAGCGGCGGGACGGCCGAAACCGAGGAGCCCGCCTCGAAGGCCAAGGAGGCTAACCCGAAGGCTGCGACCACCTCCGAGGCAAGAGCCGAGCCACCTAGCGATGCGTTGGTTGGGGGCACACCGGCTGGCGATGCGCAGGTGGCCTGAGCCCCCGGTCATTTTTTATCTTTCTCTTTTCTTTCCTGCAAGTTAGGCTTGAGTCCACCCACTGGGGGTGTTTATGTAATGAACCATGCTGGCCGTGGGCCACTTTTGTCTTAACATTTGTGCTATGACTGTCTAGCATGTTTGCCTTGTTGCTCATGCCGGCTCGTCCTTATCCTCTTTTGCCCGCTTGAATCTTTTCGGTTCTTCTCCTTTTCCCCTTTGGTTTTGGCCCCGCTAGCCCGACAGTCGCGAACTGGTCTATAGCTGGGTCGGGGCGTCCGCCTCATGGGAGCCAGTTCAAAACTTTGGAATCGTGAGGGCCTTTCGGGCTAAGTAGAGTGGTAGAGGCGCGGCAGTGGTCCGGCTGGGCCTAGCCAGGGTCTCCTTTTGTTTGACCTTTTGTGTGAGCCAAACCTTGCCGCTCCGAGGCCCCATTAGCCAGACAGCTGGGAGCCGGTTCTATAGCTGGTAGGGGTGGGGGGGGTTTGGCCGGCTCACATTACTTAGCCACTTTCTGGGAGAAGCTTCCTAGGTCCAGCTGGCCAGCCCCCGGGCTCGGGAGCCGGGTCAGGGAGCCGGTGAGCAGGGAAAACTTTGAAGGAAACGAAACAGGGCACGCACCAAGAGCCGGCCTGGGGCACCCATTGCATTCATATGCCCAAAAGGGTTGGGATACATACATACATTGGTTTTGTTTCAGCAGTAAAATGGGCGTAGGAGCGCCGCGTTCCATGGGCGCTTCGTATCCTCACCGGAGGCATCTCTTTTGCGCTTCTGCGGCTTCGTGGCGTCTATTAGGTAGTATGCGTTGTTGTGCAGTGCCTTGCCGATGATGAATGGACCCTCCCATGGGGAGGACAACTTGTGTTGTCTGGCTGTCCGCTAGGTCTGCCTGAGGACCAGGTCCCCTTCGCGAAAGGAGAATGGCCGGATCTGCTTGCTATGGTAGTCCCGGAGCTTCGCTGGTAGATAGCCGTCTAGCTCAAGGCCAGTTCGCGAGCTTCCTCGAGTAGGTCGATGCCATCTTCTCTTGCCTCCTTTGCGTCCTTCTCTGTGTATAGGGCAACCCGAGGCGAATCGAACTCGATGTTGATGGGGATGATCGCTTCAGACCCGTACACAAGGAAGAAGGGAGTGTAGCCGGTTAAACGGTTTGGGGGTGGTCCTGAGACTCCAAAGGACAGCCGGCAGCTCGTCGATCTAGCAGCCGGCCGACCTTACCAGTGACGTCACAAGTTGGGGCTTGATGCCGGACAGGATGAGGCCGTTCGCCCTCTCGACCTGGCCGTTTGACTGTGGATGAGAGACGGAGGCCAGGTTAAGCCGGATTCCTTGCTTGGAGCACAAACGCGCGAGTGCGCCCATGGTGAAGTTCGTGCCGTTGTCGGTGATGATCCTATGGGGAACGCCGTAGCACACCGTGATATCGTCGATGAACCGGATGGCCGTGGGGTGGTCCAGCTTCTTGATTGGTCGTGCCTCGATCCACTTGGTGAATTTGTCGACAGCCACCAGCAAGTGCGTCATGCCGCCTCGAGCGGTCTTGAATGGGTCCACCATGTCCAGCCCCCAAACGGCAAAGGGCCACGAGAGGGGGATGGTTTTGAGGGCTGTTGCCGGAAGGTGGCTCTGTGTGCTGAAGCATTGGCAGCCCTCGCACTCGTCGACCAACTTCTTGGCCGCCTCGAGAGCAGTCGTCCAGAAGAACCCGTGGTGGAAAGCCTTGGCAACCAGGGTCTTGGAGGTGGTGTGGTGCCCGCACTCACCCTGGTGGATGTCGAGGAGGATCTCCAGACCCTTTTCCGGCTCGACGCATCGCTGGAAGACGTCGGTGGTGCTGCGGTGGACGAGCTCGTTGTTGATGATGCCGTACGCCATGGCCCGGCATTGGATTTGCCTCGCCAAGGCCTCGTCCGGGGGCAGATCGCCCCCTAGAAGAAACGCCAGGATGGGTTGGGCCCATGAGGGGGCCGTGACGGGCGCGGGCTCAGGAGCCCCCGGGCCTGGATGACCAGCCCTCAGGAGCGGCTTGCCAGCCCCCGAGACCGGCTCGCCAGCCCCCGGGACCAACTTGGCAGCCCCCGAGACTGGATGATCAGTCCTCGAGATCGGCTCACCCGTCCTCGAGGCCGGCTGGTCGATGATCATCATGATGGCCGCGTCGTTGGAGCCGGCCGCCTTGGACGCTGCTGGCTCGATTGGTGCTGGCGAGGCGGCCAATGGTTCGGGAGCTGGTGGCGAACGTACCTAAGAGGCGGCAAGAGTCGTTGATGGGCTAGCGGCGCCCGCCGGCATGAAGATGGACTTTGATTCCGAGGAAGGCTTGATCGACGGCTTGAGCAGCCGCTCGAGGGACACGCCGGCTGGGATGGCCTGCCAGGTGGAGCCGATCTTTGCCAGCGCGTCCACCGCCTCGTTATCCGCCCGTGGGACGTGATGAAACTCACAACCCTCAAAGGAGCCGGTGAGCTGTTGTACGAGGAAGCGGTAGCTGGCCATGTTGGCATCCCTGGCGTCCCATTCGCCAGAGACTTGCTGCACCACGAGGTCGGAGTCGCCGAAGCAGAGGATGAGCCTGATGCCGATCTCCTTGGCGAGCCGGAGGCCATGGATGATGGCCTCGTACTTGGCCACGTTGTTGGAGGCGGCAAAGTGGATCTAGAGGGCGTATTTGAGCTGGTCACCCTTCGGGGAAGAGAGGACTATGCCGGCACCCAGGTCGGTCCTCATTTTCGAGCCATCGAAATGCATGCGCCAATGCGTGGAGTCTGGGGGAGGCGGCACGAACTCCGTCTCCGCCCAGTCGACGAGGAAGTCAGCCAACGCCTGTGACTTGATGGCGGTTCTTGGCTCATACCGGATCTCGTGATCGGCGAGGGCGATGACCCATTTGGCAATCCGGCTAGTGGAGTCCCGGCCGCTCATGATTTTGCCGAGCGGGGCCGTGCTCACCATGGTGATGGCATGTTCTTGGAAGTACTTCTTGACCTTCTTGGCGGCGAAGTATATGCCATAGCACATCTTCTGGTAGTGGGGTAGTTCTGCTTGGACGTGGAGAGGACCTCGCTGAGGTAGTAGATGGGTCGCTGGACCGGCAGGGGCTTGCCCTCCTCCGGCCGCTCAACCACCAGGACGACGTTGATGACGCGGGTGGTTGCCGTGATGTAGACGAGCAGGGGTTCCTTCTCAGCCGACGGGGCCAGGATGGGCACGTGGGTGAGAGCCTTCTTGAGGCCGCGGAAAGCCTTCTCCTCCTTGTCGGGCCAGTCGAACATGCCCGACTTCTTGGTTTGACCCGACTCGATTAGAGCCGTCTTGCGAAGGAGCCCTAGAGGGGCAATGCCTTCTCCCCCAACCGGCTGAGCGAGGCGAGGCAGCAGGTGAACTTTTGGACGTCGCGGAGCCAGGTCGTCTTGGGCATGCGCTCGATCGCGCTGATCTTCTCGGGGTTAGCTTCGATGCCGCGAGCGGACACGAAGAAGCCCAAGAGTTGACCGGCTGGGATGCCGAAGACACACTTCTCCATGTTGAGCTTGATCTTGTACTCGCGCAAGTTCGCGAAGGTCTCCCGGAGGTCGTCGAGGAGGCTGAAGTGCTTCTTGGTTTTGACGACGATGTCGTCGACGTAGACGTGGACATTCCTGCCTATTTGATGCAGGAGGCACTTCTACATTGTGACATCCCAAAATTTCATTTTGGAATGTTATGATTATAGCTATGCATCTATCATCATCATTGCTTGATTTTATGTGTTTGTTGAAATGCCTTTTCCAACTTTCAGAAAGTCCCTTTCTACTTTTCCCTAAGTTGCTTCCACCTATTTAAAAATTTTGGTTAAAAGTTCAAATAAGAGAGGAGGAACATGACACTACACACCAGGGTCTAATTGGTGATATATTTGAACAAAAATAACCAGGGGTTATTTTGAAAATATTTGCAAAAAAGGGTTTAAAAAAACAATTAGACAATTTCTGAAAATAATATTTTTTTCAAATTGTTCAAATGACAGAATAGAAATGTTCATTAAATAGCATTTATTATTCTGTTAATTTTGATATATAATACCCCTATTTTTGGAGACGTTTTGAATGATTTAAATGTATTTGAATGTCTCTGGAAAATTAGAAAAACAGAAACGGTAACCGTTTCCGGTATTAAACGGGCCGGCCCACCGGCTTTAAAAGCCGAGACCGTTACCGGTCGGCCGACCGAGCGCAGTAACGCTCCCGCTCTCTCACTGACACGGGGTCCCACCCCGTCCGACCGTTGCCCCGGAACGGTCATCGTCTTCACTCCCCGCGCTCGCCGGATCCGACGCCGGCCGTTACTCCCCCTCGCCGGATCTCTCTCTCCTTTACTCCCCCTCACCCCTCGAGCGCCCTATAAGAACCGGACCACCCCCCGCATCCATTTCCCCCCCGAGCCCCTTCTCTCTCTCACCAAGACGCCGGCAATTGCTCGCCGGAGCTACTCCCACACCGAAGCTCGCCGTCGACCGTAGCCACCACCTCCGACCACCATTCGCCTCGCCGTCGCCACCAATCGACTCCGGAGAACCATCCCTGTCGCCCGGACCACCTCCCCGTCCTCCCCGACCACCGGAACACCACGCCGTCGCAATCGCCGCTACCGGACTCGCCGGAGTACCCCGACGCCGGCAACCTCCCTCCGTAA